>NADL03000862.1:0-522447 GCA_002205965.3 Kappaphycus alvarezii
TCCTCATCGGAGCTAATTGCGAGATACTCATCTGATTCTTTCTCATTTATTTCAGACTGGCAGGTTTCGCTCTCACTGAATCTGACATCTCTGGAAACAACTACCTTGTGTAATTCAGGATCCCACAGTTTGTAAGCTTTGCTGGCTTCCGCATATCCAAGCATAATTGCTTCCCGTGCTCGGTTGTCAAGCTTACTCAATTGACTTGCCGGGACGGTGTACCAACATTTGCTTCCGAACGTACGAAGGTGCGACAAATTGGGCTTGCGACCGTACCATATATGATGCGGGGTCGTGTGGCTTGGAAGTGCCCGAGTTGTAACTCTGTTTCGGATGTATACAGCAGTCGCCAGAGCTTCGGCCCAGAACTGTTTTGGCAGACTCTTTGCATGTAGCATGGACCGAACCAGATCCATCAGTGTTCGGTTCAGCCGCTCTGAAACACCATTCTGTTCAGGTGACTCCACTGCACTAAGCTCATGTTTTGTGCCGCGCTCGGCAAGGTAGTCCTTGAATGCAGTGGACATATATTCTCCCCCTCGATCTGAACGAAGAATGCCAATGCGACGCCCAGTATGGGCTTCGCTACGAGCTTGGAACAGTTTATATTTATCAAAGACCTCTGACTTTCGCTGCATCATGTAGACGGTAACCCAGGAAGAGTGATCGTCCGTGAAGGTGACAAAGTAGCGTGCCCCTCCAACAGAAGAAACCTCCATAGGTCCACACACGTCACTGTGAACAAGGTCTAACATCGCTTCAGCTCTACCAGTCGTGCGTTCCTTCGGCACTGCTGAACGATGAGCCTTTCCATGAACGCATGAGGTGCATATTTCGGATGTATTCGAGCCACTGATCTGCACGCCGTCCACAACATTGTTCCTTACCATAGATGCAATGCCCTGCTTGCTTACTGAGCCATTCTCTCGTGCCATGTCGAGAGTGTGGTGACTTTCGCAGAGTACAAGGTATCATTGGGTATCTTCTGGACTATGTCGATAGCATAAAGAAGGCTATTGCACAGCATTTTTCCAGTTGCTACAACTCTCCCATTCTTAGTCATCTGCAAAGATTTGTTCTCAAATACAGTTTTGATCCCTTCTATGTCCGCTTTGCCTACAGAGATGAGAGAATATTCGAAACTAGGAACGTGGACAACATCTCGCAGAATGCACCGCTTTCGAGAACCATCTACTAATAATGTGAGCTCCACGTCACCTCGCCCAGCAATCTTAGCCCGGGCTTTAGTTCCCATTTCGACTGAGGCTGCAGAAAATTCGGTATAATTCGTGAAAACACTCCTATCGTAAGTCATATGGGAAGTACATGCGGAATCTGCGTACCAAGAGGAAGTTCCGGCCGAAATCCCGGCCTGTTTAATTCGTGACATGAGGCAAACAATTTCATCATCAACGCTGTCCCCACTATCTGCTGAAGGATGAGAATCAGTCGAATCAAATACATTTGCACCTACGAACGCCTGCTGATCTCTTCTCGGGCGATTTTTCTCGTTTCGATGATTATTAGATGCTCTGCCACTACGAGAACCGGATGCACGATAGCCCCTTGGAGCTTCCGGGCGCCTACCGTTCACATCTTTGCCCCAGCATCTGTCCGCGGTGTGACCAGAATGACCGCAGTTCGTACAGTGCAGCTGTCTAGCATTACCTCCGTAGTCATTCGGACGGGCATTGGATATGAGTGCAGCATTGGATTTTGTCCCTTTTGACTCCCTCATTTGAGCACGCTCCTCTTCCTGCAACAACCGGCTCTTCACAAATTCCAAAGTAAACACCCTGTCCTCATTGCCGAGCGCATCCAAGGCAACGATGAGATTGTCGAACGAGGTGGCAATCCATTAAGCACAGCCATGGCTATCTCTTTGTCATCGATAGTCACATCCATGGATTTCAGGGTCGCTGCCAACTGTGTACACGGTTAACGTACTGCAAAACTCTCTCGTTACCATCCATAGCCGCGGTGTAAAACCGGCGTCGAGCCGCAAGTTTATTGAGGAGTGTGTGCCTCTCAAACGTGTTGAGAATAATAGTCCACATCTCCTTTGCAGTTGCCGCAGTGCGCACATGCTCAAGGTGCTCATCAGAAAGGGACAACCCGATGAGCGCCCTGCTTTGCGGTCGGCCCGAGTCCATGATTTGAGAGCCCTATCATCCGATTCCTCAGGCGGATCATCCACAATGTAGTCATCAAGCTCCCGGAGGCGAGAAGAAGCTGCACCTTCTGCTTCCAAACATGGAAATTATTGTTGGTGAGCTTTTCAATTCGAACTCCGCCTCCGCGATCGTCCATGACTACGTCTTTATCCAAGACCCTTTGTATCTGAAACCTCTATTACCACGTATGCAGTGAGTATGCAAAGTCCTCTGTTCGGGTATCCCAAGCCGGCGACCGATAGTCGCTTGTCACGGCAAGCCTTTCCCTATAAGAAGTTTGCAGCGTTTACTCAAAGACACGTGGTGTTTAATTTCCAACTCTTTACCTCTTTAGTTTTCCTCCTCTTTACCTCTTTACCACCTCTTTATTTGTGCCTTAGGGCGCTACCCCTGTATATCGGCCAGTGCTGGTCTTTCAACTTTGAGCGCAATCCGTGTGCCACGAGTAAGCACAGCGACTTTACCTGTAGACGGCCAGGAATTTTCAGCCACTACCCGAAAGGTCCCCGCAGCAAAGGGCGTCTTACCACAATCACAGTCTTTCCGTACTAACTCAGGCGCGTTTCCTTCCGGACTGTGTTGCTTGACTTCCGTCGTACTCGTGTGAAAGCACTCAAGGTCACCAATGAGCCTCGTCCTTCCGTGCACAGCACGTATCTACACCTCAACAGAAGTATAGCCAGCAGGTACCAAAGTACAAGTGCAGAACACTAGTACCCGGTATGCTACCAGAGTAAGGAATTAGAAGACAGTCGTTCCCTCTCCGACCACGGGCGATGGTGTTTCGCGTACGTATCGGTCGTTCAAGCGAGGAGCGTCTCTGTCCCGCCGGCGCGCAAAAGGGCCACTGCAACGGACCGACTCGGCTGGTACACCGTGATTCCCACCGGGAATCGGGTTCAGTCTTACGACTTCTGATAACTCGCGTTATCGACCGCGTGGGTTTGTATGGTACGGTCCGTCCAACTCGCGTTACACAAAGGCACTGTTCTCAAAAGAGTACAGCCGGTGAGAGGATCACAAAACCGATTGCCAAGACCACGATTCGGCAAAAGAATCGGACAAACTTGGGCGGACCCCGCACTCTGTCTTCTTCTTTTCCGTTGCCGTGAAGGCTTTCCAAGAGTGCAAGGGGTATCAACAACCAGGCCTAGATTCCTCAAACAACAAGGCCAATATTTCCAAACAATAAACTCGAGCTGACAGATTGCCGAATGACCACGACCACCACAAAAGAGACAGAAAACCAAACCAACAAACAATGATCAGAGCAATGACACCACAAAGCACTCAGGATCCTCACACAGAGTGCTTGAAAACACAAAATTGTTCTCAACAGTAGTAGAGCACAAACAACGATTGCTCTGATTCAACACACAATGGTAACCACAAAAACACTCAGGATCCACACACAGAGTGCTTGACAACCTTAAAGTTGGTTCGTATCAACAAAAGCTTCCAACAACACACAATGAGAACCACAAAAACACTCAGGATCCACACACAGAGTGCTTAACAATCACCAAATGGGTCCTAACAAAGACAAGAACCCAACAACAATCACCACAAAGCAACAAATGACAACACCAACAGCACCAACAACACAGAGAAAGCAATTACCTCAACGTCAACGTCAACGGTTGAGGGACGGATCAAGCGGAAAGAGCGGTAGCGTGGACTGGGCCCATAACCTGATGAAAGGAACAGGGGATGATGAGGGATGAGGAGAGAATTCTCTCCTCATCCCTCATCATCGAAAAGGGAAGTAGGGAAAGAGTGTAGATGGATAAAAGAAACAGAAAGGAGATAGAACGGCAAGGGTGAGGTTGGTGTTGAAATCAAAGGCAAGTCCGTACCTCTTCTTTACTTGGGTGAGCTATTAGACTACAACTATATACTGTTTGCCGGTACTCACTTCGGCTTCGTGACAGCAAAATGAAAGTAGCAAAATCTACATTTGCAGTACTATCTTTGTTGATCCTATAGCCTACCCAAGCCGAGATGCCTCAGAATCCCTGATTTGCATGCGCGGGAAATTCATAATTACCGATATTCAAAACGTAAGTAACATTGCGTGCATGCTAGCCATGCATGTTCTGTTACGTAAACGTACACTAAAACAGTCAACCCGTGAATTATGCCTTACGTGACCCGCCAACGCAACTGTAATCTCTCGGCCTGTAACAGAACCCAAAGGCGGGAACTTAAGCGGGAACTTAAATATCATAAAAGTAGAAAACAATTTTTGGCGGGCTTGTCTCACGTTGTTATGTAACAGTACGTAAATCTCATGCAGGCCGTTCAACGTGAATTAAGCCTTACGTGCTATACGTGCAATACTGTAAAAGCAACGTGGCTGCATCAACATACTTTGGCTGCATACTTGTGCAAGAGTGATTTGTATGCAGCCAGTATAATGAGTATAGTGTAAACTGTATGCAGCCAGTCCAGGCAACTATAGGATAAATATAGAAACCACTGTTTACTTGTACACGTACGACACCTATAATACTGTACACGTACGACAGAGAGGAGACAATACACGTATGCCACATAGGAGACAGTACACGTATGACACATTGGGTACAGTACTTTGAGCCTAGAATAGAGACAAACCATCAACCAACCATAACATGCCAAGTGTCAGAATGCTCCACAATGATCAGCTCAGGCATCGCCACTTGGAGCGATGTGAGTGGTATGGAGGCGTATCTAGCAGCCAATCAGAGGGCAGAATACCAAGTGGTTTGAAAAATGGCAAAATGCGCCGTGATTTTGAGTTGCCCGAAAATGAGCTTTCGTCCCAGGCAACTTTCGATTTGGCCCATTTTACACGTGTCATAGGTGTACACACAGAAGAAGGGTGCAACTCGTGTTTTCATGCTACATGTGTACACGTGTCCAGGTGGCAACTAAAAACCATGGTATCGCATGCATTCTATCCCTTTTTCAACTGTAGGGTACTATAAGGGGATGATGAGTATACTGTATGAGAGATATGCCGAGGAAAGCCATGTACACGTGTACATGGTGGCAGTTGTGTATGTGATGTACACCTGGTACAGCTAAGAGTAGAAACCTTTTGTGCAGTGGTGTACACGTACTGTACTAGTGCCAAATGAGGAACTGCACTTCGCACTGTACATCGTAATATACCAAGTACTGTACTTCTTACTGTACTTGAGTTTGTACAGTAGGAATCGATTATGGCAATACTGTCATGACTCCTAGAAAGAGGTATTTGATTTTATATTATGTATGAGGTTTCTAGTTATGATTACGGGTTTTATCCAGCTGCATCCAAAAATCAGTTATGTGAATCCATCATACGTATGTGGTTTCTAGTTATGATTATGGGTTTTATCCAGCTGCATCCAAAAATCAGTTATATGATTCCATCATACGTATTTGGTTTCCCAGTCACAATATTAGTTTGTACAACTGCATCCAAAAATCAGTTATGTGATTCCATCATACGTATGTGGTTTCTAGTTATGATACTGATTTGTACAACTGCATCCAAAAGTCAGTTATGTGATTCCATCATATGTATGAGGTTCGTAATTATGATGAAGATTGGACCGACTGCATCCAAAATCAGTTATGTGATTCTATTATGCGTATGACGGATTGAGTCCGTTATTCTGGCACAAGGGAAATCGGTTCCGATAAGTCTGCAAAATAAGGTACTGTATTGATGTGTGTATTGGGCCAACCTGTTTACACAAATGTGTCAACTTTGGAAGCAGTTCCAAAATTGCCCCTAATGACTGTTATCACCGGGCCAAGATCCTGAAATCCGCTCAAATGGCAATAGTTTGCGGGATTCTGTTAGTGGACGCAGTGAGTTAGAAAGTAGTTGTAGGTTGTACTTAAGGCCAAGATTTTAGAGTTCCGAGTAAATTCTGGGTAGCAAAAGCCCGCAACTTCATCCCTCCAGCAAAGTCCTTCACCCTCCCCGATTCCCATTAGGTTATGGGCCCAGTTCAACGCCGTCTCCTTCTCTGAACCCCGTAAGTCGCCTTGTGTTATTGCATTGTTTTTTTTTGTCTATCTCAGTCTCTTGATTATGTATACTCGTTCCGGTAAGCTATTTGAATAATTCCATTTCTTTGCACATCGAAGTGATTCTCTTTGCACCTTTTGGTTGGTCTAAAGACTCATAATCCCAAAAGCTGTTACTGACGATCACTTCCACTTTTGTGGCTGCTTTTGCTGGGTTGTGCTAGACTCGGAATTAGCCCTGGTGCCCCGAGTGCCCAGGGCTGCGACAGTTAGGACTTTGCCATCTGTGGGGAGGACAGTTGTGGAATCGATCGAAGTACTCGAACCAGAAGGACCGCCGCCGAAGACGCTCGCGCTTCCCTCGTCTAGGGAAAGGTATAGGATCCCTCGTAAGTCAGTACCTCTGGATAAGCCAATAAAGAAAGTTCAACGCCTCTCGGCAAAGAAAGCTAAAGCCCTCGCCGATCGAGTTGCCAAAAAGGAACTAAAGGCTAAACGAAGAGTTCCGCCGGTGAACAAGAGGTACTGCAAGCTCTGTGATATTAGCTGCAATAGCGCACAGACATTCTACGATCACATCAATTCTAAGGGTCATAGGACTAGAGAGAAAAACAAGAAAAAGACCCCTAGGTGTATTGCTTGTGATAGAGTGTTCGATTCCCACGGGGGTTCTCAAGCGTCACGAGAACGGGAAGGAACACTTGAAAGTAGTTTTGTCCCAGAGAATTTAAAGAGATCCATTTGTTTGTTTGAAGCGACGTCTTTGGCCTTTGCTTTAGTCTAGAGTTTCGTGTGCTGTGTTCTTATAGAGGTGGGCTTGCCACTACAAGGGACTATCGGTCCCCGGCTTGGGATCTTCGAACAGAACATTAGCACCTCTATAATATTGCAATGAGTAGCGGAGAAGATCAAGGAGGAGGATCGATGAAGATCGAAAAGCTCACGGATACCAATTTCTACGTGTAGAAACAGAAGATTCAGCTCCTGTTGGCCCTTCGCGATGTGGAACATTACATTACTGATGGCACCGTTCCTGAAGATGAACAATCTTCCACTGACAAGGCATGGAAGCAAGGCGATCGAAAGGCCCGGGCCATCATCGGCCTGTCGCTGTCTGATGATCACCTGGATCATGTGAGAGATGCTGTCACAGCCAAAGAAATGTGGGACGCCATCTTGGAAGTTTTTGAGCGCCACACATTACTAAATAAGCTGGCGGCCCGGAGAGACTTCTACACGGTCACCATGCTAGACAATGAGAACGTTTGGCCGTACATAGGACGTGTGCGACACCTAGCAGCTCGCTTAAAGTCAATGGGAGTCATCATTGATGACAAGGAAATGGCTATGGCAGTTCTTAATGGTCTTCCGCAGAGGTTTCAAAATCTCATTGTAGCGCTTGACGCTCTTGGATCCGAAGATAACAAGTTCGGAGTAGAATATGTAAAAAGGCGCCTGCTCCAAGAGGAGCAAAGTGCATCGATGAAGCTTACTAGAAGGCAGAATCCGCCAAGTTCTGCTCTTATTGGGCACATCCCTGAGGCAAGGCGTGTTTCGACTTTGACATGCACCAACTGTGGTCACAGTGGACACTCCGCTGCCCGCTGCTGGGAAATGACATCAACGGAAGGCGACCACCGCCACCGGACCGGTTCCTACGTAGACAGTCACAGAAGCCTACTGCGATGATTGCTCAAGAGAAAGAAGATCCGGAAATTAATGAAGTCGAGTACATATGTCTGATGAACAAGGTAGATAACTCTGGTATCAACATAACGTCAAACACTTGGCTTATCGACTCTGGATGCTCCGCGCACATGACACTTGACAAGAGACTGTTCTCCGACTACAGGGAGGTCTCAAACAGCCGCGTAGAAATGGGAACAAAAGCGTGTGCAGTAGTAGCTGGAGTCGGGACCGTCCTCATTACGCTTGTAGTGAACGGAGTTCAAAAGTCATGCAAGCTCACCAATGTGCTGCACGTTCCAAGCTTTGCTTTTTCCCTAATTTCTGTACGTAAGATGGTCGATAATGGATTTGACGTTGAGTAGGGCAATTTTGGAACTGCTTTCAAAGTTGACACATTTGTGTAAACAGGTTGGCCCAATACACTCATCAATACAGTACCTTATTTTGCAGACTTATCGGAACCGAATTCCCTTGTGACAAAATAACAGACTCAATCCGTCATAGGTGAAATAGAATCACATAACTGATTTTGGATGCAGTCGGTCCAATCTTCATCATAACTAGAAACCACATACGTATGATGGAATCACATAACTGATTTTTGGATGCAGTTGTACAAACCAATATCATAACTAGAAACCACATACGTATGATAGAATCACATAACTGATTTTTGGATGCAGCTGGATAAAACCCGTAATCATAACTACAATCCTCATACATAATATAAAATAAAATACCTCTTTCTAGCAGTCATGACAGTATTGCCATAATTGATTCCTACTGTACAAACTCAGGTACAGTAAGGAGTACAGTACTTGGTATATTACGATGTACAGTTCGAAGTACAGTTCCTCATTTGGCACCAGTACAGTATGTGTACACCACTGCACAAAAGGTTTCTACTCTTAGCTGTACCACGTGTACATCACATACACAACTGCCACCACGTACACATGTACATAGCTTTCCTCAGCATATCTCTCATACAGTATACTCATCATCCACTTATAGTACCCTACCCTACGGAAAATCACCCCATAAACACCATTCTGCCCTCTAAAATAGCTCAAAGTCAACCCTTACACCTCTACAGCCATTACACGTGTACATCATCAGCCAATAGAATTGCAGCATTTGACCTATCAGCCAATAGGATTAAAGCAGGCAATTCTTAGCCTAGGCATTGTGGGACAAGTTCCACTTGTCAACAATTATGCAAAATTTGCATTTATCGTCCACCCCTCGAAAATGGCTTTTCGTCCCCGGCAACTTTGTTTTTCGGGTAAATTTGGCATATATTATCCTTCAGAACCACATGTGTACACGTGTACAGATATAAAGCTTTCCTAACCTCCGTGCGAGACGTCTAGTCAAGGCGATGGGCGTGTGATCGTCTCACAAAATCACCAACACGTGATTACATCATATGTATGTGGTTTCTAGTTATGATAATGATTTCTACAACTGCATCCAAAAATAAGTTATGTGATTCCATCATATGTATGAGGTTCGTAATTATGATGAAGATTGGACCGACTGCATCCAAAATCAGTAATGTGATTCTATTATACGTATGACGGATTGATTCTGTTATTTTGGCACAAGGGAAATCGGTTTCGATTTAGTCTGCAAAATAAGGTACTGTATTAATGTGTGTATTGGGCCAACCTATTTACACAAATTTGTCAACTTTGGAACCAGTTCAAAAATTGTCCCTAATGACTGTTATCACCGGGCCAATATCTTGAAATCCGCTCAAATGGCTCAGTTTGTGGGATTCTTTTAATGGACGTAGTAAGTAAGAAAGCAGTTGTAGGTGATGAAAGGAACAGGAGATGATGAGGGATGAGGAGAGAGAATGAAAAGGGAAGTAGGGAAAGAGTGTAGATGGGTAAAAGAAACAGAAAGGAGATAGACGGCAAGGGTGAGGTTGGTGTTGAAATCAAAGGCAATTCCGTACCTCTTCTTTACTTGGGTGAGCTATTAGACTACAACTATATACTGTTTGCCGGTACTCACTTCAGGAGAGCCGAAGAAGAAGAAGGATCCGAAACCTCCAACACCCCGACCCATTCAAGTGGTTTCTCTCATCTCCCCTTCTCCGGCTTCGACGTCTCCAGCTCCAGCTGCTCCCATCCAATCTCCACTCTCTCCTGCTGCCCCTTCTGTTGCATTTGTTCCTTAATCTCCAAGGGTTCCGACTCCTCTTTCAGTCGAACCTCTCTCTCCGGCTCCATTCGTTCCCCTACCTCCAACTCCTGTTCCTCCTATCTCCAAGCCCAAGTCTTCCCTCCTGGTTTGGCACCTTTGCCAACTCAAAGTCTCGGGTCCAAAGCAGCTCGAGCAGCACAGAGGTGGAAAGAAGTGTCGAAACAGAGTCGAGAGGAGATCAGCCATCACTCCGTGTGTTTGCTGCAATCGCCTCTTCCAGACAAGACACGATCGCAACAGGCACATTAATCGTAGAAATAAGTAAATCTGTTCTCGACCCCCTGTGCTCCCTCTACCTATAAGCACAGTTTTTCTCTCACTCCACTGCTGTTCTCCATGGAATCTTCAGGACTTCGACTCGACAGTCTCGAGAAGCTCCGTGATGACAACTTCCACATCTGGAAGTCGAGAATTCAACTATTGCTCTCACTGAGGGAAGTTGACGACCACCTTACTGAAGACCCTCCGGAATCCTCGTCACCTACATACTCCGCATGGAAGAAGGCGGATTGCAAGGCTAGGGCTACCATCGGACTGACTCTATCTGATACCCATCTCGAACAAGTCCAGCATGCCAATACCGCCAAGGTCATTTGGTCCCTGATTTGTGATATCCTTGAGAAGCATACTCTTCTCAATAAACTGGCTGCCAGGCGCCGATTCTATACAGCCAAGATGAACCCGAACGAGAAAGTGCTCTCGTTCGCCGCCCGTATCCGCCAGCTCGCCGCCACTCTCAAGTCGATGTCCGTCCACATCGAAGACAGCGAAATGGCCATGGCGCTACTTAACGGACTGCCAGATCGCTTTGATACTCTCATCTCGGCCCTCGACGCTGCTCATCTCGATGACGACAAATTCTCCTTCGAGTTCGTTCAAAACAGATGCCACCAAGGGGAGCAGCGCCATGCCCAACGAGATCAGGACGCCTTGAGGGCTTCGGAATCCGCGGCTCTTCTTGGAAAGCAACGGCCCAAGTTCAAGCGAGACCCTACCGCTGAGAGATGCATACACTGTGGAAAGCATCGTGACAGCAGTCGCTGCTTCAAAAAGTACCCACACCTTGCTCCTGTTGGCCACCCAGCTCGAGCTCACTTGAACAAGGGCCGAGATGGGGGAAAAGGTCTTGTAGCTTCCCAAGCTTCCCTTGAGAAAGAAGAAAACAGAGACCTCGTCTGCTTGGTATCCATGCCTAATCACCGCGTCGCTGATTGCAACGCTGCAACTCCGGAATGTGAGAACGAGATCGTTGTAAGCAATGTCACCACCGATCACTCGGTTGATGGAAATAATTGTCACATTGAAGCGAATCCCTTGAACCAAGCTAATGTTGCGCTACAAACTATTGGTAGCTCTGTATCCCTTGCTAATGAATGGGTTATCGATTCGGGCTGTACCTCCCATGTCACTCACGATCGCTCGGCCTTTGTTTCATACCAAGAGTCCTCGGCTAACTCAACTCTGGATCTGGGAGCAGATTCTACAGCCTCTATCGAGGGAACAGGTGACGTAGTGCTGAATTGTAGGAAAAACACATCGACCACTAAGCCACATGCGCTGGCATGTCAAGTGGTGCACTGAGTGAGCACACAGCCCATTTCAACACTCCCTCTCACTCAGGGGACCACAGGGTGCTGTAGGGACTCAGACATCTTACACCTCATTCCTATCACGTATAGGACAGTAAGCAATGCCGAAAACACACAAATTAAATTTTCACCAATGCAACCACTTGCGGGGCTCGAACCCGCGATGCGGCCATGTAGGAAAAACACATCGACCACTAAGCCACATGCGCTGGCATGTCAAGTGGTGCACTGAGTGAACACACAGCCCATTTCAACATGACTCTCCGTTATAAAAAGGATACCGTTCAATGCCTACTAAAGAACGTACTTCACGTTCCTACCCTTCGATACCAGCTGCTCTCGGTATCCGAAATGGCAAATCGCGGCATTAACTCCCAATTCAATCGCAACGCTGTTCTGCTTACAGACAACACCGATGGATCTCTAGTGGCCACCGGCACTCTTGTCAAAGGCCTTTATATACTAGATACCTGTCAAAGTCCATCAAAGGGTAATGACCCGGAATTTTCCTTGCTTACATCTCTGAAGACATGGCACGAACGACTGGCTCACATTAATACCGCTGAGATCAAGTCGATGGTCAGTCATGGAGCTGTCACAGGTGTTAAATACGTCAACTCTGGGACCCCTGACTCTTGTGTGGGATGCATTCTTGGAAAATCACACCGTGCACCAATCCCAAAGTCAAGAAAAGGGCGGTCTACGAAACCCCTCCAACTGGTTCACTCAGATGTTTTAGGGCCTGTGGAGATTCCATCTCTCGGTGGGGCGCGGTACTTAGTGTCTTTCATTGATGACTATTCCAAATGGACAGTCGCCTATCCTATCACTCACAAATCTAAGGTTTTAGAGTGCTTCAAGAAGTACAAGGCCTTCGCAGAAAAACACACCAGCCAGTCTCTAGAAGCTCTTCACGTCCTCGAGTTCCATGACACCAAAATCCTGTTCGAGAACGATCAGCTTCTGGTAAAGGCTTTACGGTCGGACAACGGAGGCGAATATCTATCTACAGCATTCAAGAACTTCCTGGAGGCACAAGGTATTCAACATCAGCTTACAGTGGCTCATACTCCTCAGCAAATGGAACAGCTGAAAGAATGAACCGAACCCTTCTCAATCTGGTCCGATCAATGCTGCATCACAAGTCCCTTCCAAAGCACTTCTGGGCTGAAGCGCTTTCTACCGCCGTGTATGTACTAAATCGGGTTACATCCAGTTCCCTGCCCGACAATACTACTCCTTATGAACTTTGGAATGGAACACCACCAGATATCTCCCATCTGCGGTGTTCGGTGCGCAATGTTGGTACGTTATTCCTAAGAAGGATCTCAAGAAGTTGGATCCCAGGTCTCGTGAGGCACTAATGATGGGGTACTCAACCCAAAGTAAGGGATACAAGCTGTGGGACATTGCAGCTGAGAAAATGGTTGTTTCCAGGGACGTCACATTTGACGAATCTTCGAATTCTCCGCAAGATCAACACTGTTCAAGCTTTCTCGACGACCAAATGGAAGGGAACACGAATCCATCGGCAGCAATCGCACTTCCAAGGATCTGCTGATTGACTCTCCTTCTGGTAGCGAACAAGATGAGGGATCACTTGCCGCTAATGAGGATGTGAACCCAGTCCAATCCAGCCCGGTACTCCTAGTACTGCTCCTCGTCGTTCATCCCGGATTGCGAAGAAGCCTGGCAGATGGTGGCTCTCCAGGTCTTCTGAAGATGCATCGCTCATTGCGGAAACCGCTCTTGTCTCTATTGGAATTCCAGCATCATACGAGGAAGCTACTTCTTCAGAGAACGTCGACTTTTGGATGCCTGGAATCAAAAAGGAAGAAGACTCCATACGAGAAAATGGAACGTTCGAGCTTGTCCCGCGAAAGCCAGGGATGCACGTCATTCCTTGCCGGTACGTCTTCCGTGTGAAACCAGACGTTGGTCCCAAAGTCCGCATAGTCGCCAAAGGATTTCGACAAGTTCCAGGTCTCGAGTATAATGAAACCTATGCTCCTGTAGTTTCTCTCTCTGCCCTACGATTGTTTCTCTGCATCACAAACTTCTTTGACCTTGAATGCGACCAGATGGATGTTGTGACCGCGTTTCTTAATGGGGAGTTGGAAGAGGAAATATTCATGGAAGTTCCATCCGGATTTCACGACCCAGCCAGGCCGAATCTCGTATGCCGCCTTCAAAAGGCCCTGTATGGGCTTAAACAGGCTCCACGTCAGTGGTATGCCAAGATTCATGAGCTATTAACCGCAGAGCTTCACTATATGAGTAATCCTCATGAGCCCTGCCTTTATGTCTCTCGACAGGGCTCTTCGATCTCCATAATTATTCTGTACGTGGATGACCTTCTTATTGCTGGAAACGATCGAGTAACTCTGGAAAAATCAAGACTGAGTTGAAGAGTCGATTCAAGATGAAGGATCTGGGGCCTGTCAAAGAGTTTCTTGGAATCCAAGTTACTCGCAACCGATCAACAAGGACGTTACATCTCTCTCAGAAATCTTACATTGAGAAAATACTTGAAAGATTCAACATGGCCACTGCGAAGCCTGTTGATACCCCTATGGTTCTTTCAAACGGGGTCTCGGACAACAACTCAGAAGCTGATCTTTCCCCATCGATACCGTATCGCTCCGCAATCGGAAGTCTCATGTATTTAATGGTATGTACTCGCCCGGACATTGGTTTTGCTGTCGGTAAACTTTCACAACACTGCGAGAAGCCTCTGGAAAGCCATTGGAAAGCCGTAAAGCGAGTTTATCGTTATCTCAAGGGAACTAGCGACCTCGGAATCTGTTACAGTCCCTCTTCTGCTCCAACTATAATCGGTTACAGCGATTCTGATTGGGCCGGCTGTCGCACAACTCGCAAGTCGACGGAAAGCTATGTTTTCATGATGTCCGGAGGTCCTATTTCGTGGCGCTCGAAGAAGCAAGGATGTGTTGCGCTGTCTTAGTGTGAAGCAGAGTACATTTCCATTTGCACTGCGTCCAAGGAGGCAATATGGTTGTCTAACGTCTTGTCTGAAATACTGGGCTCAAATCATCCAACTCCGATTTCAATCTTGGTTGATAACTCAGGATCTATCAGCTCTGCCAAAAACCAGTCCATTAACGAGCGCAACAAACATATTGATATTCGATACCACTTTGTTCGTGAAGCCGTGGCAGCAAATCAGGTCCATTTGTCACATTGCCGAACCGAAGACCAAATCTCTGACATTCTGACAAAACCTTTGCTTCGAGTGAAATTTGAAAGATTTCGGAATGATTTGGGCATTGTTTGTTCACATCAAAGTAATGTTTGATTGTTTTAGGTCGAGGGGGCGTTATCATGGTCAATTCTAGTTTGAGGGGCGTGTTGGTACAATTACAGCTTACTGACAACGTATGCGGGGACAGCTACTGTACTTTACTGTACTTTACTGTTCAACCTAGATCTTGACCGTTACGTTTATGCACTGTACTGTGCTGTGAGCTTGAGCTGATCTTTTTTAGATCAGCTCAGATAGGTTTAGGGTTATTCTTTCACCGTCGTCTACATGGCTTCTGGAAACTTCCACAGGTCGTGCCGAAGCATCAAGCGACTCGCCCTGAAGTCTATATAAGCCATGGGCTCAGCCCACTCTTGGACGAAGTAAAGCCTCTCACCACTTTCCCTTCTCTCAACTCTTCTCCTTGGTCGCTCACTTTCTCTCTCTCTCTCCTCTTGCTCTCTCTCTCTCCACTCGCTCTCTCTCCCTCTTCTCTCTCTCTCCCTCGTCCGCTCGCGCTCTCTCCCTTCTGCTTTTCCATCACCTTCTCCTTTTCCATCATGTAACACAGTTGGCAGCGACCCTGAAATCCATGGATGTGACTATTGATGACAAAGAGATAGCCATGGCTGTGCTTAACGGATTGCCACCCCGTTTCGACAATCTCATCGTTGCCTTGGATGCGCTCGGCAATGAGGACAGGGTGTTTACTTTGGAATTTGTGAAGAGCCGGTTGTTGCAGGAAGAGGAGCATGCTCAAATGAGAGAGTCAAAAGGGACAAAATCCAATGCTGCGCTCATATCGAGTGCCCGTCCGAATGACTACGGAGATAATGCAAGACAGCTGCACTGTACGAACTGCGGTCATTCTGGTCACACCGCGGACAGATGCTGGGGGCAAAGATGTGAACGGTAGGCGCCCGGAAGCTCCAAGGGGCTATCGTGCATCCGGTTCTCGTAGTGGCAGAGCATCTAATAATCATCGAAACGAGAAAAATCGCCCGAGAAGAGATCAGCAGGCGTTCGTAGGTGCAAATGTATTTGATTCGACTGATTCTCATCCTTCAGCAGATAGTGGGGACAGCGTTGATGATGAAATTGTTTGCCTCATGTCACGAATTAAACAGGCCGGGATTTCGGCCGGAACTTCCTCTTGGTACGCAGATTCCGCATGTACTTCCCATATGACTTACGATAGGAGTGTTTTCACGAATTATACCGAATTTTCTGCAGCCTCAGTCGAAATGGGAACTAAAGCCCGGGCTAAGATTGCTGGGCGAGGTGACGTGGAGCTCACATTACTAGTGGATGGCTCTCGAAAGCGGTGCATTCTGCGAGATGTTGTCCACGTTCCTAGTTTCGAATATTCTCTCATCTCTGTAGGCAAAGCGGACATAGAAGGGATCAAAACTGTATTTGAGAACAAAGCTTTGCAGATGACTAAGAATGGGAGAGTTGTAGCAACTGGAAAAATGCTGTGCAATAGCCTTCTTTATGCTATCGACATAGTCCAGAAGATATACAATGATACCTTGTACTCTGCGAAAGTCACCACACTCTCGACATGGCACGAGAGAATGGCTCATGTAAGCAAGCAGGGCATTGCATCCATGGGGAAGGAACAATGTTGTGGACGGCGTACAGATCAGTGGCTCGAATACATCCGAAATATGCACCTCATGCGTTCATGGAAAGGCTCATCGTTCAGCAGTGCCGAAGGAACGCACGACTGGTAGAGCTGAAGCGATGTTACACCTGGTTCACAGTAACGTTTGTGGACCGATGGAGGTTTCTTCTGTTGGAGGGGCACGCTACTTTGTGACCTTCACGGACGATCACTCTCCCTGGGTTACCGTCTACATGATGCAGCGAAAGTCAGAGGTCTTTGATAAATATAAACTGTTCCAAGCTCGTAGCGAAGCCCATACTGGGCGTCGCATTGGCATTCTTCGTTCAGATCGAGGGGGAGAATATATGTCCACTGCATTCAAGGACTACCTTACCGAGCGCGGCACAAAACATGAGCTTAGTGCAGTGGAGTCACCTGAACAGAATGGTGTTTCAGAGCGGCTGAACCGAACACTGATGGATCCGGTTCGGTCCATGCTACATGCAAAGAGTCTGCCAGAACAGTTCTGGGCCGAAGCTCTGGCGACTGCTGTATACATCCGAAACAGAATTACAACTCGGGCTCTTCCAAGCCACACAACCCCACATCATATATGGTACGGTCGCAAGCCCAATTTGTCGCACCTTCGTACGTTCGGAAGCAAATGTTGGTACACCGTCCCAGCAAGTCAGTTGAGTAAGCTTGACAACCGAGCACGGGAAGCAATTATGCTTGGATATGCGGAAGCCAGCAAAGCTTACAAACTGTGGGATCCTGAATTACACAAGGTAGTTGTTTCAAGAGATGTCAGATTCAGTGAGAGCGAAACCTGCCAGTCTGAAATAAATGAGAAAGAATCAGATGAGTATCTCCCAATTAGCTCCGATGAGGATCTTGTAAGTCTCGGCGTTGAACAGGATGCTCAAGTCCGGCTTCCTACACCGTACACAGTCGAAATAACTGCATCTTCGAGACAAGATATTCAGGGACAAGGGAATGACTAGGCTAATGTTGTAAACGACCCAACGGTCGCCGAAAACGTAGGTACAGATAACGAAATCCCTGAACCCCCTGAGGTGTCTGTAGCTCCTCGGAGATCTGAAAGGATTCGAAGAGCCCCAAATGCTTGGTGGAGATCAAACATATCCTTGACACCTAATGACACGGCTCTCGTTACAAATGTTGTCAACATCTCGTACCGACACGCGGCGACAGGACCGGACGCAGACTTTTGGAAGTCCGCCATCGAGTCCGAGCGAGACTCGATCCTTCGGAACAAAACATGGAAGTTAGTCCCACGTTTGGAGGCCTCAAACATTCTGACTCCAAAATGGGTGTTTGCATTAAAAGATGCCCAGGACTCCAACGGAGGCTTTTCCCGAAAATCGAAAGCGCGTCTTGTCGCTCGTGGTTTCCAACAGGTGAAAGTGGTAGATTATAATGAGACGTACGCCCCTGTCGTGAAGCTCACTGACTGTTATCACCGGGCCAATATCTTGAAATCCGCTCAAATCGCTCAGTTTGTGGGATTCTTTTAATGGACGTAGTAAGTAAGAAAGCAGTTATAGGTTGTACTTAAGGTCAGGATTTTAGAGTTCCGAGTAAATTCTGGGAAGCCAATAATGGGAATCGGGGAGGGTGAAGGACTTTGCTGGACGGATGAAGTTGCGGGCTTAGCTACCCAGAATTTACTCGGAACTCTAAAATCTTGGCCTTAAGTACAACCTACAACTACTTTCTAACTCACTGCGTCCACTAACAGAATCCCGCAAACTATTGCCATTTGAGCGGATTTCAAGATCTTGGCCCGGTGATAACAGTCATTAGGGGCAATTTTGGAACTGCTTCCAAAGTTGACACATTTGTGTAAACAGGTTGGCCCAATACACACATCAATACAGTACCTTATTTTGCAGACTTATCGGAACCGAATTCCCTTGTGACAAAATAACAGACTCAATCCGTCATAGGTGAAATAGAATCACATAACTGATTTTGGATGCAGTCGGTCCAATCTTCATCATAATTAGGAACCTCATACATATGATGAAATCACGTAACTGATTTTTGGATGCAGTTGTACAAATCAGTATCATAACTAGAAACCACATACGTATGATGGAATCACATAACTGATTTTTGGATGCAGATGTACAAATCAGTATCATAACTAGAAACCACATACGTATGATGGAATCACATAACTGATTTTTGGATGCAGATGTACAAATCAGTATCATAACTAGAAACCACATACGTATGATGGAATCACATAACTGATTTTTGGATGCAGTTGTACAAACCAATAGCATAACTAGAAACCACATACGTATGATGGAATCACATAACTGATTTTTGGATGCAGTTGGATAAAGCCCATAATCATAACTAGAAACCTCATACGTAATATAAAATCAAATACCTCTTTCTAGGAGTCATGACAGTATTGCCATAATTGATTCCTACTGTACAAACTCAAGTACAGTAAGAAGTACAGTACTTGGTATATTACGATGTACAGTTCGAAGTACAGTTCCTCATTTGGCACTAGTACAGTACGTGTACACCACTGCAAAAAGGTTTCTACTCTTAGCTGTACCACGTGTACATCACATACACAACTGCCACCACGCACACGTGTACATAGCTTCCCTCAGCATATCTCTCATACAGTATACTCCTCATCCACTTATAGTACCCTACCCTACGTAAAATCACCCCGTAAACAACATTTTGCCTCTAAGTCGCTGACCTCTCAAAATCATACTTTCGTCCCTGGGAACTTTGGATTTCTTCCGAAATGCCTTAGGGCCACCCTTCAATCAACACGTGTGCATGTGTACACGTGGAACATGCCTCATGCCTCTCATGAGGTTTGGCACCGATGTGGGGTCATGTGATCGTCTTGCCAAATCAACAACACCCCCCCTCGATTACATGACCTAAGCATCGTGCAGTCCTCCGAGGCCTAGAGATTTTATGCATTTTATGAATAGAATGCGACCAAGAGGCTTGGTGAGTATATCTGCGGGCATATCTGTAGAAGGTACGTGAAACAGTGAAACAATCTTTCGAGTCACAGCATCTCGGACAAAATGATATGATATTCAATGTGCTTATTTCGCCTGTTCACTCCTTCGTTACCCGCAAACGCTATTGTACCAGCATTATCACACCCGATTGTAACTGTGCTGTCTTTCGACTTTCCCAATGCGTCTGCAAGAAGGCACCTGAGCCAAGCTGCCTCTTTGCAAGCCTCACACAGTGCAATATACTCCGCTTCGCATGTGGATTTCGCAACGACCGTTTGTCTCCTAGATGACCAACTAATAGCTCCCCACACAGTTTGAAAACATATCCACTGGTGGACTTTCTCGAGTCCAAGCAACCACCCCAGTCTGCATCGCTGAAGCCTCTAGAGTTTGCACTGGGAGATTTCCATCTAGAACTACACCTAGTGACAGCGTTCCTTTGATATATCTCAGAACTCTTTTGGCTGCTTGCCAGTGGTCCTCGCGAGGGTTCTCACAGTGTTGGGACAGTTTTCCCACCACATATGCAAGATCTGGACGTGACCCTACCATAAGAAACATTAAGCAGCCAATGATCTGTCGATATGGTACATCGCAATACGGGCTAGTTGACGTCTCAGGGTGTAATCCTTGTTCCATCGGAGTCCGCACGGGATTGCAACTGGCCATACCAAAACGTTTCAAAATGGACTTGGCATACTCTGTCTGCGAGATATAGATCCGTCTAGGGACCCTTTTTCTACTTATTTCAAGCCCAATGCACTTTTTGGCCTCGCCTAAATCTTTCATCTCAAATCTCTTGTTCAGTTCACCTTTCATCCAGGTCACGGCTTTCAGGTCACTTCCCGCAAGAAGCAAGTCATCCACATATAGGGCAATCAGCATAACGCCTTTTTCTGATATGTTTGTATATAGACAGGCGTCACTTCTCGTAGTCTTGAAGCCAAGCGTGTGAATAAGGAAATCGTCTATCTTTTTGTGCCATTGTCGACTCGCTTGCTTAAGACCATAGATAGCCTTGAGAAGTTTGCAAACATGATTGGGCCTGGAAGAGTCAACGATACCTTCAGGCTGCTCCATATAAATATCCTCTTCTAAGTCACCGTTCAGAAAGGCCGTGACCACGTCCATTTGATGAAGCTCTAAATCGAAGTGGGCTACAATCGCCAACAACAATCGAATCGTTGTAAATTTGATCACCGGCGCAAAAGTCTCTGAGTAATCAATCCCCTCAATTTGTTGAAAGCCCCGCACAACCAGGCGACCTTTTCCCTTTTGAATCAACGTGCCGTTAACGTCCGGCATGTCCTTCACAGTAAATACCCAGCGAGAAGTTAGAATATTGGCACCTTCCGATCGTGGCACTAGTGCCCAGGTTTTGTTTTTGCGTTGGGACTCTAGCTCCTTATCAATCGCTTTCTGCCAGAACTGTGGTTGTGGTCCATCCATCGCCTCTTTAAAGGAGTTCGGTATGTTGATGTCGCCACAGGAAGGTGTGAGTAAGCTGGTTCCCACCAGGCCTGTCCACCACTGTCGGGGTGGGCGTCGTGAACGAGTGGAGCGGCGAGGTTCCACATCGCCGGGACCAGCATCTTGCTCACCACTCACTTCTTCTGGTTGCAAAGTCTCATTAGTTGAGTCGGGCTCAATACCTTGACTTTGAAAGTTCTCAACCTCCGCCGGTGACCCTGTTTCAATGCCATGTTCATTATCACCATTAGATGTTTCAGACTCAATTTCGTCAGTATCGGTCGCCTCCTCTGGGTCAACGTCCACGTCATTATCATCGGAAAAATGTTCATCGTAAGAGCAAGCCCCTGGTCTCGACTCATCGAACTGCACATCCCTGGAAATAACAATGCGATGTAGATTGTCATCCCAAATTTTGTAGGCCTTAGTTCCCGGCGGATACCCAACAAACATTCCCGTTGTTGCGCGGTCGTCAAGTTTACGCACCTCATTACCAGGCACCTTGTACCAGCATTGACATCCAAACACACGTAGGTGAGATACATCGGGCTTTTCTTCATCCATAGGTGAAATGGAGTAACGAGACCACCCAAAGCTCTTGTCGTGACACGATTGCGAACGTAAACTGCGTTATCCAGAGCTTCAGCCCAAAAGCTTTCGGAACCTTCATATGGGACAGCATAGACCTGACGAGATCAATCAGGGTACGATTGAGCCGTTCTGCCACACCATTCTGTTCAGGTGTGTATGCAGCGGTCGTTTGATGAACAGTTCCTTGTGACGATAGAAAGGATTGGAACTCTGAAGAAAGATACTCTCCACCACGATCAGATCGAAGCGCTTTCACGCGTTGACCAGTGTGTGTGAAGGCATATTGGGCAAACTTCTGATAAAAATGGAACGTTTCATCTTTACTCTTCATCGGATAGACAACACTCCAGTTTGAGTGGTCATCGATAAAAGTGACAAAGTATCTAGCACCACCTACTGACTGTACTTGGAGTGGGCCGCAGACGTCCGAATGGACCAAGTCTAGCAAATGTTTGGCCCTGCCTCCAGAGCGCTGTTTAGGAATCACAGCACGAGTTGCTTTTCCTAACACACACGCATCACATGTCACAGATTCACAGTCAGAAGATGAGCTAGCGTCTCTTGTTATATCTGAAGAGGAGATATGAAGTCCACTTACCACGTTCTTACGAGCCATGGACAATATTCCTTGAGTGTGAACGTGGGCCAATCTTTCATGCCATGTCTTCAAAGAGGCTTTGTGCGCCGAATGAACCTCGTTACATGTGTCAAGCACATACAGCTCTCCTCGACTTGTGGCAGTAGCCACGATGCAGTCACTCCTCTTCACAGTGCACTTGTCACGAACGAACTCAACGTCAAATCCATTATCGACCATCTTACGTACAGAAATTAGGGAAAAAGCAAAGCTTGGAACGTGCAGCACATTGGTGAGCTTGCATGACTTTTGAACTCCGTTCACTACAAGCGTAATGAGGACGGTCCCGACTCCAGCTACTACTGCACACGCTTTTGTTCCCATTTCTACGCGGCTGTTTGAGACCTCCCTGTAGTCGGAGAACAGTCTCTTGTCAAATGTCATGTGCGCGGAGCATCCAGAGTCGATAAGCCAAGTGTTTGACGTTATGTTGATACCAGAGTTATCTACCTTGTTCATCAGACATATGTACTCGACTTCATTAATTTCCGATCTTCTTTCTCTTGAGCAATCATCGCAGTAGGCTTCTGTGACTGTCTACGTAGGAACCGGTCAGGTGGCGGTGGTCGCCTTCCGTTGATGTCCTTTCCCAGCAGCGGGCAGCGGAGTGTCCATTGTGACCACAGTTGGTGCATGTCAAAGTCGAAACACGCCTTGCCTCAGGGATGTGCCCAATAAGAGCAGAACTTGGCGGATTCTGCCTTCTAGTAAGCTTCATCGATGCACGTTGCTCCTCTTGGAGCAGGCGACTTTTTACATATTCTACTCCGAACGTGTTATCTTCGGATCCAAGAGCGTCAAGCGCTACAATGAGATTTTGAAACCTCTGCGGAAGACCATTGAGAACTGCCATAGCCATTTCCTTGTCATCAACGATGACTCCCATTGACTTTAAGCGAGCTGCTAGGTGTCGCACACGTCCTATGTACGGCAAACTTTCTCATTGTCTAGCATGGTGACTGTGTAGAAGTCTCTCCGGGCCACCAGCTTATTTAGTAATGTGTGGCGCTCAAAAACTTCCAAGATGGCGTCCCACATTTCTTTGGCTGTGACAGCATCTCTCACATGATCCAGGTGATCATCGGACAGCGACAGGCCGATGATGGCCCGGGCCTTTCGATCCCTTGCTTCCATGCCTTGTAAGTGGAAGATTGTTCATCTTCAGGAACGGTGCCATCAGTAATGTACTGTTCCACATCGCGAAGGGCCAACAGGAGCTGAATCTTCTGTTTCCACACGTAGAAATTGGTATCCGTGAGCTTTTCGATCTTCATCGATCCTCCTCCTTGATCTTCTCCGCTACTCATTGCAATATTCTAGAGGTGCTAATGTTCTGTTCGAAGATCCCAAGCCGGGGACCGATAGTCCCTTGTAGTGGCAAGCCCACCTCTATAAGAACACAGCACACGAAACTCTAGACTAAAGCAAAGGCCAAAGACGTCGCTTCAAACAAACAAATGGATCTCTTTAAATTCTCTGGGACAAAACTACTTTCAAGTGTTCCTTCCCGTTCTCGTGACGCTTGAGAACCTCGTGGGAATCGAACACTCTATCACAAGCAATACACCTAGGGGTCTTTTTCTTGTTTTTCTCTCTAGTCCTATGACCCTTAGAATTGATGTGATCGTAGAATGTCTGTGCGCTATTGCAGCTAATATCACAGAGCTTGCAGTACCTCTTGTTCCTCGGCGGAACTCTTCGTTTAGCCTTTAGTTCCTTCTTGGCAACTCGATCGGCGAGGGCTTTAGCTTTCTTTGCCGAGAGGCGTTGAACTTTCTTTATTGGCTTATCCAGAGGTACTGACTTACGAGGGATCCTATACCTTTCCCTAGACGAGGGAAGCGCGAGCGTCTTCGGCGGCGGTCCTTCTGGCTCGAGTACTTCGATCGATTCCACAACTGTCCTCCCCACAGATGGCAAAGTCCTAACTGTCGCAGCCCTGGGCACTCGGGGCACCAGGGCTAATTACGAGTCTAGCACAACCCAGAAAAAGCAGGCACAAATATGGAAGTGATCGTCAGTAACAGCTTTTGGGATTATGAGTCTTTAGACCAACCAAAAGGTGCAAAGAGAATCACTTCGATGTGCAAAGAAATGGAATTATTCAAATAGCTTACCGGAACGAGTAGACATAATCAAGAGACTGAGATAGAAATATGGCACCGATGTGGGGGTCATGTGATCGTCTTGCCAAATCAACAACAGCCAAGCTCGCAACTTCATCCATCCAGCAAAGTCCTTCACCCTCCCCGATTCACATTAGGTTATGGGCCCAGTTCAACGCCGTCTCCTTCTCTGAACCCCGTAAGTCGCCTTGTGTTATTGCGTTGTTTTTTTTTGTCTATCTCAGTCTCTTGATTATGTCTACTCGTTCCGGTAAGCTATTTGAATAATTCCATTTCTTTGCACATCGAAGTGATTCTCTTTGCACCTTTTGGTTGGTCTAAAGACTCATAATCCCAAAAGCTGTTACTGACGATCACTTCCATATTTGTGCCTGCTTTTTCTGGGTTGTGCTAGACTCGTAATTAGCCCTGGTGCCCCGAGTGCCCAGGGCTGCGACAGTTAGGACTTTGCCATCTGTGGGGAGGACAGTTGTGGAATCGATCGAAGTACTCGAGCCAGAAGGACCGCCGCCGAAGACGCTCGCGCTTCCCTCGTCTAGGGAAAGGTATAGGATCCCTCGTAAGTCAGTACCTCTGGATAAGCCAATAAAGAAAGTTCAACGCCTCTCGGCAAAGAAAGCTAAAGCCCTCGCCGATCGAGTTGCCAAGAAGGAACTAAAGGCTAAACGAAGAGTTCCGCCGAGGAACAAGAGGTACTGCAAGCTCTGTGATATTAGCTGCAATAGCGCACAGACATTCTACGATCACATCAATTCTAAGGGTCATGGACTAGAGAGAAAAACAAGAAAAAGACCCCTAGGTGTATTGCTTGTGATAGAGTGTTCGATTCCCACGAGGTTCTCAAGCGTCACGAGAACGGGAAGGAACACTTGAAAGTAGTTTTGTCCCAGAGAATTTAAAGAGATCCATTTGTTTGTTTGAAGCGACGTCTTTGGCCTTTGCTTTAGTCTAGAGTTTCGTGTGCTGTGTTCTTATAGAGGTGGGCTTGCCACTACAAGGGACTATCGGTCCCCGGCTTGGGATCTTCGAACAGAACATTAGCACCTCTAGAATATTGCAATGAGTAGCGGAGAAGATCAAGGAGGAGGATCGATGAAGATCGAAAAGCTCACGGATACCAATTTCTACGTGTGGAAACAGAAGATTCAGCTCCTGTTGGCCCTTCGCGATGTGGAACAGTACATTACTGATGGCACCGTTCCTGAAGATGAACAATCTTCCACTGACAAGGCATGGAAGCAAGGCGATCGAAAGGCCCGGGCCATCATCGGCCTGTCGCTGTCTGATGATCACCTGGATCATGTGAGAGATGCTGTCACAGCCAAAGAAATGTGGGACGCCATCTTGGAAGTTTTTGAGCGCCACACATTACTAAATAAGCTGGCGGCCCGGAGAGACTTCTACACGGTCACCATGCTAGACAATGAGAACGTTTTGCCGTACATAGGACGTGTGCGACACCTAGCAGCTCGCTTAAAGTCAATGGGAGTCATCATTGATGACAAGGAAATGGCTATGGCAGTTCTCAATGGTCTTCCGCAGAGGTTTCAAAATCTCATTGTAGCGCTTGACGCTCTTGGATCCGAAGATAACATGTTCGGAGTAGAATATGTAAAAAGGCGCCTGCTCCAAGAGGAGCAAAGTGCATCGATGAAGCTTACTAGAAGGCAGAATCCGCCAAGTTCTGCTCTTATTGGGCACATCCCTGAGGCAAGGCTTGTTTCGACTTTGACATGCACCAACTGTGGTCACAATGGACACTCCGCTGCCCGCTGCTGGGAAATGACATCAACGGAAGGCGACCACCACCACCGGACCGGTTCCTACGTAGACAGTCACAGAAGCCTACTGCGATGATTGCTCAAGAGAAAGAAGATCCGGAAATTAATGAAGTCGAGTACATATGTCTGATGAGCAAGGTAGATAACTCTGGTATCAACATAACGTCAAACACTTGGCTTATCGACTCTGGATGCTCCGCGCACATGACATTTGACAAGAGACTGTTCTCCGACTACAGGGAGGTCTCAAACAGCCGCGTAGAAATGGGAACAAAAGCGTGTGCAGTAGTAGCTGGAGTCGGGACCGTCCTCATTACGCTTGTAGTGAACGGAGTTCAAAAGTCATGCAAGCTCACCAATGTGCTGCCCCGTTCCAAGCTTTGCTTTTTCCCTAATTTCTGTACGTAAGATGGTCGATAATGGATTTGACGTTGAGTTCGTTCGTGACAAGTGCAATGTGAAGAGGAGTGACTGCATCGTGGCTACTGCGACAAGTCGAGGAGAGCTGTATGTGCTTGACACATGTAACGAGGTTCATTCGGCGCACAAAGCCTCTTTGAAGACATGGCATGAAAAATTGGCCCACGTTCACACTCAAGAATTTATTGTCCATGGCTCGTAAGAACGTGGCAAGTGGACTTCATATCTCCTCTTCAGATACAACAAGAGACGCTAGCTCATCTTCTGACTGTTAATCTGTGACATGTGATGCGTGTGTGTTAGGAAAAGCAACTCGTGCTGTGATTCCTAAACAGCGCTCTGGAGGCAGGGCCAAACATTTGCTAGACTTGGTCCATTCGGACGTCTGCGGCCCACTCCAAGTACAGTCAGTAGGTGGTGCTAGATACTTTGTCACTTTTATCGATGACCACTCAAACTGGAGTGTTGTCTATCCGATGAAGAGTAAAGATGAAACGTTCCATTTTTATCAGAAGTTTGCCCAATATGCCTTCACACACACTAGTCAACGCGTGAAAGCGCTTCGATCTGATCGTGGTGGAGAGTATCTTTCTTCAGAGTTCCAATCCTTTCTATCGTCACAAGGAACTTTTCATCAAACGACCGCTGCATACACACCTGAACAGAATGGTGTGGCACAACGGCTCAATCGTACCCTGATTGATCTCGTCAGGTCTATGCTGTCCCATATGAAGGTTCCAAAAGCTTTTTGGGCTGAAGCTCTGGATAACGCAGTTTACGTTCGCAATCGTGTCACGACAAGAGCTTTGGGTGGTCTCGTTACTCCATTTCACCTATGGATGAAGAAAAAGCCCGATGTATCTCACCTACGGGTGTTTGGATGTCAATGTTGGTACAAGGTGCCTGGTAATGAGGTGCGTAAACTTGACGAACGCGCAACAACGGGAATGTTTGTTGAGTATCCGCCGGGAACTAAGGCCTACAAAATTTGGGATGACAATCTACATCGCATTGTTATTTCCAGGGATGTGCAGTTCGATGAGTCGAGACCAGGGGCTTGCTCTTACGATGAACATTTTTCGATGATAATGACGTGGACGTTGACCCAGAGGAGGCGACCGATACTGACGAAATTGAGTCTGAAACATCTAATGGTGATAATGAACATGGCATTGAAACAGGGTCACCGGCGGAGGTTGAGAACTTTCAAAGTCAACGTATTGAGCCCGACTCAACTAATGAGACTTTGCAACCAGAAGAAGTCAGTTGTGAGCAAGATGCTGGTCCCGGCGATGTGTAACCTCGCCGCTCCACTCGTTCATGACGCCCACCCCGACAGTGGTGGACAGGACTGGTGGGAACCAGCTTACTCACACCTTCCTGTGCCCGACATCAACATACCGAACTCCTTTAAAGAGGCGATGGATGGACCACAACCACAGTTCTGGCAGAAAGCGATTGATAAGGAGCTAGATTCCCAACGCAAAAACAGAACCTGGGCACTAGTGCCACGATCGGAAGGTGCCAATATTCTAAATTCTCGCTGGGTATTTACTGTGAAGGACATACCGGACGTTAACGGCACGTTGATTCAAAAGGGAAAAGGTCGCCTGGTTGTGCGGGGGCTTTCAACAAATTGAGGGGATTGATTACTCAGAGAATTTTGCGCCGGTGATCAAATTTACAACGATTCGATTGTTGTTGGCGATTGTAGCCCACTTCGATTTAGAGCTTCATCAAATGGACGTGGTCACGGCCTTTCTGAACGGTGACTTAGAAGAGGATATTTATATGGAGCAGCCTGAAGGTATCGATGACTCTTCCAGGCCCAATCATGTTTGCAAACTTCTCAAGGCTACCTATGGTTCTAGGCAAGCGAGTCGACAATGGCACAAAAAGATAGACGATTTCCTTATTCACACCCTTGGCTTCAGGACTACGATAAGTGACGCCTGTCTATATACAAACATTTCAGAAAAAGGAGTTATGCTGATTGCCCTATATGTGGATGACTTGCTTCTTGCGGGAACTGACCTGAAAGCCGTGACCTGGATGAAAGGTGAACTGAACAAGAGATTTGAGGTGAAAGATTTAGGCGAGGCCAAAAAGTGCATTGGGCTTGAGATAAGTAGAAAAAGGGTCCCTAGACGGATCTGTATCTCGCAGACAGAGTATGCCAAGTCTATTTTAAAACGTTTTGGTATGGCCAGTTGCATTCCCGTGAGGACTCCAATGGAACAAGGATTACACCCTGAGACGTCAACTAGCCCGTATTGCGATGTACCATATCGACAGATCATTGGCTGCTTAATGTTTCTTATGGTAGGGTCACGTCCAGATCTTGCATATGTGGTGGGAAAACTGTCCCAACACTTTGAGAACCCTCGCGAGGACCACTGGCAAGCAGCCAAAAGAGTTCTGAGATATATCAAAGGAACGCTCTCACTAGGTGTAGTTCTAGATGGAAATCTCCCAGTGCAAACTCTAGAGGGCTTCAGCGATGCAGACTGGGGTGGTTGCTTGGACGCGAGAAAGTCCACCAGTGGATATGTGTTCAAACTGTGTGGGGGAGCTATTAGTTGGTCGTCTAGGAGACAAACGGTCGTTGCGAAATCCACATGCGAAGCGGAGTATATTGCACTGTGTGAGGCTTGCAAAGAAGCAGCTTGGCTCAGGTGCCTTCTTGCAGACGCATTGGGAAAGTCGAAAGACAGCACAGTTACAATCGGGTGTGATAATGCTGGTACAATAGCGTTTGCGGGTAACGAAGGGGTGAATTGGCGAAATAAGCACATTGACATATCATATCATTTTGTCCGAGATGCTGTGACTCGAAAAATTGTTTCACTGTCTCACGTACCGTCTACAGATGTGCCCGCAGATATACTCACCAAGCCTCTTGGCCACATTCTATTCATAAAATGCATAAAATCTCTACGCCTCGCAGAGCTGTGTTGGTACAATTACAGCTTACTGACAACGTATGCGGGGACAGCTACTGTACTTTACTGTACTTTACTGTTCAACCTAGATCTTGACCGTTACGTTTATGCACTGTACTGTGCTGTGAGCTTGAGCTGATCTTTTTTAGATCAGCTCAGAAAGGTTTAGGGTTATTCTTTCACCGTCGTCTACATGGCTTCTGGAAACTTCCACAGGTCGTGCCGAAGCATCAAGCGACTCGCCCTGAAGTCTATATAGGCCATGGTCTCGGCCAACTCTTGGTCAAAGTAAAGCCTCTCACCACTTTCCCTTCTCTCAACTCTTCTCCTTGGTCGCTCACTCCCTCTCTCCTCTTGCTCTCTCTCTCTCTCCACTCGCTCTCTCTCCCTTCTCTCGCTCTCTCTCTCGTCCACTCGCGCTCTCTCCATTCTCCTTGTCCATCAATTTATGGGCCCAGGACACTAGCGCTGCTCACGAATCCATCTCGCTTGCTCGCGCACCCCGGACGCTACCCTACACTCCGTGTAGGGACAGACTGAACAACTTCACGGAGGCTACCCTACACTCCGTGTAGGGAAGAAAAAAAAAGCCCGTAAGGTTTGACCGCACTCCCTTGACGTCTCTGCATTACCTACTGACCTCCTGTCTTGTGGCCTGGTTAGCGTCCGTCGTCCCTGCTCTACCTACTCCTGTTGGTTTTGCAGCCCGTCGCCGCTCTTCATCCCCACACCACAGATTCCAGTACATCTTGCGGCCCGTCTCGCTCTCGTTGCTTCTTGTCTCGCCCCCGTGTTACATACCCCGGTTTGTCTCACGGCCCGTGCCTAGTCGCAACAGTAAGTCCAAACCATCCTGTGTTTTTCTCATACCATCCCGAAGCATTGCCTTATCCTCCGCCTAACCTCACAAATTTCTGTAACCAGTGGTCATCTCACTCTCCGTATTTCGTCGCGGCATCGACATCCCTCCGAACGATCCCGTGATTCGCCGCCTTACCTTCGAGGAATCCTCCGCCAAGCCTCCTGCCCGTCCGAAGTGCCGTTTCATCGACGATTCCGCTATTGAGTCGGACGGCGAAGGTAACGACATTCCTTCCACCGCGACTACTTCAGAGTTTGTTCACGTCGAAGTCGTCTCCAAGCCTCCTCCTCCGGAGAAGAAGGACTCCTTCTTAAACCATATCCTTTCCCTTGCCAACCGTCCGAAACTGCCTGCTCTTCCGAAATCTCTAGCTCCGAAACCTATACGAAAGAAGTCAAAGCCAACGAATCTTCGCTCCAAGCCGCTTCCTGCCTCATCGAGCAGAGTATCGAAGCCAAGCAGGAAATCAAAGGGAGGAGAGCCGAAGAAGAAGAAGGATCCGAAACCTCCGACACCCCGACCCATTCAAGTGGTTTCTCTCATCTCCCCTTCTCCGGCTTCGACGTCTCCAGCTCCAGCTGCTCCCATCCAATCTCCACTCTCTCCTGCTGCCCCTTCTGTTGCATTTGTTCCTTCATCTCCAAGGGTTCCGACTCCTCTTTCAGTCGAACCTCTCTCTCCGGCTCCATTCGTTCCCCTACCTCCAACTCCTGTTCCTCCTATCTCCAAGCCCAAGTCTTCCCTCCTGGTTTGTGACCTTTGCCAACTCAAAGTCTCGGGTCCAAAGCAGCTCGAGCAGCACAGAGGTGGAAAGAAGTGTCGAAACAGAGTCGAGAGGAGATCAGCCATCACTCCGTGTGTTTGCTGCAATCGCCTCTTCCAGACGAGACACGATCGCAACAGGCACATTAATCGTAGAAATAAGTAAATCTGTTCTCGACCCCTGTGCTCCCTCTATCTATAAGCACAGTTTTCTCTCACTCCACTGCTTTCTCCATGGACTCTTCAGGACTTCGACTCGACAGTCTCGAGAAGCTCCGTGATGACAACTTCCACATCTGGAAGTCGAGAATTCAACTATTGCTCTCACTGAGGGAAGTTGACGACCACCTTACTGAAGACCCTCCGGAATCCTCGTCACCTACATACTCCGCATGGAAGAAGGCGGATTGCAAGGCTAGGGCTACCATCGGACTGACTCTATCTGATACCCATCTCGAACAAGTCCAGCATGCCAATACCGCCAAGGTCATGTGGTCCCTGATTTGTGATATCTTTGAGAAGCATACTCTTCTCAATAAACTGGCTGCCAGGCGCCGATTCTATACCGCCAAGATGAACCCGAACGAGAAAGTGCTCTCGTTCGCCGCCCGTATCCGCCAGCTCGCTGCCACTCTCAAGTCGATGTCCGTCCACATCGAAGACAGCGAAATGGCCATGGCGCTACTTAACGGCCTGCCAGATCGCTTTGATACTCTCATCTCGGCCCTTGACGCTGCTCATCTCGATGACGACAAATTCTCCTTCGAGTTCGTTCAAAGCAGATGCCACCAAGAGGAGCAGCGCCATGCCCAACGAGATCAGGACGCCTTGAGGGCTTCGGAATCCGCGGCTCTTCTTGGAAAGCAACGGCCCAAGTTCAAGCGAGACCCTACCGCTGAGATATGCATACACTGTGGAAAGCATCGTGACAGCAGTCGCTGCTTCAAAAAGTACCCACACCTTGCTCCTGTTGGCCACCCAGCTCGAGACCACTTGAACAAGGGCCGAGATGGGGGAAAAGGTCTTGTAGCTTCCCAAGCTTCCTTGAGAAAGAAGAAGACAGAGACCTCGTCTGCTTGGTATCCATGCCTAATCATCGCGTCGCTGATTGCGAGGCTGCAACTCCGGAATGTGAGAACGAGATCGTTGTAAGCAATGTCACCACCGATCACTCGGTTGATGGAAATAATTGTCACATTGAAGCGAATCCCTTGAACCAAGCCAATGTGGCGCTACAAACTATTGGTAGCTCTGTATCCCTTGCTAATGAATGGGTTATCGATTCGGGCTGTACCTCCCATGTCACGCACGATCGCTCGGCCTTTGTTTCATACCAAGAGTCCTCGGCTAACTCAACTCTGGATCTGGGAGCAGATTCTACAGCCTCTATCGAGGGAACAGGTGACGTAGTGCTGACTCTCCGTTATAAAAAGGATACCGTTCAATGCCTACTAAAGAACGTACTTCACGTTCCTACCCTTCGATACCAGCTGCTCTCGGTATCCGAAATGGCAAATCGCGGCATTAACTCCCAATTCAATCGCAACGCTGTTCTGCTTACAGACAACACCGATGGATCTCTAGTGGCCACCGGCACTCTTGTCAAAGGCCTTTATATACTAGATACCTGTCAAAGTCCATCAAAGGCTAATGACTCGGAAGTTTCCTTGCTTACATCTCTGAAGACATGGCACGAGCGACTGGCTCACATTAATACCGCTGAGATCAAGTCGATGGTCAGTCATGGAGCTGTCACAGGTGTTAAATACGTCAACTCTGGGACCCTGACTCTTGTGTGGGATGCATTCTTGGAAAATCACACCGTGCACCAATCCCAAAGTCAAGAAAAGGGCGGTCTACGAAACCCCTCCAACTGGTTCACTCAGATGTTTTAGGGCCTGTGGAGATTCCATCTCTCGGTGGGGCGCGGTACTTAGTGTCTTTCATTGATGACTATTCCAAATGGACAGTCGCCTATCCTATCACTCACAAATCTAAGGTTTTAGAGTGCTTCAAGAAGTACAAGGCCTTCGCAGAAAAACACCAGCCAGTCTCTAGAAGCTCTTCACGTCTCGAGTTCCATGACACCAAAATCCCGTTCGAGAAGATCAGCTTCTGGTAAAGGCTTTACGGTCGGACAACGGAGGCGAATATCTATCTACAGCATTCAAGAACTTCCTGGAGGCACAAGGTATTCAACATCAGCTTACAGTGGCTCATACTCCTCAGCAAAATGGAACAGCTGAAAGAATGAACCGAACCCTTCTCAATCTGGTCCGATCAATGCTGCATCACAAGTCCCTTCCAAAGCACTTCTGGGCTGAAGCGCTTTCTACCGCCGTGTATGTACTAAATCGGGTTACATCCAGTTCCCTGCCCGACAATACTACTCCTTATGAACTTTGGAATGGAACACCACCAGATATCTCCCATCTGCGAGTGTTCGGTGCGCAATGTTGGTACGTTATTCCTAAGAAGGATCTCAAGAAGTTGGATCCCAGGTCTCGTGAGGCACTAATGATGGGGTACTCAACCCAAAGTAAGGGTACAAGCTGTGGGACATTGCAGCTGAGAAAATGGTTGTTTCCAGGGACGTCACATTTGACGAATCTTCGAATTCTCCGCAAGATCAACACTGTTCAAGCTTCTCGACGACCAAATGGAAGGGAACACGAATCCCATCGGCAGCAATCGCACTTCCAAGGATCTGCTGATTGACTCTCCTTCTGGTAGCGAACAAGATGAGGGATCACTTGCCGCTAATGAGGATGTGAACCCAGTCCAATCCAGCCCGGGTACTCCTAGTACTGCTCCTCGTCGTTCATCCCGGATTGCGAAGAAGCCTGGCAGATGGTGGCTCTCCGGGTCGTCTGAAGATGTATCGCTCATTGCGGAAACCGCTCTTGTCTCTATTGGAATTCCAGCATCATACGAGGAAGCTACTTCTTCAGAGAACGTCGACTTTTGGATGCCTGGAATCAAAAAGGAAGAAGACTCCATACGAGAAAATGGAACGTTCGAGCTTGTCCCGCGAAAGCCAGGGATGCACTTCATTCCTTGCCGGTACGTCTTCCGTGTGAAACCAGACTGTTGTCCCAAAGTCCGCATAGTCGCCAAAGGATTTCGACAAGTTACAGGTCTCGAATATAATGAAACCTATGCTCCTGTAGAGTCTCTCTCTGCCCTACGATTGTTTCTCTGCACCACAAACTTCTTTGACCTTGAATGCGACCAGATGGATGTTGTGACCGCGTTTCTTAATGGGGAGTTGGAAGAGGAAATATTCATGGAAGTTCCATCCGGATTTCACGACCCAGCCAGGCCGAATCTCGTATGCCGCCTTCAAAAGGCCCTGTATGGGCTTAAACAGGCTCCACGTCAGTGGTATGCCAAGATTCATGAGCTATTAACCGCAGAGCTTCATTATATGAGTAATCCTCATGAGCCCTGCCTTTATGTCTCTCGACAGGGCTCTTCGATCTCCATAAATATTCTGTACGTGGATGACCTTCTTATTGCTGGAACCGATCGAGTAACTCTGGAAAACATCAAGACCGAGTTGAAGAGTCGATTCAAGATGAAGGATCTGGGCCTGTCAAAGAGTTTCTTGGAATCCAAGTTACTCGCAACCGATCAACAAGGACGTTACATCTCTCTCAGAAATCTTACACTGAGAAAATACTTGAAATATTCAATATGGCCACCGCGAAGCTTGTTGATACCCCTATGGTTCTTTCAAACGGGGGCTCGGACAACAACTCAGAAGCTGATCTTTCCCTATCGATACCGTATCGCTCCGCAATCGGAAGCCTCATGTATTTAATGGTATGTACTCGCCCTGAAGTCTATATAAGCCATGGTCTCAGCCCACTCTTGGTCGAAGTAAAGCCTCTCACCACTTTCCCTTCTCTCAGCTCTTCTCCTTGGTCGCTCATTCCCTCTCTCCTCTTGCTTTCTCTCTCTCTCCACTCGCTCTCTCTCCCTTCTCTCGCTCTCTCTCTCGTCCGCTCGCGCTCTCTCCCTTCTCCTTGTCCATCAATAGTTGTGTACGCAGAATAAGGGTGCAATTCCTCATTTTCTTTCTACAAGTGTACACGTGTCCAGGGGGCTCCTAAAAAGCATGGGATCGCATGCATTCCATCACTTTTTCAACATTACATACACTGCAGGGCGCTCTGTGTTGAAAAAGGGATAGAATCCATGTGATCCCATGGTTTTTAGTTGCCACGTGGACACGTGTAACCTTGTAGCATGAAAAAGCGAGTTGCACCCTTCTTCTGTGTGTACACTTACTACACGTGTCAAATGGGCCAAATCGAAAGTTGCCTGGGACGAAAGCTCATTTTCGGGCAACTCAAAATCACGGCGCATTTTACCTTTTTTCAAACCACTTGGTATTCTGCCCTCTGATTGGCTGCTAGATACGCCTCCATACCACTCACATCGCTCCAAGTGGCGATGTCTGAGCTGATCATTGTGGAGCATTCTGACAATTGGCATGTTATGGTTGGTTGATGGTTTGTCTCTATTCTAGGCTCAAAGTACTGTACCCAGTGTGTCATACGTGTACTGTCTCTTATGCCGCATACGTGTACTGTCTCCTCTCTGTCGTACGTGTACAGTATTATAGGTGTCGTACGTGTACAAGTAAACAGTGGTTTCTATATTTATCCTATAGTTGCCTGGACTGGCTGCATACAGTTTACGCTATACTCATTGTACTGGCTGCATACAAATCACTCTTGCGCAAGTATGCAGCCAAAGTATGTTGATGCAGCCACGTTGCTTTCACAGTATTGCACGTATAGCACGTAAGGTTTAATTCACGTTGAACGGCCTGCATGAGATTTACGTACTGTTACGTAACAACGTGAGACAAGCCCGCCAAAAATTGTTTTCTACTTTTATGATATTTTAAGTTCCCGCCTTAAGTTCCCGCCTTTGGGTTCTGTTACAGGCCGAGAGATTACAGTTGCGTTGGCGGGTCACGTAAGGCATAATTCACGGGTTGACTGTTTTAGTGTACGTTTACGTAACAGAACATGCATGGCTAGCATGCACGCAATGTTACTTACGTTTTGAATATCGGTAATTATGAATTTCCCGCGCATGCAAATCAGGGATTCTGAGGCATCTCGGCTTGGGTAGGCTATAGGATCAACAAAGATAGTACTGCAAATGTAGATTTTGCTACTTTCATTTTGCTTTCACGAAGCCGAAGTGAGTACCGGCAAACAGTATATAGTTGAAATCTAATAGCTGACCCAAGTAAAGAAGAGGTACGGGCTTGCCTTTGATTTCAACACCAACCTCACCCTTGCCGTTCTATCTCCTTTCTGTTTCTTTTATCCATCTACACTCTTTCCCTACTTCCCTTTTCATTCTCTCTCCTCATCCCTCATCATCCCCTGTTCCTTTCATCACTCTGGGCTTTCGTTTTCTGTAACAACGTTTTGGGCGACAGTTGGGTCGCTTCCAATATTGGCCTGGTCCTTTCGTTGGCTCTGAATATTCTGTCTTAAGTCTGCAGCCATTTCGGCTGTGTTTGGGCTAGGAAGCTGGACTTGAATGGGCTAGGAAGCTGGACTTGAATGAGCTAGGAAGCTGGACTTGAGTACCCTCTTCAATTTCGAGACCTAAAAGATCCTTATCTGACCAAACTACGGAAGACTCATCTGATTCGTTTTCATTTATTTCAGAGTTGCAGGTTTCGCTCTCACTGAATCTGAAATCTCTTGAAACAACTACCTGGTGTAGCTCTGAATCCATTAATTCGTAAGCATTACTGGCTTCCGCATATCCAAACATAATTGCTTCCCGTGCTCAGATGTCAAGCTTACTTAACTGACTGCCGGGACGGTGTACCAACATTTGCTCCCGAACTTACGAAGATGCGACAAATCGGGCTTACGCCCGTACAATATATGATGCGGAGTCGTGTGGCTTGGAAGTGCGCGAGTTGTAACTCTGTTTCGGATGTATACAGCAGTCGCCAGAGCTTCGGCCCAGAACTGTTTTGGCAGACTCTTTGCATGTAGCATGGACCGACCCAGATCCATCAGTGTTCGGTTCAGCCGCTCTGAAACACCATTCTGTTCAGGTGACTCCACTGCACTAAGCTCATGTCTTGTGCCGCCCTCAGCAAGGTAGTCCTTGAATGCAGTGGTCATATATTCTCCACCTCGATCTTAACGAAGAATGTCAATGCGACGCTCAGAATGGGCTTCGCTACGAGCTTGGAACAGTTTATATTTATCAAAGACCTCTGACTTTCGCTGCATCATGTAGACGGTAACTCAGGAAGAGTGATCGTCCGTGAAGGTGACAAAGTAGCGTGCCCCTCCAACAGAAGAAACCTCCATCGGTCCACAAACGTTACTGTGAACCAGGTGTAACATCGCTTCAGCTCTACCAGTCGTGCGTTTCTTCGGCACTGCAGAACGATGAGCCATTCCATGAACGCAGTAGGTGCATATTTCGGATGCATTCGAGCCACTGATCTGCACGCCGTCCACAACATTGTTCCTTACCATAGATGGAATGCCTTGCTTGCTTACATGAGCCATTCTCTCGTGCCATGTTGAGAGTGTGGTGACATTCGCAGAGTACAAGGTATCATTTGGTATTTTCTGGACTATGTCGATAGCATAAAGAAGGATTTTGCACAGCATTTTTCAGTTGTCACTGTTGGAATGGGCTGTGTGTTCACTCAGTGCACCACTTGACATGCCAGCGCATGTTGCGTAGTGGTCGATGTGCTTTTTATACATGGTAGCATCGCGGGTTCGAGCCCCGCAAGTGGTTGCATTGGTGAAATTTAATTTGTGTGTTTTCGGCGTTACTTGCTGTCCTATAGGTGATAGGAATGAGGTGTAAGATGTCTGAGTCCTTACAGCTCCCTGTGGTCCCCTGAGTGAGGGGGGGTGTTGAAATGGGCTGTGTGTCTTCACTCAGTGCACCACTTGACATGCCAGCGCATGTGGATTAGTAGTCAATGTGTTTTTCCTACAGCCACAACTCTCCCATTGTTAGTCATCTGCGAAGATTTGTTCTCAAATACAGTTTTGATCCCTTCCATGTCTGCCTTGCCTACAGAGATGAGAGAATATTCGAAACTGGGAACGTGGACAACATCTCGCAGAATTCGCGCTTTCGAGAACCATCCACTAGTAGTTTCTGCTCCACGTCACCTCGCCCAGCAATGCTGCCCCGGGCTTTTGTTCCCATCTCGACCGAGGCTGCAGATAATTCGGTGTAGTTCGTAAACTCATTTCGATAGTATGTCATATGGGAAGTACATGCGGAATCTGCGTACCAGGAGGAAGTTCCGGACGAAATCTTGGCCTGTTTAATTCGTGACGTGAAGCAAACAATTTCACTTTCATCTATGCAGTCACCTCTTTCAGTCGAATCAAACACATCTGCAACTACGAACGTCTGCTGATCTCCTTTTGGGCGATTTTTCTCGTTTCAATGATTATTAGATGCTCTGCCATTTCGAGAACCGGATGCACGATAGCCTCTTGGAGCTTCCGGGCGCCTATCGGTCACATCTTTTCCCCAGCATCTGTCCGCGGTGTGACCAGAATGACCGCAGTTCGTGCAGTGCAGCTGTCTAACATTACCTCCGAATTCATTCGGACGGGCATTGGAGATGAGCGCAGCATTGGATTTTGTCCCTTTTGACTCCCTCATTTGAGCACGCTCCTCTTCCTGCAACAACCGGCTTTTCAAAAATTCCAAATTAAACACCCTGTCCTCATTGCCGAGCGCATTCAAGGTAACTATGAGATTGTCAAACCGGGGTGGCAATCCTTTAAGCACAGCAATGGCTATCTCTTTGTCATCGATAGTCACATCCATGGATTTCAGGGTCGCTGCCAACTGTGTCACACGATTAACACACTGCAAAACTCTCTCGTTACCATCCATAGCAGCGGTGTAAAATCGGCGTCGAGCCGCAAGTTTATTGAGGAGTGTGTGCCTCTCAGACTTGTTGAGAATAATCTTCCACATCTCCTTGCAGTTGCCGCAGTGCGCACATGCTCAAGGTGCTCATCGCAAAGGGAAAGCCATATGAGCGCCCGTGCTTTATGATCGGCCCTAGTACATGATTTGAGAGCCCCACCATCGGATTACTCAGGCGGCTCATCCACAATGTAGTCATTAAGCTCCCGGAGAGCGAGAAGATGCTGAACCTTCTGCTTCCAAACATGGAAATTGTTGTTGGTGAGCTTTTCAATTCGAACTCCGCCTCCGCGATCGTCCATGACTACGTCTTTATCCAAGACCCTTTGTATCTGAAACCTCTATTACCACGTATGCAGTGAGTATGCAAAGCCCTCTGTTCGGGTATCCCAAGCCGGCGACCGATAGTCGCTTGTCATGGCAAGCCTTTCCCTATACGAAGTTTGCAGCGTTTACTCAAAGACACGTGGTGGTCAAATTCCAACTCTTTACCTCTCTTCTTTTCCTCCTCTTTACCTCTTACGTCCTCTTTATTTGTGCCTTAGGGCGCTGCCCATTTATATCGGCCAGTGCTGTTCTACAACTTTGAATGCAATCCGTGTGCGACGAGTAATCACAGCAACTTTTACCTGTAGACGGCCAGGAATTTTCAGCCTCTACCCCGAAAGGTCCCCGCAGCAAAGGGCTCCTTACCACAATCACATCCTTTCCGTACTAACTCAGGCGCGTTTCCTTCCAGAATGTGTTGCTTGACTTCCGTCGTACTCGTGTGAAAGCACTCAAGGTCACTAATGAGCCTCGTCCTTCCGTGCACAGCACGTATCTATACCTCAACAGAAGTATAGCCAGCAGGTACCCAAGTACAAGTGCAGAACACTAGTACCCGGTATGCTACCAGAGTAAGGAATAAGAAGACAGTCGTTCCCTCTCCGACCACGGGCAATGGCGATTCGCGTACGTAGCGGAAGTTCAAGCGAGTAGCATCTCTGTCCCGCCGGCGCGCAAAAGGGCCACTGTAATGGACCGATTCGTCTGGTACACCGTGATTCTCATCGGGAATTGGGTTCAGTCTTACGACTTCTGACTACTCGTGTTATGAACCGCGTGATTTTGTATGGTACGGTCCGGCCAAGTCGCGTTACACAAAGGCATTGTTCTCCAAAGAGTACAGCCGGTGAGAGTATCACGAAACCGATTGCCAAGACCACGATTCGGCAAAGGAATGGGACACAGTTGAGCGGACCCCCTGCACTCAGTCTTCTTCTTTTCCGTTGCCGTGAAAGCTTTCCAAGAGTGCAAGGGATATAAACAACCAGGCCTAAATTCTTCCTGAAATAACAAGGACAATATTTCCAAACAATAAAATCAAGCTTATCAATTACCGAATAACAATAACCACCACAAAGGAGACAGAAAACCGAGCCAATGAACAACAAAGACCAGATAAATGTCACCAAAATGTACTCAGAATTCTCACACAGAGTGACTGACATCAGAAAAAATTGGTCTCAGCAGCAATAGAGCACTAACAACGATTGCTCTGATTCAACAAAAAATGAAAGCCACAAAAAAACTCAGGATCCACACACAGATTTCTTGACAACCACAGAGTTGATTAGTACAAACAAAGGCCCCAACAACAACCCTTCCGATTCAGCAACTAATAGTACCCACAGAAGCACTCAGGATCCATACACAGAGTGCTTGACAAACACCAAATGGGTCCCAAAAAAGACAAGAACCCAACAACAATCAACACGAAGCAGCAAATGACAACACCAACAGCACAAACATCACAGAAAAAGCAATTAACTCAACGTTAACGTGAACGGCTGAGGGACGGATCAAGAGGAACGAAGAGTAGCGTGGGTTAGGCCAATAACCTGTTGAGAAACATTAACCACTGAGCCACATACGCTGGCCATGTTTTGTCACTGAGCGGACCACAACGTATATATATCAACAGCGTTCTTACTGAGGTGGGCTTGCCACTACAAAGGACTATCGGTTCCCGGCTTTGGAGCTTCGAAAAGAACATTAGCACCTCTATATTATTGCTATGATTAGCAGAGAAGATCAAGGAGGAGGGTCTATGAAAATGGATAACCTTACGGGTGCCATTTTGTACGTGTGGAAACAGAAGACTCAGCTCCTGTTGGCCCTTCGCGATGTGGAACAGTACATAACAGATGATAACGTTCCTGAAGATGAACAATCTTCCATATACAAGGTGTGGAAGCAAGGGACCGAAAGGCCCGAGCCATCATCGGCCTGTCTCTTTCTGATGACCAATTAGAGCATTTGAGAGATTCTGTCACAGCTAAAGAAATGTAGGACGCCATCTTGGAAGTTTTTGAACGCCAAACGTTACTAAATAAGCCGATGGACTGGAGAGACTTCAACAGAGTCGCCATGCTAGACAATGAGAATTTTTCGCCGTACATAGGACGAGTAGGACAGCCGGAAGATCGCTTAAAGTCAACGGGAGTCGTCATTGATGACAACGAAATGGTTATGGAAGTCCTACGGCTACCTTCAGGCCAGCTATCAAGCAGGGCGCATTTGACATGACGGCTGCAGCAGCGTGCCTTTCCATCAAAACCCCCTGAACCTGGTGTGGTAAATCTTTACGAAATGTACAGTGTGGCACAGAAGCGTGGGGAGGGTATTAATAAACTAACTACGAATGCGGGCTGCGGGCGGAAACCTGTCGCGGCTGCATCAGTTGGAGATTGAACATAAAACGAGTAACGAAGTCGCGGAGCTCCTGTTGAGGGGAATAACCGCGAAAAGGAGCAGTGAAGGGGGCAAAGCGGTCGAAAAATTCCTTGCTGTCGACGCCTAAGGCGCCCTAGATATCAATCCTGACGGAAGAGAGGAGGATATCGTTTCGGTTGCAGTATATGCCGTAATGAGGATGTTTCTTGCGCTCTGCTCTCAGGTTTTTTACGGTTCATTGCCCTTGTGTCCTTCGCAGTAGGACAAAAGGGTCGCGTTCATTGAGAATGGAAATCCAGGCAAGCTCAGCTGCGCGCTCTCCATTCAACATGATAATTTGGTCATTCTCTCCTGCAGTAGTAAATATAACTACAATTCTAGCTCAGACTTGCACTCTCCATTTCACCAGATAATTTGAACACTATATTCCGCAATAATAAATGCAAACGCAAATTTTAGTCATTTCCAACAGAGAAAGGTTTGCGACTTTAACTCTCGGAAGATGTATCCGATCTATCCCATTGTTTTTCAGAAATACACAGTCAACTGAAAAGGTATACCGACACAGTGATGGAGTGGGAACTATATAAAACCCCTAAAACTACTGACTACGCACCCTTAAAAGCTTCCTTCAGGCCACCCATCAAGCGTCCTGACAGGTGATAGAATGCAGGACTGCATCATTGTGCTTGAGCCTGGAACATTATTACCTCACTTTGGAATCTCCTCGACATCTGCGGGTGTGGCGGCAGCGCCTGCGGTAACTGCACTTGGCGAGATGTAGCGGCGAGCGGAGGTGTGGGCAGCAGTCACCTCGACATCAGTACAGTGAAGCCCATAGGCAGCGAGATTGTAAATATCCATTTCTAACGCGGGGAACTACGAATCCCGAGACAAGTTGGGCCCCTGGTCGAGGAGGGGTTGCTCGACGAGGGCAACGATCCCCAATTTATTATAGAAGCGGCCAAGAACGTAGCGGAGGCCGTGATGTCAACGAGACATTCCGTATTCTTATTCGCAGATCAACGTGTGTTGGTTGCTTGTATCGAAGGTGGGTGCGACGTCGGCGGAGCGCCAGGAGCAGACCGCACAGCGAGTAGATCCACTAAATAGCGCGATTCCGAGACTAAAAGCAAGAGAGGGAGCGTAGTTGCTTTCCCATTACGGTGTCAGAGAGATAGAAAGAAAAGGGGGTGATGAGGGATGAGGAGAGAGAATGAAAAGGGAAGTAGGGAAATATTGTGGAGGGATAAAAGAAACAGAAAGGAGATAGAACGGCAAGGGTGAGGTTGGTGTTGAAATCAAATGCAATTCCGTACCTCTTCTTTACTTGAATGAGCTATTAGACTACAACTATATACTGTTTGCCGGTACTCACTTCGGCTTCGTGAAAGCAAAATGAAAGTAGCAAATTCTACATTTGCAGTACTATCTTTGTTGATCCTGTAGCCTACCAAAGCCGAGATGCCTCAGAATCCCTGATTTGCATGCGCGGGAAATTCGTAATTACCGATATTCAAAACGCAAATAACATTACGTGCATGCTAGCCATGCATGTTCTGTTACGTAAACGTACACTAAAATAGTCAAGCCGTGGATTATGCCTTACGTGACCCGCCAACGCAACTGTAATCTCTCGGCCTGTAACAGAACCCAAAGGCGGGAACTTAAGGCGGGAACTTAAAACATCATAAAAGTAGAAAACAATTTTTGGCGGGATTGTCTCACGTTGTTACGTGACAGTACGTAAATCTCATGCAGGCCGTTCAACGTGAATTAAGCCTTACGTGCCATACGTGCAATACTGTAAAAGCAACGTGGCTGCATCAACATACTGTAATCTGGCTGCATACTTGTGCAAGAGTGATTTGTATGCAGCCAGTATAATGAGTATAGTGTAAACTGTATGCAGCCAGTCCAGGCAACTATAGGATAATTATAGAAAACACTGTTTACTTGTACACGTACGACACCTATCATACTGTACACGTACGACATAGAGGAGAAAGTACACGTATGCGGCATAAGAGACAGTACACGTATGACACACTGGGTACAGTACTTTGAGCCTAGAATAGAGACAAACCATCAACCAACCATAACATGCCAACTGTCGGAATGCTTCAACTGATCAGCTCAGATATCGCCACTTGGAGCGATATGATTTGTATGGAGGCGTATCTAGCAGCCAATCAGAGGGCAGAATACCAAGTGGTTTGAAAAATGGCGAAATGCGCCGTGATTTTGAGTTGTCCGAAAATGGGCTTGCGTCCCAGGCAACTTTCGATTACGCCCATTTGACACGTGTAGTAGGTGTACACACAGAAGAAGGGTGCAACTCGCTTTTTCATGCTACAAGTGTACACGTGTCCAGGTGGCAACTAAAAACCATGGGATCGCATGGATTCTATCCTTTTTTCAACACAGAGTACCTTTTGAGTCGATTGTGGTTGTCTGGAAAACCGTGATATAGGTCAAATGAATCTTCCAAGAATGAAAGACCCAAACCTTTTCCCCAGTGCCGGAAAAAAGAGAGCCACAATGACTTTCCGCGCAGAGGCGAACATGTACATACTGTGCTGGGGGTGAGGAAGCGAAGAGAAAACAGAGGATGAGGAAGATGTACTCACTTAGAAGTGCCGTGCTCGGTCAGGTACTGCTACGGACAAGAACAACCTGTCAGACATGGATAGAATGAGTTCAGTTGTGATCACAGACTGAAGCCTTCACCGGAGACCGGCGATGAAGAACGCTGGAAAAGTGCCGTAGCTCTAAGCGACGATGACAGCTACGAGTGGCGGGATGAAAAGAGCGAGATGAAAGACCAAGGGATGTCTTCCAGGTAATGGTCGTGGGAAAGAGTCAGCAGGTCGGATGTGAGTCCAAAAAAATCAATTAAAGATGCTGCGTAAACAGCCTCGGTAATGTACGAAGTTTACAGGAGACCCAGACCCGCCATTGAAAAGGGGAGAAAGGCCTGGAGCCGGGCCCGATCTGGCCAAAGCAATGGCAATCGGATATATACTCCAAGAGAAATACCCAAACCTTCCCCCCATGGCAATTGTTAGAACGCTTCCCTCTGCTTCTGATCGAAGCTGGCGGCCAGTACCGCAGATTGAGTGGAGGCTAAATCGAAAGTGGCCTGAGATGAAAGCCCTTTTTCGGACAACTCAAAATACCGTCGAATTTTGCAATTTTTCAAACCAGTTGGACTAGTTGGTATTCTGCCCTCTGATTGGCTGGTAGATACGCCTCCATACCACTCATTTCGATCCAAGTGGCGATATCTGAGCTGTTTATTGTGGAGCAACCTGACACTTGGCATGTTATGGTTGGTTGATGGTTTGTCTCTATTCTAGGCTCAAAGTCTTGTACCAAATGTGTCATACGTGTACAGTCCCCTATGTGCCATATGTGTACAGTATCATATGTGTCGTACGTGTACAAGTAAACAGTGGTTTCTATTTTTATCCTATAGTTGTCTGGACTGGCTGCATACAGTTTACACTATACTCATTATACTGGCTGCATACAAATCACTCTTGCACAAGTATGCAGCCAAATTACATTATGTTGATGCAGCCACGTTGTTTTTACAGTATTGCACGTCTGGCACGTTAGGCTTAATTCACATTGAACGGCCTACGTGAGATTTACGAACTGTTACGTAACAACGTGAGACAAGCCCGCCAAAAATTGTTTTCTACTTTTATGATATTTTAAGTTCCCGCCTTAATTTCCCGCCTTTGGGTTCTGTTACATGGTAGCATCACGGGTTCGAGCCCCACAAGTGGTTGCATTGGTGAAAATTTAATTTGTGTGTTTTCGGCATTGCTTATTGTTCTATAGGTGATAAGAATGAGGTGTAAGATGTCTGAGTCATTACAGCACCCTGTGGTCCCCTGAGTGAGGGACAGTGTTGAAATGGGCTGTGTATTCACTCAGTGCACCACTTGACATGCCAGCGCATGTGGCTTAATGGTCAATGTGGTTTTCCTACATACAGGTCTCCCTGTGAGACGTTTCCTCAATCTGAAGGGTTTGTGATCGCTCAATTGGTTCACCAAAAGATTCACCGATAAGTTACTCGATCATAGGTTTACTAACAGAAAATAGGCTTTCGTCCCAGGAAAGTTTCGATTTTGCCCAGTTCACACGTGTAATAGGTGTATACACAGAAGTAGAGTGCACCCTCGCACTTTCATGCTACAAGAGAACACGTGTCCAAGTGTCACCTAAAAACTATGAGATCGTATCCATTCTATCCCTTTTTCAACACTGGCATGATCCATGTACTATAACACGTGGCAAGTGTATTGCTGTACTGTACAGTGCGCTTTGTACTGTACAGTGCGCTTGGGAGAGGAATGTGTACGGTCTTTACAGTACTGTCGGTAGTGTACAGTCATTGTTTTATCATAAAGCGTAATAATACAAGTCGAAATTGGTACCCCTGTGCCACAAACCATTAGGTTCTGTCGGCGGGACCAATTGAACTACGTTCGGACTCAGCATATTTTTAACAGCAATATCCGTCTCGGTGCCGGACAAGTAAAAGCCAAGCACCTTCTACCTCTTGAAGGCCCCGTCAATTCTTACTACCAAACTTTTCCTTTTACGGTGCAATCCGTACGGTTTATACCTTTTGGCCTCTATTGCGCCGTCTTCGACATCGCTTATCTTCCCCGACTGCGCTCCGGCAAGCTCGACCCGAGAGTGAGCCAAAGTTACTCTTGTGTTTCCGATATCCTTTCATTCGGTGGACCCCCGCAGGTTGAGGCTTTTTCATCCAGAGCTCTATCCCGCTACCATGATCCTTTTTCTACCAACTGGAGACGTCTGCGAAGTAGTTAAGGTGCACCTACCGGTATTGTACCTCACATTGTGTGAGGTTTGCAAAGAGGCCGCTAGGCTCAGGTCCCTCCTTAGAGACGCATTGGGAAGACCGAAAGATAGGGCCGTTACAATTTGATGTAATAACGCGGTCACAATGGCGTTTCGGGTAATTAAAGGAGTGACCTGGCAAAATAGGAACATTGATATATCATATTACTTTGTCTGAGATGCTTTGACACGCGATATTGTTTCAATGTTTCAAGTATCATCTATTGAGATACCCGCAAATAAACTCATCAAGCCTCTTGGCCGCCTCCTGTTCACTAAATGCATCAACAGCTTAGGACTAAGCGAGTTACGTGATGTTTAAATCATGAAATCGACGGAGGGTGTTGGTGAGTTGGCAAGACGGTCACATGCACCCCCACATCGGTAGAAAGCCACATAAGAGGCACGGAGTTCCATATTGGTGTAAAAGTTGACACCTATAGGGAGAAAGCTGAGATTAACCCGGTTTCGAAAGAAACTCGAAGTTTTCAGTAACGAAGGGGAGATTTGAAGGGTCAGCTACTTGAGTATGCAAATTTTGCATAAAATTTGAGAAGAGGAACTTGGCTCGCAATCCTCTAGGCTTAAAAATTGCTTCCCAGAATCTATTTAGCTGGGAAGGCAAGTGATACTATTTTATTTGCTCATGATTTACAAGTGTTATGACTCCAGAGGTGTAAGAGTTGATTATTAGATATTGAAGAGTGTAGAATTTTGATTAAATTGTGATTTTAAGTACTTTAAGGTACTGCATGTGTGTGAAGAGTACATTTTACTGTACGAGAGTTATTCATAGTAATGTATGCACACGAATATGTGGGGTTATTTGTATATGTGATTTCCACGTGGTACAGCAAAGCATAGAAAACTTTGCTGCAGTGGTGTCCAAGTGCTGTACTATTATTAGGTGTGGAACTTTACTTCTTGCTATACTTCATTTCATATAGTAATTGTCGTTAATTGTCCTTCCGGACTTCTAGGTTACTTCCACACGCAGCATTGTTGGAGGACTGGGAGAAAGTAATAAAAAGTATGGTTCAGTCACTTTCTAATCCCAGTCCTAATTTCAGTGAATCAAGCTAAGCTTTTTGTATTGTACTACCAACTCGACAGTTATAACAATCACCTTCATGATTAAACCTCTCCGTTTTCTCTAAGTACAGTAGATGGCCGGCTGCATTCGACTGCTGCACTCCATGGCTACATCTGTCAGTTCCATTCTTGGCTGTAATGGGAATCGGAGAGGGTGAAGGACTTTGCTGGACGGATGAATTTGCGGGCTTGGCTACTCAGAATTTACTCGGAACTCTAAAATCTTGACCTTAAGTACAACCTACAACTACTTGCTAAATCACTGCGTCCATTAACAGAATACCACAAACTGAGCCATTTGAGCATACTTCGAGGTATCGGCCAGGTGATAACAGTCATTAAGGGCAATTTTAGAACTGCTTCCAAAGTTGACAAATTTGTGTACACAGTTTGGCCCAATACACACATCAATACAGCACGTTATTTTGCAGACTTATCGGAACCGAATTTCCTTGTGCCAAAAGAACGGATTCAATCCGTCATACGTGTAATAGAATCACATAACTGATTTTGGATGCAGTCGTTCCAATCTTCATCAAAATTAGGAACCTCATACATATGGCGGAATCACATAACTGATTTTGGATGCAATCGGTCCAATCTTCATCATAATTAGAAATCTCATACGTATGATGGAATCACATAACTGATTTTTGGATGCAGTTGTACAAACCAATATCGTAACTAAAACCTCATACGTATGATGGAATCACACAACTGATTTTTGGATGCAGACGGACAATCCGTAATCATAACTAGAAACCTCATACGTATGATGGATTCACATAACTGATTTTTGGATGCAGCTGGATAAAACCCATAATCATAATTAGAATCCTCATATACAATTTAAAATCAAATACCTCTTTCTAGGAGTCATGACAGTATTGCCATAACCGATTCCTACTGTAAAAACTCAAGTACAGTAAGAAGTACAGTACTTGGTATATTACGATGTACAGTTCGAAGTACAGTTCCTCATTTGGCACTAGTACAGTACGTGTACACCACTGCACCAAAGGTTTCTACTCTTAGCTGTACTACGTGTACATCACATACACAACTGCCGCCACGTACACGGGTTCATAGCTTCCTTCAGCATAGCTCTCATACAGTATACTCCTCATCCACTTATAGTACCCTCCCCTACGTAAAATCACCCCATAAACAACAATCTGCCCTTGAAAGTAGCCCAAAATCAACCCTCGCACCTCTTATTTCATGTAATTTGATCAGAGATTTTTCAAGAAACTCTTAACGATTACACCGCAAGAATTAAAGTATACAATACTCTAAATTCCAGTATACAGTCGTTACACGTGTAACCCAGTAGGCAATAGAATTGCAGTATTTGCCCTACCAGCCAATGAGATTGCAGGAAGTAATCTATAGCCTAGGGAACAATGGGCCAAGTTCCACTTGTCAAAACTTATGCAAAATTTGCATCAATCGCTGACCTCTCAAAATCGTACTTTCGTCCCCGAGAACTTTTGATTTCTTCCGAAATGCCTTAGGACCAGCCTTCAATCAAAACTTGTACACGTGTACACGTGGAACATGCCTCATGCCTCTTATGAGGCTTGGCACCGATGTGGGGGTCATGTGATCGTCTTGGCAAATCATCAACAGGCTCCATACCGAGACAGATAATTGAATCAATAATGTGTGTGAGAATTGTAGTTATGATTACGCTTTTTCTGGCTACATCATTCGGCTGCATTACGGAGACAGCTCTTGATTATTTAATATGTATGATGGGTCTAGTCATGATTATTCTTTGTCCAGCATCATCCTCCCGGCTGTAACACGGAGGCGGCTCTTTATTATACAATACGTATGAGGATTTTAGTTACATCTTCGTACCTTACCACATCCTCCGGCTGCGTCCCGGAACCCTTTTCGTATTCTATGATTTTTATGATGATTTGGGTCCGTTATTTTGGTATAAGAGAATTCGGTTCAGATGGGCTGGTAAAATAATGTTCTGCACTGACTTTTCTACTGGGTTAAAATTATTCAGAAAATCTGGCGGATTTAGAAGAAGTCCGAAAATGGATTTAATGAACCTCTTTACTGGACCAATATCTTTCAACTTACCAAAATGGATCCGTTTCTGGGATTTTGTAAATGAACAAAGTAGAGTAGGGCTTTTTTCCTGAGCAAGTGCTCTTCACCTATTTTTTTTCATCACACTGTTATTCAAACTTAATTGATCCCCGTAGAAGCTCTTTTTTGCGAAAGATACGATGCTAGTTGGAATTAAATATTGCTACCAATGCATTAAAGTTATCTTAATTTGAATCTGAGCAGGTTTTTTCCGTCATACGTTGTTCTTTTTGGAGAATACGGCTTTCCACGAAATCTAACGACATTGCTTTTTCATCAGTTACCGTTTCGATAGCGACTATCGGTTGCTGAAACTTTTCGAGCAAACCCACACATCATGCACATGAAAATATCCTCATCGGCTACTGTTGCCTCCGTACATCGCAGTTCTGATTCAAGCCGGCGGACACGAACGATATACGCCAAATCACGCTCTCATCCCATCATAATTGCAGAGTAGAATCTAAGAGGAGCTCTAACCTTATTTAGTATTGTACGAATCTGAGAGATATTCATCAACGCTGTCCACATATCAGAAGCGAACTTCAATTTACGGATGTGACAAAAGTGCCCATCGCTCAGCCTCAACGCGATGATAGCCCTCTCTTTGGATCTCATATCTGCCAACTGCGGTACATCGCATCTTTTTGCGGAGCTGTTTCAGTGATCACAATGTTAAGTTTACGAAATGTGAGGAGATATTCGATTTTTTGCTCCCAAATAAGGAAGTTAGACTCACAAAATTTCTAAATCGAAGAAGTTTGAGTGTTACATCTTTTCTTTAGCAGAATAAATGGTTCACGAAATTCAGTATGACCAGCAGCAACCAAAAGATTCAAGTGCCGGACCTCGAAGGTCTCACGAATGCGTGCAAAGAGCATAGAAGCTCAAACAGCAGGAAATCAGGCTTCCGTGACCCTGATCAAATTCTCCAGGTTTTCACGAATTCTGCGTTTGACCAACCTTTCCTCTGTTTCTGAGTTGGCGAGACGATCGTATGACTCTCCAAGTTGAATGACACACATGAGATGTACGTACCGTTACGTGAGGCAAGCCCGCCGAAATGTTTTCTTACTCTTCTGATGTTGTATGTTACCGTTTTTTTGGGTTTTGTTATAGGCTGAGAGATTAAAGTTTCGTTGGCGAGTCATGTAAGCCATAATCGACGTGTTGATTTTTTCAGTGTACGTTTTCGTAACGAAACATTCATGCATAGCACGAAGGTAATGTTACTTATGTTCTGAATATCGATAATTATGAATTTCCCGCGCATGCGAATCAGGTATTCTGAGGCACTTCGGCTTGGGTTAGCTTTAGATTCGACGAAGATAGTACTGAAAATTTGGATTTTGCTACATTAAACTTGCTTTCACAACGCAGAGATGAGTGCCGACAAGCAGTATATATTTGTAGTCTAGTAGCTCTTCCAAGTAAAGAAGAGTTACGGACTTGCCTTTGATTTCAACACCAGCCTCACCAAAACCAATCCTATTTCCTTCGCAGTACCGTCCTTTTGTCTCCATTCCTTCCACAATTCTACTACTTGTCCCAGTATGGAAAGGTCTGCGTTCCGAAATTCTCACCCGGAAGACGTTAAATGCAAATAGTATCCTTCTCGAGCCTTTTCCACCGCTCTTCGGGATGTTGATACCAAAATACTCGCCAAACTGTCTGGTCTCCTTGGTTCCCCTGGAGCAGTCCCTCTGCCCTCTACCAGCAGCGCTAGATTGATTCAAACGCCGCTGTACCCAGAATAACCCTATATCGCCTCAAATGGATGACTGGAGTACGGTTTGTGCCCCAATACCCAATCTCCACTCCTGTGTGCCCTACAACTCCAGCCTACATCAACCCTTATGGTCTCTTTGAACACATTCCCGCCCCCAATTCCGACATAGATCCTGACGCATGAGTCTCCCTGTCGTGAATCAAGTTTCAGGACCATCTCAGTCATCTCCCACCTTCCGTTCCCTCCTCTCCACCCATTTTTCTGGTCTCAGCATTGTCCCTCGTCCAGTCCAATCCGCGGCTTACGACTTATACTTTTCAGTCTTGCACCGCGTTATAACCCCTCCCTAACCAAGGCACAGGACTCGAGCCGTTCTGGACCTTCTTGCCATCCAGGGAGGTGCTCGGCTGTATGGAGCAATGCTTGATTCTATAATAAGTATGGGGATTCCAGTTATGACGCGTTATGATATGGTATGCAACACTTGAATCTATAATAAGTATGAGTATTTTAGTCATGAGACTGTATCAACACTCGATACTGTCCTGTGACAGTCGAGGACCATTGTGTAAAGCTTTGTCACACCATTATGAAGAACAGTAGATTTTTTAGGTAACTTCATACATATATTTTGTATGAATCTTCTGAGTTCATTTTTGATGGGATTCATACATATATTTGGTATGAAGTACCAAAGATATTTTATGTGGCCTCATATATTTATTTGGTATTAGTTACCAGAAATATCTACCTTTGTTGTGAATTTGGAGATGGGGATTTACTGTTTCTTATGAAGGTCTTTTTTCTTGTTATTGGGTTCCTGATTTTTTGTCTTGTATGAGGGTACAGTTACTTGCCCCTGAATCTATAATGTGTATGGGGGCTCTTGTTATTGTTGTTGCTTTTACTGTATTCTCCAGTTGCATCCATGTAACTTCTTGAAGAAAATAAGGTATTGTATGGGTGTATTTGGCGGGCCAAGTAGTTTGATGTCAATTTGGCAGCTTCGGAAGCATTTTCAAAAATAGGCTAAATGAGCAGTTCTGCTGGGCCAAGATAATTCAACATGCCGAAAGTCTTCCTTTTCGTGGGATTCGTGAGTGTCTCCACTGAAGATGGAAATAGTTGTAGCGTGTATTTAAAGACGGAATTGTAGGGAACCAAATAAAATCCGAGCAGCAAAAAGCCCGCAGCTTTAGCCTGCCCTGTCAACGACCCATCTGAGAAGCTTTCATCAATTTCGGCAACTCACAATCACTGCGCATTCTGCCATTTTTCAGAACACTTGGTACTCTGCCGTCTCATTGGCTGCTACATACCCTTCCATACCACTCATATCGATCCAAGTGGCGATACGTGAGCTGTTTATTGTGGAGCAACCTGACACTTGGCATGTTGTGGTTGGTTGATGGTTTGTCTCTATTCTAGGCTCAAAGTCTTGTACCAAATGTGTCATACGTGTACAGTCCCCTATGTGCCATATGTGTACAGTATAATACGTGTCGTACGTGTGCAAGTAAACAGTGGTTTCTATTTTTATCCTATAGTTGCCTGGACTGGCTGCATACAGCTTACACTATACTCATTATACTGGCTGCATACAAATCACTATTGCACAAGTATGCAGCGTTATTACAGTATGTTGATGCAGCTACGTTTCTTTTACAGTATTGCACATCTGGCACGTTAGGCTTAATTCACATTGAACGGCCTACGTGAGATTTACGAATTGTTACGTAACAACGTGAGACAAGCCCGCCAAAAATTGTTTTCTACTCTTTTGATACTTTAAGTTCCCGCTTTTGTGTTCTGTTATAGGCCGAGAGATTACAGTTGCGTTGGCGGTGCACGAAAGGCATAATTCACGGGTTGATTATTTTAGTGTACGTTTACGTAACCTAACATGCATGGCTAGCATGCACGTAATCTTACTTACGTTTTGAATATCGGTTATTATGAATTTCCCACACGTGCAAATCAGGTATTTGAGCCGTTAGGCTTGGTTAGGCTATAAACCAGACGAAGATAGTGCTCCAAATTTCTATTTTGCTGCTTTCAATCTGCTTTCACAAAGCCGAGGTGAGTACCGGCAAGCAGTATATATTCGCAGTCTAATAGCTCATCCTAGTAAAGTGGAGGCACGGACTTGCCTTTTATTTCAACACCAACCTCAGCTTTGCCGTCCCATCTTCTTTCTGGTTCCCTCCTCCATCTACACTCTTTCCCTACATTCTCTCTCCTCATCTCTCGTTATCCCCTATTTCTTCGTCAGTATTAATACTAGCAAAGGCGTGTATTGATAACTTGTGGCCATATGATATCACCTGAATTACGGCAGGCTCAACGGGCCGGCTCTTTCATGATCTGGAGATTTAAATAAAAGATAAATAGATTTGACATGAATATCCCTTCATAATAACTATAACCAGAAAGTAACTCTGTCTGCAGTAGTCGAAATGATTTTATTTGAGCACATGATCTGAAATGTTTTATTAAAAAGAATTTTTTTTCCGTAGTTTTGTGATATAATTTTTTTTATCTTGTGGCCTAAATATAACGCGGCAATGGCACCGATACGGACAATGCATTCCCCTGAATTGCCAATCATGACCCGGTCATAATTCCTGTTATCCCTGAATCCCCAGTCACCTTTCCCAGTAAAAACCCAGTTATAACCGTGATCAAGCTTTAGTACTACTTAGTACCATTTCCACGGTTGTAGTTACATTGAGAATGAGGTGGCCTAGGTAAAATGTCGCAAGTAGACCACGGTGGCAATGCGCATATGTTGCAAATCGACCCCTTTTGAACATTTGCCACCGGGGAGGAAGCCAAGGAAAGCCGATAAACATGGCAATAAGCAAATGATGCAATGAGGATTAAAACTTTTTCTAGTACAGGCCGGGGTATGCGCTCATGTGGGAGCGCCACATAAAGGATCTAATGTCAGTAATGGGCTATTGCAATACATTTCTTACGGCTATGTGTCTGTTGAGGGGCCATTATATTTTCCAATTAGGAGTTACTTGAGAATAACAGCTCCTCGTTCGGACTGGGGCGGGCAAAAAAATGGAGACGCTTGCTTGAATTAAATTTAATGACAGGAAGTGCGCTTTCATTTTAAATTTTGTAGTTGATCGACGGACAGTTGCATACTAACGTAGCAGTTCAAAAATGTTTAATTGCATAAATTGAGATTTAATTGAATTTAGAGTAGATTTAATTAACTAGCACAGTTCATTGTGCCTCAGTTTCCAAGAATTAATTTCAATTGCAATTAACTCATTTATGTCTAATCATCTATTTAAATACATAGAAATTACTGCAATGGACATTGCGTGATGTCATATATATGCAATATTAGATAGATCAACATTGCTGGGCACAGCATCGCCTAACATGGAGCTCTTAGGACTTCCGAGGTACCTTCGGACTACAAAATCCAATGGTAATATAAGATACTGTGAATTAGATTACATTTTTAACTTTATAGCTAGCAAAATATCACTTTTCTTTTAAGTGAGAGAGAGGGAGACCTAATTATTCAATAGAACTATCACAGTCGGTCCTAAGATTAAAAGCAATCGAAGCTCGTGTTTTGACCAAGTAGGATATATCGGAAAAAAGAAAGGGGGGCTGGCGTTCCGAAACCTGTATTTTTTTTCTCTCCGAGAATCTTTGTGTTTATATAGGAAATTAAGGGTTACTCGGTAAGGTCAGTTGTTAAAAAGTCTTTCACATAATCAATCAGCACGAAATTCTTACATGTTCTATGTCCAAACTCTAGACTCCATCAGAAAGAACTTCGATTCTGGTTATTAAAATATAACCAGTTTATTAAATAAACTTCATCTTTTTAAGAACAATAATTGCTTTTACCCCAGACGGCCTAGTAATTAAAATTCATTCCCACCTTTCACGCTTGAAATGAACCATTTTATTGGAGGTAGTCGCTTGGAGCCCTCGTCGCGACGTTCTCGGTAGATTGCGATCTTCGGACTGTTAGAAACAGTTGGCATTTGCAAGAAACTACGGGAAATTTTTATTGAACAGTTCTAGCTCTAATGATTGTTTTCTCAGTATACGCGTGTACAGCGTGAATACACGTGTAGGTTTGGGTCAGTTTGCTACTATATAATACAGCTTAACAGGTGTACAGCTCCATATGTGTGGTACTTACACAGATTGACATGCTGTACAGTATGTCCAGGTGTATATATACCGGTACGAGTACAAGATGATGTATTTGAATGACGTTTCGGTTGACTACGGCTCAGCAGAAGGTAGAATAGATTGCTGCTACGTCGAAACGAATTCTATACAAGCAGTCGCCTGACCATCATCAATTCAATCCGACAAGAAGTAGCAAGCCTCACTTCTCTTGAAATCAATGTCATTCTATGAAATCAACTTTCCTTTGCCCAACACATTTAAGAGTAGTTTATTTTCGGTTTTCAAGTGATCGCCTTCTTTTTCTGTAAACATGCACAACGAAAGCCTCGCAATAATTACTGAAACAGAAAATCTTCCTACCTCTATTGTCAACATGCTGTATAGGATCCCACGGGATCCACTACCCTCTCCCATCGTGCCCTGCTTTGACATTCCCATCGAAGCCGCAGTACAAAGTAATAAGAAAGCATCCCCCATCCTATAATTGTTACATTTTTAGCTCTTCCATTTCCTATAGGAGTTGGCACGATACTTCTTGAATAAGGGGGCTTCCATACCACAGAACAGAGTACAGTTAGCATCAATATCTTCCAAATCTGAATACATAAACGGTGCGCTTATTAGATCTGGATTCATAGTTTACAATCTGCATTTCATTTTTCGAGGGATAAAAGATCCAAAGATTTCCAATTTCTAGCTCACTCTGATGAAAGATGGACCGGGTGAGGGACTTTGATAAGCGGATTAAGTTGCGGGCTTGGCTACCCATAATTTACTTGGTACTCTAAAATTCTGACCTTAAGTGCGATCAACAACTACTCGCTAACTCACTGCGTCCATTAACAAAATCCCAGAAACTGAACCATTTGAGCATATTTAAAGATATTGGCGCGGTAATAACGTTCATTTGGGGCATTTTTGGAATTGCTTCCAAGGTTATCAACTTCGTGTAAAACAGTTTGGCCCAATACACACATCAATACAGCACCTTATTTTGCAAACTCATCGGAGCCGAATTCTCTTGTACCAAAATAGCGGACTCAACCCGTCATACGTATTATGTAATCAAATATCTGATTTTGGTTGCAGCCGGACAAAACCATAATCATAAATAGAATCCTCATACACAATATAATACCAGATACCTCCTTCTAGGTGCAGCCAAGAATGGAACAGACCGATACATCCATGGATTGCATCGGTGGAGTGCAGCCAGTAGATACGGCAGGCATTCAACTGTACCTTGAGAGAACGGAACGGAGCGGTGTAGTCATGACAGTATTCTCATAACCAACTCCTACTGTACGAACACATGTACAGTAAGAAGTACAGGACGAGGTAAAGTACGAAGCACAGTACGAAGTACAGTTCCACACCTGACACTAGTACAGTATGTATGCACCACTGCACCAAAGGTTTCTACCTCAGCATATCTCCTACACAATATACTCCTCACCCACTTACAGTACCCCAACCTTCGTAAAATCACCTTATATACAACATTCTGCCATCTAAAGAAGCTCATAATCAACCCTTACACCGCAACAGTCATTACACGTGTAAGGCACCAGTCAATAGAATTGAAGTATTTGATCTATCAGCCAATGAGGTTGCAGGAAGCAATCTACAGTCTAAGGAACAATGGGCCAAGTTCCACTTGTCAGAATTTATGCAAAATTTGCATAAATTCCTGACTCCTCAAAATCGCCCTTTCGTCCCCGGAAACTTCGGATTTCTTCCGAAAGGCCTTAGGGTCAGCGTTCATCCCAAACGTGTACACGAATACACGTGGAAGGCGCCTCATGCCTCTTATGAGGCTTGCCACCGATGTGGGGGTCATGTGATCGTCTCGCCAACTCAATGATAACCCCCCTCATTTACATGGCCTAAGCATCACGCTCCTTTTTCTGCAACAACTGGCTCTTCACAAATTCCAAAGTAAACATCCTGTCCTCATTGCAGATCGCATCCAAGCCACTCTGAAATTGTCGAGCCGAGGTGGCAATCCGTTAAGAACATCCATACCTATCTCTTTGTCATCGATAGTCACGTCCATGGATTTCAGGGTCGCTGCCAAATGTGTTTCATTGTAACATACTGCAAATCTCTCTCGGTACCATCCATAGCCGCAGTGGGAAACCGCCGCCGAGCCGCAAATTTATTGAGGAGTGTGTGCCTCTCAGACTTGTTGAGAATAATCTTCCACATCTCCTTGCAGTTGCCGCAGTGCGCACATGCTCAAGGTGCTCATCGCAAAGGGAAAGCCATATGAGCGCCCGTGCTTTATGATCGGCCCTAGTACATGATTTGAGAGCCCCACCATCGGATTACTCAGGCGGCTCATCCACAATGTAGTCATCAAGCTCCCGGAGAGCGAGAAGATGCTGCACCTTCTGCTTCCAAACATGGAAATTGTTGTTGGTGAGCTTTTCAATTCGAACTCCGCCTCCGCGATCGTCCATGACTACGTCTTTATCCAAGACCCTTTGTATCTGAAACCTCTATTACCACGTATGCAGTGAGTATGCAAAGCCCTCTGTTCGGGTATCCCAAGCCGGCGACCGATAGTCGCTTGTCACGGCAAGCCTTTCCCTATACGAAGTTTGCAGCGTTTACTCAAAGACACGTGGTGGTCAAATTCCAACTCTTTACCTCTCTTCTTTTCTTCCTCTTTACCTCTTACGTCCTCTTTATTTGTGCCTTAGGGCGCTGCCCATTTATATCGGCCAGTGCTGTTCTACAACTTTGAATGCAATCCGTGTGCGACGAGTAATCACAGCAACTTTTACCTGTAGACGGCCAGGAATTTTCAGCCTCTACCCCGAAAGGTCCCCGCAGCAAAGGGCTCCTTACCACAATCACATCCTTTCCGTACTAACTCAGGCGCGTTTCCTTCCAGAATGTGTTGCTTGACTTCCGTCGTACTCGTGTGAAAGCACTCAAGGTCACTAATGAGCCTCGTCCTTCCGTGCACAGCACGTATCTATACCTCAACAGAAGTATAGCCAGCAGGTACCCAAGTACAAGTGCAGAACACTAGTACCCGGTATGCTACCAGAGTAAGGAATAAGAAGACAGTCGTTCCCTCTCCGACCACGGGCAATGGCGATTCGCGTACGTAGCGGAAGTTCAAGCGAGTAGCATCTCTGTCCCGCCGGCGCGCAAAAGGGCCACTGTAATGGACCGATTCGTCTGGTACACCGTGATTCTCATCGGGAATTGGGTTCAGTCTTACGACTTCTGACTACTCGTGTTATGAACCGCGTGATTTTGTATGGTACGGTCCGGCCAAGTCGCGTTACACAAAGGCATTGTTCTCCAAAGAGTACAGCCGGTGAGAGTATCACGAAACCGATTGCCAAGACCACGATTCGGCAAAGGAATGGGACACAGTTGAGCGGACCCCCTGCACTCAGTCTTCTTCTTTTCCGTTGCCGTGAAAGCTTTCCAAGAGTGCAAGGGATATAAACAACCAGGCCTAAATTCTTCCTGAAATAACAAGGACAATATTTCCAAACAATAAAATCGAGCTTATCAATTACCGAATAACAATAACCACCACAAAGGAGACAGAAAACCGAGCCAATGAACAACAAAGACCAGATAAATGTCACCAAAATGTACTCAGAATTCTCACACAGAGTGACTGACATCAGAAAAAATTGGTCTCAGCAGCAATAGAGCACTAACAACGATTGCTCTGATTCAACAAAAAATGGAAGCCACAAAAAAACTCAGGATCCACACACAGATTTCTTGACAACCACAGAGTTGATTAGCATAAACAAAGGCCCCAACAACAACCCTTCCGATTCAGCAACTAATAGTACCCACAGAAGCACTCAGGATCCATACACAGAGTGCTTGACAAACACCAAATGGGTCCCAAAAAAGACAAGAACCCAACAACAATCAACACGAAGCAACAAATGACAACACCAACAGCACGAACATCACAGAAAAAGCAATTAACTCAACGTTAACGTGAACGGTTGAGGTACCGATCAAACAGAAATAGCGGTAGCGTGGGCTGGGCCCATACCATTATGAAAGCATCAGGGGACGATGAGGGATGAGGAGGGAGAATGAAAGGGAAGTATGGAAAGAGTGTAGATAGAGAAGGTGATGAAAGGAACAGAGGATGATGAGGGATGAGGAGTGAGAATAAGAAGGGAAGTAGAAAAGGGGCGTAGATAGAGAAGGGAAGCAGAAAGGAGATAGGACGGCAAAGGTGAGGTTGATGTTGAAATCAAAAGCAAGTCCGTACCTCCACTTTACTAAGGTGAGCTATTAAACTGCAACTATATACTTTTTGCCGGTACTCACTTCGGCTTTGTGAAAGCAGATTGAAAGTAGCAAAATCTATGTTTTCAGTATAACTTTTGTCGATTCTATAGCATATCCAAGCCGAGATCATATATCCTAACCAAGCTGGGATGCCTCAGAATCAATTATTTGCATGCGCGGGAAATTCATAATCACCGATACTCAAAACGTAAGAAACATTACTTGCATGCTATCCATGCATTATCCGTTACGTAAACGTACACTAAAACAGTCAACCCGTGAATTATGCCTTACGTGCCCCGCCAACGCAACTGTAATCTCTCGGCCTGTAACAGAACCCAAAGGCGGGAACTTAAAATATCATAAGAGTAGAAAACAATTTTTGGCGGGCTTGTCCCACGTTGTTATGTAACAGTACGTAAATCTCACGTAGGCCGTTCAACGTGAATTAAGCCTCACGTGCCAGACGTGCAATACTGTAAAAGCAACGTGGCTGCATCAACATACTATGGTTGCATACTTGTGCAAGAGTGATTTGTTTGCAGCCAGTATAATGAGTATAGTGTAAGCTGTACGCAGAATGTCAAGGCAACTATAAGATAAAAATAGAAACCAATGTTTACTTGTACACGTACGACACGTATGATACTGTACACATATGACACATTGGATACTGTACACATATGACACATAGGGGACTGTACACGTATGACACATTGGGTAAAGTACTTTGAGCCTAGAATGGGGACAAACCATCAACCAACCATAACATGCCAAGTGTCAGAATGCTCCACAATGTGCAGCTCAAATAGCGCCACTTAGAGCGATACGAGAGGTATGGAGGCGTATCTAGCAGCCAATCAGAGGGCAGAATAACAAGTGGTTTGAAAAATGGCAAAATGCGCCGTGATTTTGAGTTGCCCGAAAATGGACTTTCGTCCGAGGCAGCTTTCAATTTGGCCCACTTTACACGTGTAGTTGGTGTGCACACAGAAGTAGGGTGCAACCCCGGATTTTTATGCTCCAAGTGTACCCGTGTCCAGGTGGCAACTAAAAACCATGGAGTCCCGTGCATTCTATCCCTTTTTCAACATATTGCACTGTGTGAGGCTTACAAAGAGGCAGCTTGGCTCAGATGCCTTCTTGCATACGCATTGGGACTATCCAAAGACAGCACAGGTACAGTCGGATGTTATAATTCCGGTACAACAGCGTTTGCCGGAAATGAAGTAGTGAACAGGCGAAATAAGCGCATTAATATATCATATCAATTTGTCCGGGATGCTGTGACTTGGGATATTGTTTCACTGATTCACGTACCGTCTACTGAGATGCCCACAGATATTCTCACAAAGCCTCTTGGTCGAATATTATTCATAAAATGTATCTCATATCTAGGACTGGGCGAGCTGCTTGATTCTTAGGTCACGTAATCGAGGGGGATTGTTGAGTTGGCGAGACTTTTGTTGAGTTGACGAGACGATCACATGGCCCCCACGTCGGTGGCTAGCCTCATAACAGACATGAGGCGTCTTCCACAAGTACTGTATATGTGGACACGTGTGGGGTGAAGGCTGACCCTGAGGCAGTTTCGGAAGAAAAACAAAGTTCCCGGGGACGAAAGGGCGATTTTGATAGGTCAGGAAAATATGCAAATTTTGCATAAATTTTGACAAGTGGAACTTGGCGCATAGTTCCCTAGGCTATAGATTGCTTCCTGTAACCTCATTGGCTGATATGTCAAATGCTTCAATTCTATTGACTGGTGTATTACACGTGTAATGACTGTGGCGGTGTATGGGTTGATTATGAGCTGCTTTAGACGGCAGAATGTTTTTTCTGGGTGATTTTACGGAGGGTAGGGGACTGCAAGTTGGTAAGAAGTATTCTGTATAGGAGCTATGCAGAAGTAAGGTATTTACACGTGTACGTGGTGGCATTTGTGTATTTGATGTACACATGATATAGCAGAGAGTAGAAACCTTTGGTGCAGTGTTATCCACATACTGTACTAATGTCAGGTGTGGAATTGTGCTTCGTACTGTACTTCGTACTGTACTTCGCATTGTACTTATTACTGTACTTGAGGTCGTACAGTAGGAGTCGGTTATGAGAAACACTCAAATAATTTACACCGCTACGTTCTCTCTAGATACAGTAGAAGGCCGGCTGCATATGGTTACCATTTGTCCGGTTGCATCCTGAAGCTGCATTCGAAACAAATATGTGATTCAAGAATACGTATGAGGAGTCTAGTTATGATTACGGCTTGTCCCGCTGCATCCTCCGGCAGCATTATGGAAGCTACTCTTTATTCTATAGTGCGTATGAGGATTCTAGTCACATCTACAGCCCTCGCTGTACGCTTCAGCTGCATCCGAGAACCTTTTTCATATTCAATATTTTGTTTGACCGGTTGAGTCCGTTATTTTTGCGCAAGAGAATTCGGCTTTGATGGGGTGGAAAAATAAGGTACTGTATTGATTTTTGTATTGGACCAAACTGTTTTACAGGAATTTGGAAACTTTGGAAGCAGTTCTAAGATGCCCATGTTGAACGTTATTACAGGGCCAATATGGTTCAACCTGCAGAAAGGGTTAATTTCTGGGATTTTTTTAATGGACGGAGTGAGTTAGCGAATGGTTGTAGGTTGTAATTAAAGTCATAATTTTAGGAGTGCCGAGTAAATTCTGGGTAGCCAAGCCCTCAACTTCATCGCCCAGAAAAGTTCCTCATCCGAGCCATCTCCGATTACTTCAATCCATAAAAGGCCTCCAGAAGTCGACGACGAGGCTCGGCTTGTTTGGATTTCGGAAACCAGCTAGAGTCTCCATGAATATTTTTTCGTTCAAGTCACCGTTCAGAAACGCGGTTACTACGTCCATCTGATCACATTCCAGATCTAACAGATTTGTGAAGCAGGGGAACATTCGTACAAAAGCAATAGAAATTACAGGAGCATACGTGTCTGTGTACTCTAGTCATGGAACTTTTCTGAATCATTCTGCAACGATACGAACATTAGGACAGACGTCCGGTTTTATACGAAAAACGTAACGACACGGAATCAGATGCATTCCTGGTTTCCTTGGAACGAGCTCAAAGGTTCTATTCCCACGGATAGATTCTTCTTCGTTTTTTATCCCTGGCATCCAAAAATCGATGCTTTCAGCAGAAGTAGCTTCTTCGTATGTTGCAAGAACACCTGTTGAAAGCAGTGCAGTTTCTGCAAAGAGTGACACATTTGAGAAAGACCTAGAAATCTGCCAAGTGGTGGACATCTTTGAGATCCGAGAATAACGACAAGGAGCTACCGAAGGGGCTTCTTCAGATGAGAGTGGATTTTCTTCACCGGCAGTGGACTCTCCAGAATCTTCTTCTTCCTCAGCGGAATTTTTTACTTCCAAAAAGTTCTTCAGAAGGAGATTTATCTTCATCGGAGGAAATGTTTTGGCCGTGATCTCCATTCGGTAGCTCGCAGATGACTTGAGGCTGTGTACAAGTTCCGGTTTCATTTAAAATTACATCTATGGATATAACTATTTCTTCTGAGCCAATGTACCACAGCTTATATCCTTTGCTCTTAGAGGAGTACCCCATTATAAGGGCTTCACGAGATCTGGGATCTAACTTCTTGAGTTTTTTCTTTGGCAAGAAATACCAGCACTGTGCACTAAATAACCGCATGTGAGATATGCCAGGAGTAATACCATTCCTGCGGTGGTGATGAGTGGTGTTCTCTGGCAAAAAACTTGAAGTAACGCGATTCAGAACATAGAGAGCCGTGAAAAGCGCCTCAGCCTAGAAATGCTTGGGAGGACCCTTGTGGTGTAACATCGAACGGACCAGATTGAGAGTGGTTCGATCCATCCGTTCTGCATTCCTGTTTTGCTGGGGGCTGTAAGCCACGGTGAGCTGATTTTGAATAACTTCTTCCTCCATAAAGTTCTTGAATGCTGCAGAAAACATTCTCCACCATTGTCTGACGGCAAAGCCTTTAGTATAATCTCATCGTTCTCGGCAGGAACTTTCGTGTCGAGAAACTCGAGGACGTGAAGAACTTCAATGCACTCGTTAGTGTATTTTCCGCAAAAACCTTGTATTTCTTAAAACACTCCAGAACTTTTGACTCCTGCGTGATAGGGTAAACTAGTGTCCATTTGGAGTAGTCCCAGACAAACGACACGAAATATCGCGCCCGACCGAGTCAAGGACTTTCAACAGGTCCCAGATCGTCTGAGTGAACCAGCTGCAGGAGCTTTGTAGAGCGTCCCTCCCTCGACTTCGGGATTGGTGCACGATGAGATTTGCTGAGGATGTATCCAACGCAGGCGTCTAGAGTCTATGAATTGTCGAACTTACCACCTGTTACAGCTCCGTGATTAACCATATACTTGGTCTCAGCGGTGTCGATGCGAGCCAGTCTCTCATGACAAGTTTGGAGAGAATTAAATAAGGAAATTTCCGGAGAAACAAATTTTTCTGGTCTTGAACAGGTGTCTAATATATAGACCTTTGTCAAGAGTCCCAGTAGTAACTGTGGAGCTATCCTTTTGCTTAGTGAGAATGAGGACCTCGCTGTTAAAAGAAAAGTAGATAACACGACTAGCCATACCTGGTACCGAAATCAGTGGATATCGAAGAGTAGAAACGTGAAGAACCCCCTTTAACAGGCATTGGACAGTATTTTAGTTACGGCGGATAATTAAAATTACATCACCTGATCCTTCGATTGGCGCTGTAGAATCTGCTCCAAGATCTAGGGTTGACTTGGATGATGAGGCCTGATACGTGAAGAAGGCAGTTCGATCATGTGTTATATGGAAAGTACCAGCCTGAGTCGATTACCCAGTCATTAGTGAGGGGATATGGGAGTCTCAGTTGTTTATAATGCAATACTGTTCTTAATAGACATTTTGAGATGCACAGATTGGTTCTTTTCATCTTCGGGCATGATCTGTGGTGAAATTACAGGTCATCAAATACTTTTTGGAGTTCTGATTCTTGTCCTCGCATAGATGATCGGATATCCTTACGAAGCAGGCAAGGTCTCTATCTTCTTCTTTCTTAAGGAGAGCTTCGGACGCCACAAGACCTTTCCCACCATTACGCCCCTTATCAAAGTGATCTCGGGTTGGGTGGCCACCTGGAGCGAGGTGTGGGTACATTTGAAGCAGCGACTACTATCGCGGTGCTTTCCACAATGAATACATATCTCAGACGAAGAGTCTCGCTTGGATTTAGGACGCTGTTTTCCAAGGAGAGCCGCGGACTCTGAAGCTCTAATAGAGTCTCTTTTGGGGCGGAGCATGTACGGTCTAATGAGCGAATTCTAATTGATATAGTCACGATTGATTTAAAAACCCAGTCCTTCACATCGTAGATGAAGGCACTCGTTTCAGCGCTGCCAAGTTTGTCCCAGAAGTTTCGACTAAGACTCTCTGGTCAACCATTTTAGAATGTTGGATCATGATGTACATGAGCTTACCAAATCGCATGCTGGTTGATCAAGGCTCTTATTTCGGTGACGCATTTGTCATACTTGGAGCCATGTCGAACTTCGACGTAAAGAACACCGGAATCGAGGCACACAACAGCCTTGGCCTAGGAGAGCGATATCATCCACCCCTCCGACAGACTTATCGCAAGATAAAGTCCAAACACTGTCAAATACCGCCTACAGCAGCGTTGGCTGCCTTTGTTAAGGCCATGAACGATACTTTTGGGCGTGAAGTACTTGTTCCATCTGTTCATGTGTTTGGGGAGTTTTCACGCGTACTGACACGATCTGAAACCCCACCGCGAAGACCGACATTAGAAAAAAGAGCTTCTATCGCTCAGTCGGCGTGCAAGGAGTTGAAAATTATAATGGCGGAGATGAGGATTCGTCGCGCCTTACAGCACAGGACGCCTGCTTCCGCTAGTAGGTTCTACCAGCCCGGTGACAAAGTGCTCGTCTGGAGGGACAAAATTATTAACCATCGTATTGGTGAGTGGCCTGGACCATTCACTGCTGTGGGAACTGATGAATCAAGGAAGCTTGTTTTCGTTCAAGATGCAAAGATCAGTGCAGCTCGACCCTTTAATTTTGTGCAGGTCAAACCGTATCTTACTGGTGATAGGGTGGAAGCCACGTCGGTAAATATGGCTCACCCCTTCAGAAGTATGCAGCCATAGTATATTGATGCAGCCACGTTGCCTTTACAGTATTGCACGTATGTTACGTAAGGCTTAATTCACGTTGAACGGCCTGCATGGGATTTACGTACTGTTACGTAACAACGTGAGACAAACCCGCCAAGAGTTGTTTTCTACTCTTATGATTGGTTGTTGATACCCCTGCACCCTTGGAAAGCCTTCACGGCAACGGAAAAGAAGAAGACCGAGTGCCGGGGGTCCACCCAAGTTTGTCCCATTCTGTTGCCGAATCACGGTCTTGTCAATCTGTTTCACGATCCTATCACCGGCTGTACTCCTTTGAGAACAGTGCCTTTGTGTAACGTGAGTTGGACGGACCGTATCACACAAACCCACGCGTTTGATAACGCTAGTTGTCAGAATTCAAAAGACTGAACCCAATTCTCTGTAGGAATCACTTTGTACCAGCTCAGTCGGTCCGCTGCAGTGGCCCTTTTGCACGCCGGCGGGACAGAGACGCTCCTCGCTTGAACGACCAATACGTACGCGAAACGCCATTGCCCGTGGTCGGAGAGGGAACGACTGTCTTCTAATTCCTTACTCTAGAAGCATATCGGGTACTAGTGTTCTGCACTTGTGCTTTGGTACCTGCTGGATATACTTCTGTTGAGGTATAGATATGTGCTGCGCACGGAAGGACGAGGCTCATTGGTGACCTTGAGTGCTTTCACACGAGTACGACGGAAGTCAAGCAACACATTCTGGAAGGAAACGCGCCTGAGTTAGTACGGAAAGGCTGTCATTGTGGTAAGATGCCCTTTGCTGTGGTGAACTTTCGGGGTAGTGGCTAAAAATTCCTGGCAGTCTACTGGTAAAGTTGCTTTGCTTACTCGTGGCACACGGATAGGTCTCAAAGTTGAAAGACCAGCACTGGCCGATATACAGGGGTAGCGCCCTAAGGCACAACTAAAGAGTTAAGAGGTAAAGAAGACGAAAATTAAAGAGGTAAAGAGTTGGGAATTGAACACCACGTGTCTTTGAGTAAACGCTGCAAACTTCTTATAGGGAAAGTCTTGCCGTGACAAGCGACTATCGGTCGCCGGCTTGGGATCTTCGAACAGAATATTAGCACTTCTAGATTATTGCAATGAGTAGAGGAGAAGATCAAGGAGGAGGGTCTATGAAGATCAAAAAGCTCACGAATACCAACCTCTACGTTTGGAAACAGAAGATTCAGCTCCTGTTGACCCTGCGTGATGTGGAACAGTACATAACAGATGACACCGTTCCTGAAGACGAACTATCTTCCATTTACAAGGTGTGGAAGCAAGGGGATCGAAAGGCCCGAGCCATCATCGTCCTTTCCCTGTCTGATGATCACTTGGATCATGTGAGAGATGCTGTCACCGCTAAAGAAATGTGGAAGCCCATCTTGGAAGTTTTTGAGCGCCACATATTTCTAAATAACCTGGCGGCCCGGGGATACTTCTACACAGTCACCATGCTAGACAATGAGAAAGGGTTGCCGTACATAGAACGTTTGCGACATCTAGCAGCTCGCTTAAAGTCGATGTGAGTCGTCATTGATGACAAGTAAATGGCTATTGCAGTTCTCAATGGTCTGCCGCAGAGGTTTCGAAGTCTTATTGTAGCTCTTGACGCTCTTGGATCCGAAGATAACAGATTCGGAGTAGAATATGCAAAATGTCGCCTCTTTCAAGAGGAGCAACGTGCATAAATGAAGCTTGCTAGACGGCAGACTCCGCAAAGTGCTGCTCTTATTGAGCAGATCCCTGAGTCAAGACTTGTTTCAACGTTGACATGCACCAACTGTGGTCTCAGTGGACACTTCGCTGCCCGTTGCTGGAGAAATGACATCAACTGAAAGCCACTGCGACTTTTCTCGAACTCCAGACAAAGTCTCAAACAGCCGCGCAGAAATGGGAACGAAAGCGTTTGCAGTAGTAGCTGTAGTCGGGGCCGTCCTCATAACGTTTGCAGTGAACGGAATTCAAAATTCATGCAAGCTAATCAATGTGCTGTACGTTCCAAGCTTCGCTTTTTCCCTAATTTCTGTGAGTAAGATGATCAATAATGGATTTGACGTTGAGTTCGTTCTTGATAAGTGCACTGTGAAGAAGAGTGACTGCATCTTGGCTACTGCCACAGCATGCCGCTGTTTCAATTCCCAAGAAAAACAAATGGATTCTCGTGAAACGCCTGTCACTCGCTCTTTGCTACCTTTCTCAACTGAAGACCCGTCCCAAGCTCGTTTAAAAAGTGAATCGATTGACTGATCTTCAAAAGATGAGGACTTTCGTCGTAGAAGTATTCTCGCAGTTCTTTTTAAACATCGCGACCCTCCATGAACTCCATCGCGTTCGTAATTGCTGCTGTCATGCAGCTTCCATCGCTTTAAATCACGAAGACTTCCTCAAAGTCTCGCCAGTAGTAAAATTTCACGCCGGAGATACCCTCACTCTCTTCCCTGCCTCCGACTGATATCGCGCAACCGCAGTTCTTAGCCATACACTTCAGTGCTGCGTTCTTGAGCTTGTAGCAAACATACGCGCTGTTATTGCGCTTCACCTTCGGAATTTTCACCCTCGGTACACGTCCCAAAGTGCGCGCCTTCGCTGGGGCAGTAAGTGCTCGGGTGTGCCAGTTGCCACCGTGGCGTCCACCTCGCATCGTAAGAACTATGGTGTCCGGATCGATTTCGTAGTACGATTCGATTCCTCGGTCAATCCGATCGCTTGCGTAGCACTTCAGATTCTTTAAGGTCGTTTCACTGCGTCCGCCATTGCCATCGCCGCAAACCAAAGATTCAATGTTGAAGTCCTCATTACCAAGCCCCGTTTGCTATCGTGCACGTCCCGTGAAGTAACCCAGCTTTGGCTTCGTAATTGCCGGTTGCAAAGTAAGGACAGCGCTTGGCGCGCTACTTGCTCTAGTTTCCATGTTGTACTCTCTTGCCCGCACGCCTTACAGCCGTCATATCGGTTCATAGGATGCAAAGTGCTGCCGGAACGCCACCAAGACTCGAGTTACCCTTTTGTCCTGCCTCAAGACGATTAGGAGTCGGAGATGAGATAGTGTGGACCGGACGTCCAATCGGAGGGAGTTTTGATCGGCTCATGTTCTGTGATCTTCATACTGTACATTTGGTGTGTCGTCGTCGCAATATTTTCTACTCTTAATTTGCCCTTATTTTGGCTAATTTTGGGCCTAATTTTGGTCCATCTCTAATGGCCCATTTTTAATCAATTTTTAGGATCGGACTGAATGTGGCACCGAGCACTCGATGCCCACACTCATCCTTCTACACACATACGTAAGTATAATTACTGTCAAGTAGAATAGAGGGCGGAAAATGGAGCGTAAAAGTCGGAGATAAACCAACCCTTTGGTCGTCTGCGTTCGCTATGGTGCTCCGCATAGCCCTTCTTTGCCACACCGCAAGCTATCCGCAATCGACGAGTATTTTGTCCCGCGACAGATTGTGCTCTCGCGTAATACTCGTGGATCTACAGCGAGGTTTCAACAACAATTTTAATGTCTGGGGGGAAAGGTGACCTCTTCATGAAAAATTTGTGCCGTGGGGACAGACTTACTGTAAGTGGCCCAGTCGCAGGCATTATTACTGAGAGCTGTCGCGAGCTAGTGATACATATTTTGCGATGAATCGTCAGAACAATACGCGGCCGCTGTCGCAACCAGCAGCGGATGCTCGACGGGAGGAGTGAAGACTCTGCTTTATCAGCAGTTTAGTTATGCGATTTGGTCACGTGTGCCGCGTCTGTAATATGTAGCGCCCCACAAAATGCAGAGTTGAGCCACCCTACTCAAACCTAATTGTTTTAGGTTTTTTACAGTAGAACTCTCTCGGAAATACAGGTTGCATGATCATATATTTATTAAAATATGAAATATCATGCCATATTTACAGGGGCATCATGCAAAGCTAAAAATGCATAGTAATTTTCGAAAAAATGCGCGTTTAATAAAACCTCCGCCATCCCGCCAAAATACGTGGCAAACTAAGAGATCAGTGTGCGATACCGCAAACACGCGGTGTAATCCGAAAAAGGCGGGCAATTTCGGAGATCACTGAATCCTTTCGGAAATATCTAGGCGCGCAAAGCCAGGGTTTGCACGCCATCATTCAAAACACACTACTATTTGCTCTGTTCTCCCCGTTTCTTCCCAAACCTCCCAATTACCTCTACTGCCCACACTGCACAAGCTTTGATGGCCTTCTCCCGGGACCAAGCCGCACGAGCTCTAACCCTCCTCGCCGATGCGGCTATCGAGAGGGAAAACGTGCTAGAGGATGAAGACTCCCGCCCGCTCAAGGAGGGCACGGACGAGGAGCACGACACCCCGTCCCCTATCTTTGATGCGTTCTACGAACAAGGATCTTCAAAGGGCATAGTCGAAATGAATAACTTCGACCCGAGTCAATTCGAAGCCATCTGGTACAAGTTCGAGGACTACATTGTGAAAGAGTTCTGCACTGGTCGAGGGAGGAAAAGTCCGCACTTCCCAAAGGATGTTCTCTTCATGACACTCGGGGTGCTGAAGCACGGCGGGCAATGGTATTTTCTAGCTAAAATGTTCGATATCAAAACCTCTACATTCGAACGCTTGATTATGAATTACATTCGCAAGATTGCGGACGTTTTGTATGGGATTTACGTAGATTATCATTCGAACAAGGACACCATGTATGCCCTCAAGGAAGAGGGAAAGCAGTTTAAGAACTATCCGATGGCGCGGTACGCAACTGACGTCACATTTCAGCCTGCTCACCGCCCGTCTGGAAGCCTGGCTGAAGGTAAGCTTTACTTTAGTAAGAAGCATGGACAGTATGGGTAAAAAGCTGAGGTGTCGGTCCTTCCGAATGGGCTGGCAATATGCTGCAGCGGCCATGAACCAGGAAGCAAGAACGACTTGACTATGTTCCAGGAGATGAGCTGGTTTCACAAGGAGATGCTACTTAAACTGGGTGACGAGAAGGAGTGGAAGGACGACGGGCCGATGTCTGCCAAGTATCCTAAGCACTGGGCCGTGCTGGTTGACAAGGGATACCAAGTTGCGCAGGAGTTTTCGCGCAGTATTCATCCTACGAAAAAGCCAAAAAATGGCGTGCTCACGCCCGCGCAGGTTACCGAGAACCGTCATATATCCCCGAGAACCGTCATATATCCAGTAACCGCGTGCTGGTTGAAAACTACTTTGGTCGTCCATGCACAATGTGGAATGTGATTGGATGCAAGTACAAGCGGTCTCAGTCTAACTACGATGTCATATTTCGTTTATGTTTGGCGCTCACAAACTTCTACGTGCGCTTTAATCCGCTCCGCGCGGACGATGGCCGCATGTTCAACAAAATCAAAAACATGTGGTACAATATTGGACAGGCGCGTGTTCAAAAGCGCAAGCGCGTACAGTCCAAGTATCGCGAGAAGCGCCACCGCCGTGTGGACATGCAGTTCCGTGTCCCGACTGGAACGGACTGGGATGCTACGCAATCACCTTGAATTTTAGTAAAAGGTGAATGTTTGATGTGTTACACAGTCTTTTATTACAGTAGCATAGTCATCTGTAATTAAACTCAACGTTTCTTAAATTTTTAGAAGTGTTTTTGTGACACCTGATTTTCCCATTGGTTTTGAAGAATTTGCGGATTTCCTGCATGATACATCAATTGATTAATATTTCCGGAAGAGACCTAGTGGGGTATTCAAGACGATCCATGTTGCACATGTCAGAACATGACTTGTTCGTGCCTTTACTTACTGCTCGCGTAGGGAGCCGGTCCACAATATATATCTCCAGTGAAACCCCTCAGTGGGTTACTGTCAGTCATTGTCTCTCTCAATAATTGGAATTACTGTAACCCTGGAATGCACATGCTCTCTCCCACTGGAGGGCCTCAATCCAGGTCCATCATCACAGAATAAAATGCTAATCAAAACACTAATTAGAATATGACATGACATACGCTAACACCCCTCCTCGGCGGAATCGCGCAGTGAGTTCCGCCGGACCAAGAATGGTAGGTGATACACAAAAATATATGACACAAGTAACCACTCGGGACTCGAACCCGGTTCATGAGATCCTTAGTAAACCTTGCAACCAAATAGGCTACAGGCACCTGCCCCTCTGGGCCAACATTATCATAACACAAAAAAACAACACACATAATCCACGTGGCATCTCAATATGCTCAAATTGTAAAAGAATTCAACTTTTCCGATACTGCCGGTACAAATACCATGTAAACACATAAAATTATTAACTGTGATTGATACCAATGTGAGGCCGAATCCAACTGTAGGCCAATGATCTGCGGTTATTGAGGACCGGAAACGGAACAGGGTTGTCTCTTAATTCCCCGTCACGTAAAACCTCTGCGGCAAACTCCTTTTGTACTTTGCCCTTCTTGGTCAACATTCCAAGAATCAGTCATTCAATTTTCAGATACTGAACTTAGTAATCATCGGTGAGACGAAGTTTGAGGCACAAACTCCTCAAAGATTTGTAGTCCAGAACTTTTGTAAGGATGTCTGCGAACTGGTTCCTTGTCGAGATGTATTGCAGAGAAATAACTCCACGAGTCAGCAGTTCTTTCACATGGTGGACTTTCAATTCGATGTGTTTGTTCCTTTGGGAGATCTGTTGATTCTTAACAAGACTCAATGCCCCTGTACTGTCGATCATCAGCGCAGTTGGTGCAAGGGCTGCAGCGTCTTCACAGAAAGGAGTACAATGAATTACTTCCCAGAAAAGGCGACGATACCACGTTAGTTGTTTTGCACAAGATGATAGAGAAATATACTCTGCTTCAGAAGAAGAAAGTGCGATCGACGTTTGCCTCTGGCTTTTCCACTGCACTGCCCCACCATTGAGTGTGATAATGTATCCCGATGTTGATCGTCGAGTTTGCCTACAACCTGCCCAATCCGAGTCAGAATAGGCTTGTAAGGACGTACTCCGGATGTCATTGTTCGCGTGATAATAAATTCCATAGTGAGTAGTTGCGGCAACATAACGCAAGATTCTTTTCAGTTGGAGTAAGTGGCGCATAGTTGGGCAATGAACTTGACCTGCTAGGGTCGCAACTGGAAAAGAAAGATCAGGTCGAGTGCACACCGACAAATATAGTAGTTCACCGATCAGAGATCGGTATCCAGCGTGTTCCCGAGTTGGTAAAGGTGTCTCATTTGGATATGCAGGCATTAGGTCACAGTCAAGAGGCAATGGGGTTCGGGTAGTGTTGCAGCCTTTCATGCCATGTTTGGCCAATATTTCTTGAGCAAAACGAGATTGGGTGATTCGTAGTCCAGTGTTGGTGCGACGCAGTTCCCATCGGATAAAACATTTTAGCTCTCCAAAGAATTTCACGTCAAAGCGTGATCCCAACTGCTCTTTGAAGTAATCAAGTAGTTCGTGGGAATTGGAGATGAAGATCATATCGTCGACTACCACGGTCAAGTACAAGAGTCCATTACCACATTTCTTATAGTAAACGCGCTGATCAATTCTTGAAGGCTTGAATCCCCAGCTTTGCAGTGCTGATGATAATAAAGACCCCCAGATTATTCCGGCTTGTTTGGCTCCATACATTGACTTGATTAATTCACAGACGTATCCAGGCATTGCGGATATACCTGTTGAGTCAGTAGGTTGTTCCATTAATATGGGAACATCGAGATCCCCGTACAAGTAAGCGTTAGCTACATCCCCTCCTTCGATCATAAACCCCTTTGATGTGGCGAAGCAAAGTAGTAAACTTATCGCATCGTGTGATGCGACTGGGGCGTATAACTGCGCGGGATCGAAATCCACATTGGGGCTCTGAAGATCTCCACGTAAGCAGCACCTTGCTTTGGTGAAGACTTCTTTTCCTTCGGTGTCCAATGACTTCAACTTAAAGTTCCAAGTGAATGGGATTGGTTTCATTCCTGTTGTTCGCTTCACGTAGCGCCATGTACCCCTCCTCACCAAAGCATGGTATTCTCGATCTATGGCAGAATGCCATTTCCTATCCTTGAGTGCTTTCTTGAAAGAAGTTGGGATTCTATCATCGAATGGACGCTTTCTTGATGTAAAACAGGAAACAATGGCGGTGGATAGAGGAAGCTTATAAGCGAGGAAGGCCTGGGTGAGCAGTTCCTCTGCAATTGAATCCTGATCACAGTCTTCTGTTTGTCGAGATATCCCTTCTAATAAACTTGTGATCCCTGGAAGCTGATCGTTGGAGCATGGTTTAAAGTCTTGGCTTCGGACTGTTATGATCTTTTCATCATCTGGGACATAAACTCGGTAAAGGGTTTCGTTACTCTGCATGCCGACGAAACGCCCATGGACGGCTCTGGCCGTGAATTTTCGTTGCGGTGTTGTGCGAGGTTTGTAGAGGAATGCAAACCCCGGTTGTCCGAATACCTGAAGTCTTGAATGGTCGATGGTTGTACTCGGGTTCCAGGCGAGAATTGGAATGGCGTTATTGATTCGGGTAGAAGGAAGGCGATTGCGCAACCAGTTGCCATGGTTCATTGCTTCAGCCCAAAGAGACTTCGGAAGAGTGGAGCCGAGTAGAAGAACTCTGCCACGTGTGCAAAGTTCCTGAACCAGACGTTCAGCTGTGACGTTACTTTGCGGGGCGTATGGTGGTGAGAATTCCAAGGCGATCCCATTAGTTTCGCAGAATGATTTGAAGGTGTCAGCAGAGTTTTCGCCTGCGCCATCGAGACGAATATTCAAAAGGCGACAACCGGTAACGTTTTCAGATCTGGCTTTGTATCGAATGAGATGAGTCGCAAGTTCGGACTTCGATGCAAAGAAGGATACATCGGATTTGGATGTGTACGAGTCCATTATTACCATTGCATAGGAACTTTTGCCAATACTTGGGGGAGTTATTTTGCCGGTAATGTCAACATGAATCAACTGTAATGGGGCAGTCGTGATTGTTTTGCTTTGCAATATAGTAGATTGCTTGGCTTTTCCAAGTTGACATGGAACACATAACATGTTATCCAATGCTTGACGAGAAAAGTGTGGTACATTTGCGAACATATGAGCGAGTTGGATGTATCTCTGTGGATGTGGGTGACCAACGACGGAATGCCAATGTTGAACCAAGTCCATTTTGTTGGTGATTGTGTTGTTACTCGCAGAGAGGCAAGTAAAGCAGAAGTTGTCCTGAACAGCTGAATGCAGTTGGAATTTTGAAGAAGCTGGTTTGATGAGATCCATAGTGTACAAACCATCTTCAATAGCCGCTCGATAGAGAACATCCCTAGTTCCTTTCTTATAAATGAAACATGCTGAATATTCTGGAATGTCCATGTCTGAGTCGTCAGTGCTGGATGAGAACAGGACGTCGAAGTGTTGGCATAATTTGCCCACCGAGATAATGTTGTGTGAAAATTGTGGAGTGTGGTAAGCTTCAACAGCGAGTCCTCCATTAATATTGAGCATGATCGTTCCTTTGCCAATGATGTCGGACATGCCGGATGCAGATTGAACATCTTCTTTTTCAATGCGTTCATAGTCAAAGAAGAAATCCTTTGAATACACAAAGCAGTGTGTGCCACCAGAGTCGATTAGTCCTTTGGGACATTTCGTGTCATCAATAGTTGCCAATTTCGATTTGAATTTCATTTTAGCAACGAATCCATATCGTCTCGGACTATGGGCATTTCCTTGAGAATGTGGAATGTAGTTTGGCGGTGGGTCATCGCGAGTTGGGCGAGCTCCAAAATTAGCTTGTTGCTGTTGACCACTTCCATAGTTTTCCTCTCGTTATGGAATGGAGGTGGTGGATAATCACTGGGGTTTCCGTGCCATGGCTGATTGTAATAATCAGGTGGGTAAGGACGAAATCGGTGACCCCTGCCTTGATGGAATCCACCGCGAGTTGAACCACGTCCACGACCTCTGTATCCTCCTCGGCCTCGACCTCTCCCGCCTCTGAATGTACCTTGATGGTGAACCCTGTACCAACAATCCTTTGCCCTGTGTCCTCTTTTGCCGCACACGAAACAATCTACGTCATCAAGCTTGTTCGGTTTCTGGATTCTACCGTTGGAAGGTCCAGGAATGTTAATTTTGGAAGACTTCCTTGCTCCATGATGTGGCTTCGTTGCCTGGTTGGCGGAGGGTCCAGCTTGAGTGCTTCTAGATTGTTGATTCTTTCGTCGTGACATTTCGCCATCAACGGCGTTGACTAACTTGTCAAAAGTAATGTCAGACATTTGGAATGCCATAGCAAGAGGAGAAAATGATTCTGGTAAAGTCCGGAGTAGCTTAGTCGCCTTTTCGTCATCTGGGACTTCCACATCGTACGTTGCCAGTTTCCCGAGGATGTCATTGAATTTCTCAACATGCATTTTCCAGTTACCGTCGTCTTTGAACTGAAGATTATCCAATTCGTTGCGAAGATTGAGAATTGCTTGTGCATTTGATGTGGCGTACAAGTTGTGTAGCATTTCCCAAAGTTCCTTAGCTGTGGCGTCGTCACTGTCCACAATTCTGCGTGTTTGAGCAAGTGGACCATCGCCAAGAAATAAGACGATGTCACTCTTTGTTCTTATCATTGATTCACGCCACCGCCTGTAGGTAGATGCAGAAACACCTTGAGGCTCATCTTGAAGTCCCAGTAAATCATAATCTCGACGTCTGATGTATGCATGAACTCGGCGTCGCCACTGTATGTAATCGTCTGCATTCTTGAGTTTTGGAAGACTTTTGGAATGGTCAACATCTCCCATGATCTTGACCTGGTCTTTACACTGCTCGACAAGAAAGAAAACAAGGGCAAACGAACAACAGACCGAGCGTGAGTGTAAACAAGGAAATAGTGATGGAGGTGTGAGAGTTGTAGCAGATACGGCAGTTGTTACTCAGGCGATGCTACCATGTCAGAACACGACTTGTTCGTGCCTTTACTTACTGCTCGCGTAGGGAGCCGGTCCATAATATATATCTCCAGTGAAACCCCTCAGTGGGTTACTGTCAGTCATTGTCTCTCTCAATAATTGGAATTACTGTAACCCTGGAATGCACATGCTCTCTCCCACTGGAGGGCCTCAATCCAGGTCCATCATCACAGAATAAAATGCTAATCAAAACACTAATTAGAATATGACATGACATACGCTAACAGCACATGCATATGTCTGTGGTAAAGTAAATTAAACGTCATAACAGCCGTGTACCGGAGGACGAACAATGAGACACGTGTACGCAGGGAATGAAACTCAGAATGACGGTATCTCCCACTCCTCTTAGCAGTGAGGTTGCAAAGGTCTTGGAGAGCCTTGAGACCACATTTTCCAATCTGTCCATAGATGTCAATGGCGAGGGGGATGAGTTCTAAGCCTTCTTGGTCGCAAGCCGCAGAATAGTACGCTACTTTCTTCTTCTCGGCACGGTCAAGAGTAGACGCGCCTTTGTCAGCCAAGTTGCGGTATGGGGCAGAGTGGGGGCTGACAATGGTGACATCCAAGGCCATTGGAGATGGGGCGAAGGGAATCGTCAATGACTATGTCGAGAGCTCGCCATTTGGGCTCTTGTGCAGATCGGCTGCGAGGACACGCTCCCGTTTGACGGAAAGGGAAATGGCGGGGTGCGAGGTTTCGTGGTATAAAAGGTCGCGCAGGCGGTTGTGCCGGCGTACCGCCCCGATATCACCCTAATATATGGAAGATAGGGTCGGTTGTATCCACGCCGCCAGTGTGATGTGCGGGATAAGTGGTCACTGATGGGTGACACACTTGGGGTTGCGGGTGCGTGAGCAGAGGGTGTGGCAGTCACTGATGGGTTACACTCCCGGGGGTGCGGGCCTGAACAGAGGGTGTGGCAGTAACCGACTCTGGATGCTTTGCGTATTCGGCGGGGGCTAGGGGCTAGACAGCTCAGCGGAGACAGGAGGCTTGCATGGTCTGCAGTGCACATTTTGGTCTTGTATGCATGGCTAGGCAAGGAAAACTACTGGTGGCGGAGAGGCTTTGCTTCAGTGGGGTTTGGGAGTTACAAAAGTTGGTGGGAGGGAGGGGAGAGGAGAGCTGATGGGCAAGCTGCGTTGAGCACCGCGCTGAGAAGAATGTCGACCCCAGTATTCGCGCAAGTGTGCAGTGGTTATTGGGTATCTTTGTAAGTTTGAGTTTTAGTTCCTTGTGGGGTTGTGGGGGTAACCGAAGAGCAGTTTGCTTAACCCAGCCTTTTGAAGACTTGAGAAGCGACAACCAGTGGGACGGAAAAATGACTGAAAAGGGGCCACGCTGCAGCGTTGTCAATTTACTTCCCGGACTGAATGCAAGGCCCACTGACATCCTAGTGCACCCGAAGTCAGACGACATCAACACCTCGCCGCCTCTCCCGTCGGCGTACGACATCACAGTAACATCGCCATTCCAAGAGGTGTTCATGTCCACTGGAGCGCGCGAGGTGCGCACCGTTGCCAGTGCAGCGAAAAAACGAAACAACAGGGAGCTTGCCAGCAAAGTAGGGCCTCCCAGGACGATCGAAATTGGGATGGAAGTTTGTGCCGTTAGCCTTCGACTCGCTTGAGTTGCTGTCTGCGACGACTTTGAAGGTAATCGACAAATACGCGGCCGCCGTTCGCAATCCGCAGCGAATGTTCGACGGGAGGAGTGAAGACTCGGCTTTATCAGCAGCTTGGTTATGCGATTTGGTCCACGTGTGCCGCGCCTTTAATACTGTATGTCGCTCCCCACAACACGCCGAGTTTAGCCACCCTATTCAAACCTAATTCTTTTGGGTTTGTTACAGTAGGGCAAAGTATGTATTCAGGACTTGAAGGTTCAGGACTTTGCATGGTGCACTTGTGGTGCAGTAAAATCAAATTACTGTGAAAAAAAACTTTTTTGGCGGAATCGGAATCATTTTTGGCGACGGAGTATTTTTTTGCACTGTAATTGAAAGAAGAATTTTTTTTGTTTGTATAAAATTATGCGCGTATGGTTGCGCAAGGCATGCCGGTAAAGCGGGGGAGACGTGAGGGTGTGGTGCACTAGCCCACCATCCAGCACCCAGCACCCAGAGACAGAGTCTGCAGTAACTGAACATCATCGTCCACGCGTTTCGCAATCATCTTCACTTGCAAAGAACCTTCCGCAAGGTTTCACTCAGTTGAAATAACATTCCCTCAAGTTTGAATCGCAAGCAAAGCCAACAGCGGTTGCTGAGCAAGCCTTTCAGAAACATGCGATAGCGTTTTGCCAAACTCGGTACCCCTTGTGCATGCAAAGATAGCACACCATCATCCTCCCGGCGATGGCGTGATGCCCCAAACTTTTAGCACAACACAGGTTACCGCAGTACAAACAATGAGAGCCGCCCACCTCCTGGACTGAACTCAGTGCGTCCATCGCAACGCCAGATAGAAACTCCCAAGCGCGAAACCACATTGGTAATTGTGGACGGACATTTCGGTTTGATTGATGGTTTCCACGTGGCCTAGGTACCGCACTTTTCCTAGACGACTCGCAAACTGTGGGCGATTTCCGGATGGCCAAGGAGATGGGCTAATGGCGTTGGAGTCGGGATAGTATCACATGCGAAGGTAAATCGACTTGAATTCGCAAAGTCGGCGTGCAATCCGAGCTGATCGAGGCGAAACACAATGTGGTAAAGGGCTGCCGCACTCTCTCTTTCGCCAAAATTTCGCCCCAACCTGCAGCGGATTCCGCTTCAGATGGCATTACTCAGCTGCAGTGTGGCATTGGTATGGAGATTGCGGGACGGGGTTGTGTCAGATTTCGCAGATGGCAAAGCGGTCACATGAGTGGAGAGGCAGGAAATGACCCCTTTTGCACCGTTTTGTTGGGACCTTGCTGATGCTCATGCAGGGAGGCGTAAACACTAGCGACAAGGATCATGACCAGGGCTGGCCGTTATTTCGGCGGTGCAGCAGGACCCTACAGTCGGTAATGCACTGAAACGGGGTGTGTACAGAAGGACGAGTAGTTTGTTTGGGAAGGGCGCGGAAATTTTCGGGCCGCAGTACCGTTATCGTTAGGACAACGGTGTCGTGCGTGCGCGTTATCGAAACGAGGAGTGATTGATGATACAAATCGGGAGGTGAATGACATGAAAAATTACGGGATTTGCGACACGGGGATAAGCACCGTGCCCCTGGAATCGTTTGCGAAAACGCGGTGAAAGCGTGATTGTCGCAGGTTGGGTTGGTGCGGACGGTGGCACTCGGGCCAGATTGGTGATGCGTGAGACGGGTTTGAGCGGGCCATTGGGGATGGGGTTGAGGAATAGGAGCAGGCGAGCAGATTGTAGGGTTTGGTGGGGTTCTTTTACGTATGAATACTGTAGCATGGGATGTGCCTAGGACGAGGTGTTGTTGGAATGGGAGACGACAGGAGTGATTGAGGTGAGTGGCACTTTCGGTTTCGATTTTTATGGAGACCTTGTTTCCATAGAGCTCGTGGTGCGACGCGCTTTGCGGAGAGCTTGAATGGAGTGGCGGCTAGCCGGGTTAGAGTTGAGCGTTGAACCGAAAAAATGTGTATGTATACCATGCGAACCCGTTGACAGCGTAATTCAAAAAGTCAAGAGGAGAGGTGGCTTGCCCGGTTGTAAGAGCAATACATGTTCCGAGGCGATGAGAGGTGGGAGAGAGGTGGAATGAGGTGAGACGATTGCCAAAATAAGTAAGGGCTGGTTTGTTGCACGCACCCGGACTTTGGTGACGTGGGACTGAAAAACTGCAAGCACAGCACGTAGGTAAGTGTCTTTAAAATGTGTTATCAAGTTGGTGAGTGAGGGCAGTTGAACGAGGATACCAGCGACATGGGAATGTACAAGGCAAGGGAGGGAAAGTGTGAGGACGATGATCAATGGCGAGTGTAGCGTGAGGTGGAGGACCTGTGTTTGTGAGAGGAATGATGATGATGACGGCGGCGACGAGGCGAGGAAGTGTCGGAAGGTGAGGGGGAGGAGCGATGACGAGACGAGCCACTGCGGGAGGGCGAGTTGTAGTGAGAGTCGCGATGGGTACGCAACGGGAATTCGGGGGTGTGATGGCGTGAATTGGGGCGCGGAGGATGGTAATTGGGAGGAGCAAAGTGGTTTGATCGGGTGGGCTGATTTCGGTGCGGTTGAGCGTGGTGGGGTGAGGAATAGAAAGTGGAGGGGGCATGAGAGGAGGTGGGAGGATGGGGGTGGGCGTTGGCGTTGGCGGGTAGTTGGAGTGGACGGGAGGGATGAGTGTGGAAGACGTTGTGATTGGTATGATAGTGTGAGTGGTGGGGTGCAGTGTCGGCGATGGACATGGGTAAGTGGGGGGTGGAGTGCAAGGGTAGAACGGGGTCTTGATGACGACGACGGTTGAGAGGAGGGGGGATGCGGTTGGTTGTTGGAGGGTTTGTTTGGGGTGGGGTTTGGTAGGAGGAGGAAGAGGAGGAAGAGGAAGAGGAAGAGGGAGAGCGGCGCGGATGGCGTTGATGGGCGGTAGGGACGATGACGGCAAACATGATGTTTTGCGGGGTGAGGAAGAACAGGGGGGTGGTCCGCGATGACGATTCGAGGCGATGAAGCAGGTTGAGTGTTGAGTGCGAGGCCTTTTTAAAGTAAATCCGTTGTGAATGTCGAATCTCTTCGTCAGGTGATTACTTTTTGTTTTGGATTTGGATTTGTCATTTGGGCTTTTGGAGCGCTTGGAAGGTTGTGTTGGCGAACGGTGATTTGATGTGGCATCTTCTCTTTTTTTCATTTGCTCTCCATTCTTTAGAAATTTCGTTCATTTGCCTTTACCTTGATTTAATTTAATGATTAATAATACCTTTAACTCAATAGTCGGTCAGTGAGTGTACAGTACTGTACTGTACAGTACACTACACTCCACAAACATTATCAGTAAACTTAATTATTAACGTACCATACAGTACTACGGTATGCAATCGGTTACCCAATAAAAAAAAAAGGAAAGGGCAACTAACACGCCGCCACTCTGTCTGTACACTTCCATACATACATGTGTATACCCCCCACCCCGCCCCTTTCCGTAATGTTGCCATGACCGCTATGTTGACATACTCTACATGTATACATTTCTCTACTGTACAGTACTGTACATATACAACTGTATTGTCTACCTCGAGCCTTGTTGCCTTTCCCCTCCTTTCCTTGCCCCACACATTCCCTGTGGACAACAAATCCATCACACTAAACCATTTCTATTTCCGTCGCTCACCCCCATCCCTTCTGTTGTTGACATCACATTTCATTTCATTTCAACTCTTATTACCCACATCATGTCCACATCCCTAAACTTTATCGTCAACATCACTCCCCACACATTCTACCCGCTCAACAAATAACTCACCTTTCCCTGCCCCATCATGTCCATACAACTTTGCGTCCTTTACCCTCTTTTGCCACACCGCTGCACCTGCCGCAACTCAATCATGTTGACCACTTTCGTCCACCACCATGCGTTGAATGTCCCACTTGAAACCTCCGACCACCGCCCCAACCTTGCACACCCTTTCCATCAATTCCCATCTTCTCATATATATACATTACACCATACACTCAATAAAACGCTTTTATGAACAAAGATCAAGCTCAATCTCTTTGCGCATCTAGTCTTTCCCACTCCAGTAAGGGGAAAGGCCGCAACACGGGGGTTATTTACTGTAAGCTGCCTCATACCCAGTCAACTTGTATGCTAGTGTCTATCTATGCATGTTTCACTCCCAGTATTGTAAAGCAGAAATAGAGGGGGGTGTTTACTGCCACACTTCCGACGCCTGAAATCCGGAAAAGTCGCGGTAAACTATTGTAAAGGGTACACTACCGTGCTGCCTAGTGCCAAATCAACGCACTCCCTTGTGCACACATGCCTTGAAAAGGAAAACGATTCACACACTTGCCGGGTCATAACCTGGCGCCCATGCATACCCTGGACCCCAAACATAAAGGGCGGCCGACGAGTTTTCGGCAGCAGGCAACAAAGGAAGAGTCCCGTAAACTGCACCTATGCAGTACCAAACCAGGTACCATGCAGTCACTCATAGCCCTGTCCACATGCACCCCCCGTTGCAGAAAGGAGAAAGAAACCCTCATCTTGCCGTATTGGCCAAAAACTCTGCTGGTGGTCCCCACTTTTGCCACCATATGAATCGCTTAACATGACCGATCTGTTTCTCCAACCCCGCCTGCTTGTACCACCAAATTTTTCCTTGATACCAATGCCCCGTCATGAGTACTGCAGATCCTGCCCGATGAGTTCAATGCAACATCATGGGACTCCCAACCTTTGCACCACTACCAGTAAACCAACCCCATTTCACCCCTGTTTCTCATCCAATTGTCAAACAATTGGCATCAGGTGCAAACTTTGTCTTTGCAAACTGCTCGCAACCGACAAGGGATGGATATACTGCTTCAAGGGAACTCGAGGCAGTGATAGAGGGCAGGTAAACACCACGGGCCACGCTGGAAGGTTTATATGCCATTCATGACCATTCTTGAAGAGGTTTTCAGAAAATTCAAGTACAGTCCTTTTCCACAGATTTGCTCTTCCATGTCAATACAAACCCGAATTGCAGAGATGGATAGGATATGCGTGTATGTGAACAGTTCGAAGGCCTCGGGGTCGAGGAAAGTTTGCACACAGAAATTGTGGAACGAAGAAAACGAGGACAGACACTTTTTGATGGGTTGTACAAAGTGGTGGGGAGACTAGAAGACAGACAGGCGGCCTTGTAGAGGTATTTTAAAACCGATGATCCTGACTTGGTAGCTTTTTATCATTGGAACAAGGGACGGCTGCTTCCATAGAGGAAGGAGGCATATCCACGCATTAGGAACAAGCAGAAACCAGCGGTATTGCCCGCTGCAGTGACTGAACGGCCGGCCAGTCGGTGCACACTGTACATAAATCGTGACCCAATGGTCATCTTCTCTTGGGCAAGGACCGTTAAAGTTTATCAACTCTTGGAAACAGAAAGCTCAAGCTCTCGATATTTCATCATACAGTACCAATGCCGTAAATGTCATCATGACCAATGATAATGCAACGTACAGTACTGTACTCTGCGGCGGCAAAGATTTGCGGGTTGTACAATGTTGCACAGAAGCATGCGGAAGGTATTCAATGTACAGTACTGTACAGTACACTACAGTGGATGACGCATTTTGAGCAGGTATCGGATTGGAAGATTCCATGATTTACGACATGCGCGGAACTAGCACTTGGAAGGCGTTAAACCTAATGCACGGCCTCTAGTGGTCAACTCTGCAAAGCTCACCACTCCCTGCTCACCGCTTCCTGCTCCCTCATACTCGCAACGGAACGGTCCGTGTCTCGCTCAGGCAAGATCGTTTCTGATTCCTCAAGGCTGCTTCCTCCATGGATTGTTTTGCCAATCCTCTCAAGGTGCAGGTCAACAAAAACTTCTCATCATTCCTCCCCCCCCCCCGGCGTGGAGAAGTTATGAGTAAATATCGTCTCTTCGTTTTTGTAACCCACGACTACACTCCTTGTCGGAATACTGATCAAAGGAGACTGCTTTCGTCCGCCTTCCTCCAGCGCCCAGTTGCGCAAATGGAGAGTGCATCGCTCACTCCTAAAAACAAAAATAGACGGCTAAATTTTTTTGACCGCGCCCTAGAGTACAGAATGTACACGTCAAGCTTCCACCAAAAAGGTGTGAAAACCGTCACTGCTTTATTTTTTTCATTTACCCGTTATACTGATGCCATAAAGTTCTCTCTTTGTTGTGGCTTGTTTGCCTTCTGCCCTACCCTCGACACACTTGCTTGTGTAGTGGAGTGTGCAACTATCTGTAGTTCAAACTAGTTCCATCATCCACGGACGGTGGCACTAGTTTGAACTTGAACTTTCTGCCGTAATCCTTAGAAATTGTAAAGATTTTCCGTCCGTAATGTTTTACGTGCACTGCACTGTTATGCAATTTGACTAGGTTTCAGCCATCATATTGCAATCCGCGCCTGCCGTAAAAAGAGTAAAAGATTCTCAACCTTTCAGGTACATGCTCACTATCACCATACAAGTTGACTGGGTATGTATCAGCCAGCTTATCTGATCTGTTATAGTAGAAGAACCCCCCTTACCCCCACTGTTTCCTATAGAGGGGCAGAGGAACGCTATTAGCGTCTCTTGAGGGTTAATGGTGTTCATGGGTTTTCTATTGTCAAGGATCAATGGTACAGAGGGCGCGATTGAGCTAATGGGAGTTTTTATTGTCAAGGATAAATGGTATAGTAATGGGGTTTTTATTGTTGAGCTGGGGTAAATATGAGTTCGTCTAAAGAAAAAGGGCTGTCGTCCACCACTATTGCGTGCCCAGCCACTACTTCACCTACATCACCAGCAAGAACAAGTACAGACCCTGCATGGTAATTGAGTAAATTTTTGGGTAGGTTTACTTAATTTTCAGTAATGGGGTTAAATGGGGTTTACTTGAATTGGTTGGTATACTTAATTTTCCTGACGAGTAAAGTCCTATGAATTTCCAGTCTCTTGTGCGCCTTCCATCAGTTAGGTTCCCCTGCATATCACGTCGTCGAGTAACAGCCACGATATCTTTCAAAATAAAACCATCCCACATTTTCCCCTTAGTTCCTACACTACATGAACCTCCAGGTTCCACCGTCACTTTTTTGTTATCAAGGAAGTGGCACGATTGGTCGCCGGCCGAGCCCTGGACTAATACTCTAGTGCGAGGGCCAGTCTACGTCAACAACACGCGGCGTTGATGGTCACCTCAAACGCCGCCTACTTGTTGACTGGGCTACCCGCTACGTTTCAGTTGGTACAAATGGCCCATTATTCGCACTATAGATCTTGAGTCATGGCTTCAACACAAGTTCATAGGACTTTCAATCTTTTCGCCACTCGCAGTTGTCTTTATTGTATTTATTTACTACTCGTTACATATATTGGGGGGGAGAAATTGGGGTGCTAAACTGATTAGGGATGCAGGACGGCTATTTTGGGAGCACACTCAAGATATGAAACAAGTACATATTTGTTTAGGGTGAGTGTCCCGACCAAACCGAACTTACAGTTATGCCACGTCAGCCGGGTGCAACGGGCCCTGCAACAGAACGAGTATCGCTATAGACGGCCAGATGACTGAATGAAGGCGTTGCTAGATCATGCGGTCAGCTGTACTGCAGTCTCCGCATTCAGCTACACTGTTGCGGATATAGTGTTATCATAATAAGCATAGACAGCCGAGTAGAGAAGTGACAACGACGGAATCATAGATACTGACATCAACCAGCGCTATACCGCTGGTCTAGTCCCCACTAGCAATCATTGCATTGCAATCATTGTCATACACCGTCAACACATCTCGTCGGACAGGCTTAAGAGGTACGTGTCCAGGTAATGTAGTAGTAAGAAAACATGGTGGATTTGCTGGCAGTGTTGTAAAGGATAAAGTCTCGTAGACTTGCATTGTAACGGCGTACAGTAGTACAGTTTGTCCTACTGTACAGTATAGTGTAGTAGGAAAGAAGTAACCTTGCAGCCACTACAGTATATTTTGTGGCCGTCAGTGCCGCTAAGCAGCTGAACACTAACACGTTTCCCCAGACGTAGGACAGTAGCTGATAGCCATGTCAACAAGCAGGCAGCGTTCAAAGTAACCAGCAATGTCGGGGAAACGACGACTTCACATACTGTAAAAGATTTGCTGGCTGATACCCATTCAACTTGTATGGCAGCAATGTTGCATGGAGCTGGAAGGTAGCCCTCACCTTTAACTGCATGTGGCTGACTTGGGCCATCCAGTTAGCTCTTTAACTAAATGGTCGGTCAGGCGGTGCACACTCTAGCCTAGAAACGTAATCATTAAATAACATCTTATTTCGTTTGTCTAGGGCAGGTATAAAGGAGAGTTGAAGACGCTGGAATATCATATCTATGGTAGATAGCTTTTGCTCATTGTGCTTCTGAAGTGAGAAAGCTAAGAACCTACCATAATTTGCTGCAAGTCGAGATAGCCGTCACAAATTTTCCATGCAAGACATGGGCTACAGTAGAAATACCTTCAGAGGTAGAATATTTCTCATGCACGGTGCACTAGCCCGACTCTAGTAAACGAACCCCCCATTTCCGCTGTTCACCAGTGTGAAAGGGGGGAAATTTTGGGTAGCTTAATATTTGGAAAGGGGGGAAAGGTTTGGGCGTTTTTACTCCGGCGGTTCTAAAGCACTACCTTAGCACCAGAAGCAGGAGACAAGACCAATTTACCCGGTCCAGAAAGCCCCGTTCACAGGACTCAACTCGCATAGACGGTGTCTATCGCAGCCGAGTGAGCGGCTCAACGCCAAAAAGTAGCAGCAAATGGAATGGGACTCTAGGAGGGGATAGTGATAGGCTTAATGCTCTATGATTAGAGCATTCTCATATTCTATCATGATTAGAAACTATCTACCCCACTTCGTCCCCAATTTCCAGGATATTTCGCCTTGCACGACCCAGAATGTTTTAATCTATAATCGACATTTCTACAGATTATTTTACCACCCAAATTCGGCTCTATGAACGCGGTTACCGGCAACGCCCAATTCCGAAATCAATTCTCGCTTCTTTTATAATTCATTAGGTCTGGTGACTTGTTGGTATTGGCACCAATAAAAACCATCCGGGTCCGGTCAACTTTTATTCTTGGTCCCGCAGCAACAACCCGTCGGCTTTCTACCCTCCCACCAAAATGGAAAATCTCTATTCATACCCAAATCATCAAAAAATCCACTTTGAGGGCCGGCTACATCAATGTTCTGGTACTGGGAAACTATGGGCCAATACGCTTCGATGATCGCTGCCCCAGCATGGATCGGAAACGGAATAGGGAGTGGGGGCTTGTCGAAAATTACTAGGAGTAAGCAGTGGAGCCTGAGAAGAAAGGGATAATGAGAAACATGGGAATGACTACGAGGATCTTTGAGACCTGATGCTCTGCGATCGTGACAAAGTTCTTCGCAGTGCTCGAGCACCGTCTGTGAAGAAAGATAGGGACAATAAAAATTTACCTGAGGGTTTGGACTTTTTGGAGGGCAATCGATTGGAGCTTTAGGATATTGAAAGGGGATCGGAGGACTTTGATATGTGCAAAGAGTCTATCCACCGATATGAACCGCTAGATGTAATTCATAGGGAATACATTTGAAGAATGAATATTTTAGAGGAACTTTTGGTTCTCATCTTAATAGTAGTAATTGCAAGACCAGAGATAGATATTTATTTTAAAATATCTTACTGTTGGTCTTTTTCGTCTAAATTTTCTGCTTGAATGCATTTTATGATATTTAGTCAGTATGTAGATAGTTTAGTGCTAGTCGAAAAATACATGCAAGCTGAGTACATAATTTTCTGCCCAGAGAGGTTAGGAAAGGTTGGAGTCAACTTCAAGTGCAGATCCGGGTAGTACAGAAGTTTGGAGTCAACGTTAGATGTAAGAAGCGCTTCAGTTATGGTTAACCACTAAATAAATTTAGAAAATAGGGACGCTTTAGGTCAGATGCCTGGATTTTTAATCCTCTTTCTTATTATTATTTCCTTTTTCCCACAAATATTACATGACAGCACTTTGGGTCGCTTGCGACGGCTCTTTTCAGGATAGCAGACGCTGAGAGTTTCCTTCACGCTGATTTACTGTTATCACATACCTGGCTTCAATGGGATGATGATTGTTTTAACAAAAAATAATGCTTGTTTGCCATATTCGTAACAACTCAGAACTTCCAACAAGCACTTCATCTCCTAAAGTCCCACAGTTTTATAGCACTTCGAAGTCTCGCAGTCATATCACCCTTACGTACCCTTTGGTACACAAAGTCCCGATGAGCTCTTTCATTTGTTGCCCTCCACCTTAGTACTTCAATAGAAATAAAACTACCCAAGTTGCTCCTGAGAAAATATAGAACCTGGTTAAGCGAAGCTCTTATTTCGGAAAGGAGGGTTGAAGAAAGAGATCATAAGAATTTCGCCTGTTTGGACATTGGATGGTATGGGAAGAATCTATGAAAAACGAGAGAAAATTTCATTATACTTTTATAAGATGGATTTAATATCGACTGTATTCGCGTATACGAAAAAAATGTACAGATTTTCCATCGCCAGAGAATTTAAGTTGAAAGGGTTACCTTTCATAATCTGTTTCAACAGAACTTAATATAAGATAAGATGTTCAAATCAGTAGGAAATTTTAATTAAGATATCAGAATAAAACCACACCTAAAGTTGACATTCAGTACTGCAGATAGGAAGTATAGAGTTTTTGTTTACTATGGAACTTCGTAGGGTTGAGAACCGGGGGAATTTTGGAGGCGGGGGTTGCCTACCGATGAAGATGCCAGAAATCCTCGTTCTATCAAGAAATATTTAGTAAGATCTGACAAAAATAAGCAAGCGTTGGAGGAGTCAATAAGCGCGGCATAAAGTTGCAAAAAATTGATGTCATCCTCGAGATATATTTGATTGCTCTTATTCTCAATAATTATTTTTGTGAGCAAATGCAATAGTTCACATAAAAAGAGATGCTGCTGAACCATTTTTGAATTGCTTGTTGTCTGATTTTGCACCCCTGGTTTACTCACTTATCTTTATTCGATTGTTGGCAAAGAGTGATAGTTACCCAGGTCAAAATACGGCCTTGTAAACCGGAGGACAGTTATACGGCTCAGATGTGAAAGAAACCACCAATCTTGTACGAATCTAACTTATCCTTGCCATCAGCGAGCTGAAAAAATGCATCATATGGTGCTTAAAGCAATAGAGGGACAGCGAAAATTATGTGAGCCTTGCCGTGTGTCTGTTGTTTTTACTATTGTCTGAAAGGATTCTGTAACACGAAAGGAACAACTGCGCATCTTCAATATAGCACACTGCTGCATATTGACGAGTTTGAGATGATTTTTGCTCAATTCGAAAACACAACAAGAGGATTAAAAATGGGGAAAGGAAACTAAAAGAACCAATACATTTATATTATGGCAATATAATTACCTCTCGAAGAACTTTTGCGACACTTGACACGAAGAATGCCGACCCAATTTTAATGGAAGAATTATCTGTCGACCTTATCCAAGGATAGTTAAATATTAAGTATGTGTCGATTCTTTAGAGAAATAGTAATAAAAAGGGAAATAAAGGAGTGACAAAAAGCAAGAATGAGAACTATTGACGCTTTTGTCTCCAGGAAGGAAAATAAAAGGTGTTCCAGGTTTTGTTTTCTGTAGCAAAAGAGGATGCAGCACCAGTTATGTGTAATGGAGGGCAGATTCTCCTAATTGAAAAATTTCGGAAAAGATCAAAATCTCTACAAAGTGAATAGGAGCCAAAAAATATTAACAAAAGCGCAAATTAAACACAGAAAAAAACTTTGTCTGTCGCCTGAATATCTAGAAAACCTCCAGTTTAATCATTAAATAAACGACAGCAACCCATTTACTCAAGGAAACAGTGCCTTTTCACCATATTTAGCTAATCTAGAGAGGTTTTTGATTGGATATAAAAGTCTGCGTCGAATTAAACTGTGAAAATGTCCACAGATAGTTTGTATGTTGAAATAATTGGAGCAAGGCAAAGTATTTATCGCACCGATGAATACTTAAGACTGTGTGCTTGTAGAAAAAAATAAATGAAATGCTTTTATCTGTAGAAAAATTACTTCATCTCTACAAAAGAGTGATTTTTACCAACAAGGATGAAACCATACTCAACAAAACTGATTTAAATACCCCCACAGATGAACTTTATGCAGTCATCATACGCAATAATAAGAGTAAAATATAAAAATCCCACAACTTATTTACACAAAGAGAGATAAAACTGTAATAAAATCCCACAAGTTGCAATAACATTTGGCACCAATTCCGAACTTATACAAATGTCAAAATAATGAAGTCCATGATAATGATGGCCCAAAAATTTCGGAAAAAATCTATTAACTTACATCCCTGTATCCTATACCTACTTGGTAAATCGAGAAGGAATTGTTTAGACTTTAAATTCAAATATGTTAAATTACTGGGAGGATATACGCATTGTAAAAACTGAAAAAAACTTCCAAGAAGCACTTATTTGAACATGTACCTCTGCACCTGCACCGATCAATCCTCGCGGTCAACTCATATCGCTTAATTCCTGTAAGTTTAAAACAGTGCAATACTACGAATACTATCTAAAGATGAGAAATATCGCAAAAAATTCCGCAAGGTGTGGTCGGAGCGTATAAAACGATGGAAAGGAATTGGTAAGTGTAAATATGGTCGATCAAACTAACAATAGTCCAATATAAGTCTCAGCAAAAAAACTCTCTCTATAAAACTCAATCGCAACTTTGTAGATATGACTCTAGTCATGTTTCGACAGGCAGATTTAAACGCGACGTATCTGGAGTTCGCAAGAGGTTACATTGCATACATCAAGGGCAGTTCGACGCATCCCGCTCGTGAATGTTATCAACACGGAAAACTTACCGAAAAGATATTGTCAGTCAAATTAACTAGTCTTTTTCGGTGATTCGAAAGCTCAAGCTGAAAAAATTCTGGGTAGCGACAATAACGGCTTCAATAAAGTATATTCTCGATTCAAGAGGAAATAGCTGAACGGCTATCATGTTATGTTATATTCGAGGAAATTTCATTTCTAAGACTTGTAAACAAAGAATAAAGGTCATGAAATGAATAATTAGAATTACATAACAGTGATTACGAAAAAAAGGTAATTATTTCAGTCATTTAGACATTTTCCGACCCAATATGAAAACGAGGAACCCGGTCTCAAGAAAATTAATGAACTAAGAAAAGAAGAAAGGATAGCTGTAAACCGTACCGCTTTATGTATTAAATGTTGAGTATATGCGCTCAACATGTAATGCAAGTGCAGTAAAACGAGACGTAAGTCGTAATGATTACGTGTCACTTGGCTTCAGCTTAATAATTAAATTGACCCCTGCGGATGAGAAGGCCTCACCGAGTGCCTTGAGAATCATGTTAGTCAGAGGGAATCTCACATTCAGAGTACTTGGAATGTGCATTTATAGGGTACATCATTTCCATGAAAGGTTTGTAATACAGCTTTAAATAGACAAAAATCAGCAGTGGTAAACAATCTGTTTGTAAAAGGTTATGGGCCCAGAACCCCTCAGGTAAGCTTCATACCTATTTACTCTCTCCACACTGATAACAGTAACTTTTATTGTGTTCCTTGTACGTATTATTTGAATCAAAAACTACGGTTTGTGTATCAAAGCAGGTGCCGAGATGGAAGGGGGAATAAACAGTGGTGGGCTCAAAGTTGAGAAGTTCACAGCAGAGAATTACCATTAATGGTCCCGCAAGATGAAATTAGTTCTCATGAGTAAGGTAACATGGAAAATAGTCTCTGGTGATGAGAAGTCAACAGATGAGAGTCAAGTAGAGGCTCTAACCCGTTTCCAGTGTCGAAATGACTCTGCACTCGCTGACATACTACCCAGTGCAAGTGATCAATGCAGTGTGTCAGTAATTGATATGGAAAATCCCATGGAAGTTTGGGATAGTCTGAAGCGGAAATTCGATGCTTTATCTAAGGCTGCAGTTGATTCATAAGTCGAGAAGTATCACGCCGTAAGAACGCACTCTGGTGAAGGAGTGATGAAGTTTGTCAACCGAATCGTACATATCGAAAATAAGTTAGCTGGAATCGGTCACCCAATAGGGAAAGAAGATCAGTTCCCTGCTCTTCTTAGGGGTCTCACGAAGACTATGACAATGTAGCAGATTTGATCCTGGAAATGAACAAGAATCGCAGTGATGTTATTGGAATGCTGGCCACTAAGGAGATTAATTTAAATAAGAAACGCTCTGAAGACAGTAGTGGAGCAGGAGCTGCCTTACGGAAGCACAACTCTAAAGAGAAAAGGTGCCATCATTTTGGTCGCAAGGGCAATTTTAAGAATGATTACTTCCACAACCCGGAGGGCGACAAGTACGTGAAAGAATACAGTTCCTACCAGAAGAATTTAAATAGCAGAGGCGGCCATTGTCGAAGTAACAAAGGCGGGCGCCGCGGCAGTAAGGAAAGCAATTAAAATTATCGGGAAGAGCATCCTGAGAATGAACAAGAGGTCGGCAACGGTTATATAACGTTTATAGCGAAACATTTGACTGCGAACACTGACCATGTCAATCGTATGAAATTCAAATGGTTTATTGACCCCGGCGCCACGTCAAATATGTGCAACAATACTGAACTCTTTACCAATCTTGAGGATTCCTCTGACAAAGAAAGCGGGTCAGTAGGGAACGGAAAGCAGGCATATGTATCAGGAATTCGCTCAATCAAAGGAAAGGTGTTCTTTGATCCGATGGAAGTGCCTGTGCAAATTAAAGACACTTTATTTATACCCAATTTGATATGTAAACTCATTTCCGTCTGCAAACTCCGTCGAAAGGGATAAATTTATACCGTCTACACAGATCAGAATGGGGAGGACATATGAGTTGTAACGATTAAAGGTTGCTCAGAAATAGTTTAAAGGGCTATGAATGTGAGGCATTTATGAAATAGAGTTCAAGCGTAAAACAATGGATGAACCGAAGGCAATGGCCGTTACTACAGTGCTCACAACTGCAGACAAACAGAATATGTGGCATTGTAGGCTTGGAAATGTGAGCAAGGGGGTGATAACTAAAACTATTCCTATTGTAAATGGTGAGAACATCAAGAAATGCCATGAGTTGTGGCCATGTGAGCCATGTCTAAAAAGAAAATAAACGAAAGATACAAGGAAATCGGCAGATTCAAAGTCTAAAATGACTCTATACCTTGTTCATGTTGATATAGCAGGGCCGTTTTTTTTACAAAGACCAAATGTGATGCGCCTGCAGAAATCAAGGAAATGGCCATGGAACTAGAATCGGGTTTTGATTCTGAGATGACCCGCATGTTTGTGCAAAAGCTACGGTCGGATAGTGGCGGTGAGTTAGTATCTAAGCCATTCAAAAAGTGGCTTAAGCAGAAGGGCATTGTTCATGAACTTACTACCCCATATTCGCCTGAATCCAACGGAAAAGCCGAAAGGCAAAACCGCAACTTCATGGACATGGGACGATCAATGTTACAAGAGCTTACTCATGTTGACGGACACCAGATGCTTCGGGCAGAAGCTCTGAGTACAGCCTACTAAATTCGAAATAGGATATATTGGAGTGCTTGCAAAGGAGCAGAGAAAGCCCCATACGAGGTCATAACAAGTGACCGCCCAAAGTTGGGGCACTTGCGGAAGTTTGGGGCCCGAGCGTATTATCACATCCCGAAGCAGAATAGTAACGAAAAAATTGCACAGCTCGCGAAGGTTGGATATTTTGTTGGGTTCCAACATGTAAACCCCACCGTACATCATACTCCTTTAATTGCATGCCCCCAAATCTAGAGGAGTACCTATGTTTAGTACAGTAGAAAAATAAAAGGATAAATGGCTCTCAGGGGACGCGCGTAGTGAGGAAAAAGCCCACGAATGCGAGCGTGCGAGCTTTAACGCGGAATTTTTACCGCAGATACGCATGTTTATAAGCACGTTCTTTGATATCATTCCTTCTCAAAAAAACACAAAAACCTAGTTTATTAATATTTAGCGGAAACCGTACTTTCGTTGAAACACGTGTAACATCAGTTTGAACATATCCAGCTCTAGCTTCTGCTGTTCTTCACGTTCACCGCGGCGCTCCTTAAGTAAGATACTTCTCTCGCTCTTCAAGTGCATTCTCTAAACGGTCCCTCTCAAACGCCAAACGCTGGCCGTCCACAGCCACCTGTATCAAGTCAGCATCGCGTAAGAACATACTGAATCTTTCCATCTCTCCCGCCATTTCGTCACCCTCGTTCCCTCGGTTTCCTCTCCATACCAAGCTTTGTACTTTATCCTTTCCCCCTTCTCCCTCACTTCCCGCATTGCCATCATCACTACCCTCACTGCAGCTATTCCTTCGCTCCGTTGCGCTCCTCACTACATCAAGCCCAACTCGCTCCTATTCACGATCCAGCGCCTTCGCCACGTCCTGATTCGCGGCCTTTTCCTCGTCGAGGTCCTCTCGAGCCTCCCACTTTATCATCAGGAGCTCATCTATCTCGTTAATTTCGCGTCTAACCCCCCACATACGCTGATGCTTTCGTTTTTCTTATCAAACATCTCCGAATTCGTTTGTACCAATCCTACACACTTTTCCACGTTATGCGCTGTTTAAAAGACAAATTTTCATTCCCAAGCGTCTCTTCCGTCTTGAATAACGTCTGTGTTTCCCCAAAAGACGCTACATGCGCTTTTATGGCAGCCACTTCCCGTACAATAATGAGGTTCCCACGAGATGTAAAGCGGGAGTGGCGGCCTTCCTTCTCCGCAACATTGCTTGCGTGAATATAAGGTGCGCGCACAGGTGGGCAAATTGTTTTGTTTTGAGTTCGGTCGCCCGGGGAGACGGAAGAAGAGGGGAGAATGGGAAGGAACATCGCAGCGTTGAAGTTGTTAACCTTTTCTATAATGATGGGATGGGTGCTTGGTGAACTAGCTTGACAACTACTCCTACTATACGGTCTTTATTTCGCACTATCAGTTCTCAGGCGTCCTTACTAACTGGCCACATTTCAGCAATTTTCGTGACGGCTTTCAGTATGTAATTTTATGGCTGAAATTAGGAAGTTTTATTTCTGAATTCTTTGTGCATAAGCTTTCTTTTGTCTTTGGATTCAATTCTTCTACAGTAAACCTCTCTCAAGTTGCTCCCAAGAAATTTCTATAAAGAATCTAACTTTGAAAATTGCAGTGCAATTTTGGTTGCGGAATTTGATTCGTTTTATGCAGACGTCTCGCTCTAAATTGAGTGGTGGTCAATCTTTACGAGTTGTACAGTATGGCACAGGGGGGAACTGGGACTTTAATTTTTAAGAAGGTTTAATTGGGCCTGCTAAACAGACACAAGCCGGCAAGGGCTTGACGAATGCCTATTCCAGTAAAGCGGAAGGAAGAAAATTCACCCATTGAATTTTCGGCAAGCCGAGAAATCAACGGGTTGAAAACTCCAGGTGTAAGCTGGTGCTAGAAAAAAGCGACGACAACAGCGACGACTTCTTGAAGTGAGCGATCTTAAGTAACATCAGTGGGAAAGAAACAGCTAAGATCCTGATGGGGATAAATGTTGCATTCTGGATTGTTTTTAATTAATTTAAAGTGCAGTATAGTACAATACGGTACTGTACGAGTTATATTTGTATTTTTAGACTACAGTGCTGAAATTTATTTGTTTTCTAGGAAGCATCGGCCGCTTTTGGCCGCATGCATTTCGGCGCTTGCCCATATATTTAGCCCAAGCGTCGGATGCGCACGAGTAAACAGGTAACACAACGACAGATACCAACATGATACTCTTGCGCAGGACTGAAACTCCTGGCGCTAGCCCGTTAGTGTTCGACGACACTAGCGATGTCCGCAGATTCTTCTTCTTCTATGAAAATGTCGTTATGGCCTCTAGACCCGATCCGGAGAAAGTAATTACTCTTCTTGCAATTACTCTCCTTGGACACCTAGATGGCGTGGCTTTCGATTTCTACTACGAGAAATTCGTCTCTAACGGCGAACTCGTAGACTAGGCAAAAGACTACTCCACAGTCAAGCAAAAATTCTTCGAGTATTTCGTCAAGGAAGAAGATCCCCAAGACATCATCCGACAAGCTTTAGAAGTTGGACTCGACATTGAATACATTGCTAGCTACCAGAAGGAGACGTACCGCCTTTATGAAAAAGCCGGCTTCTACAACGTTGCAAGGTTTAAAATTTTACGAACCTTCGCCTGTCGTCACGAGTAACTACAGCATTTCTTAGCTTTCGGCGGGCCTCGAGACTACTCAAGAATCAAAAAGGCTCTGGGAGACTTTCACTAGAATCGCCTCACGTTCATTGGCCCTTCAAGCCGAGTTTCAGAAGTCCCCCCGGCCAAGTTATTAGTTCGTTCGGACTCCCGTCCCAGAAACATCGAGAACAAAGAGGACGCTCTAACTGAGGATCTCTCCTGACTGGTATTATTTTAAAAAATAAAAAGGGAGATAACGGTACAGGGCCTTTGCCGGCACAACAGAGGGGCAAAAAAGTTCCTCCGTGCTCTTATTGCAACGAGCTAGGTCACAACGTCATGAACTGCGAGACGAACCCCCACTGCAATACGCGTTGCTTTTATTGCGGAAAGACCGGTCATTTGGAAGCCACTTGTTGGTCTGCCGCTAGGGACAGGTCTTTGGGCGCTCACGATAAGAACGAAAAGGAGGAAAATTGAACAGCAGTTCAGGTTAATGTAGTCTGCAAAAGTAATTCAGACACTGATTTTGCTATCAAAAAAGTCGTTAATTCAACAATAAGAACAGTCAAGGGCGAGGCCTTACCGAAAAAGCCTCGCCAAGAAGGAATTACGATATCCCGTATCGTGATTAATCCGCAGCAAGCCCTAGTTACTCCCTCAGTCCCTCCGGTAGAATAATTACGTAATTTGAACTGCAGAAGGGAGCCAAAGAAGAAAAATCGCGGGAAAAATAACTCAAACAAGATCCAGGACTACGTGGGCAAATACAACTTCGTCTCGGAACTCGCAAATGCCAACTGCGGTCTCAGGCTTGGCCAGCTCTTACGTGGGGATGCAGATGCAGCTACCAAGATAATGCGCCGTTAGCTCGGGAAGCAGTCAGTACCCCGCGTCGCAGTCGTGTGCAACCCGGAATCTCGCCTATTACGCGTCGTACAACTCAAGGTTTATGGCACTGAAGTTTGGGAAAGGCTAAATTTTGGGGCAGTAACACCGTGATGTCCGCCGTCTTGTCTCAACGCTTATATCCATCGCCGAATTTTACGTCAAGGAGGATAACAGTAGCTAACGGAGAAAGTTCATCTTGTGTCGGCTCTTTACTGAATTTTTCTACCATTTTCGGAGAACAAGGGCTCAAGTTGGAATACCTTGTTGTCGAGAAGTCTCCATTTGACGTTACCATTGGACTTTCTGCACTCGCACCTATGCGCGCGAGCCTAGACTTTGGAGCACAGAGTGTGCGCCTGTACATCGGGTCCGAAGGAGTCGTGCTATAGCTCAAACCTGACCCAAAAGATACCGATAAGAGGCTCGTGGAAGGCGAACATATCAGTAATCCCAGCGAAGATTTCACATCCGATTCGGACGCTGGGTCGGAGTCATCGGATTCGTCCGAATAAGAACTTGTTTTGATCATCCGCGGAAACGTCGTGGAACAAGAAGATTAGAAGCCTTCCGGAGCAGAAACAACACTCGATTAACAAGAAGACAAAGTTCGTGGCGCTCTGAGGGCTCGTCTAGCCCACCTTCGTGAAGAATACGAAGCGCGAATACACGATTCTCTACGAAGCAATGGAATATTCGCTTGGAAGATTGACGAGCTCCGTCTCGCCGTAGTTCCAGTGGAACACAAGTTTGAGCTAAAGGACTAAAATCCAGTTTACCACAGAGCTCGTTGCTTGGCTCCGCGTCACAACGATACAGTCCGACAAGAAGTTGATAAGATGGTGGAAGCAGGAATTATTACCCCAGCGTCTTCGGCATGGTCCTCTCCTGTAGTGATCGCCTCCAAAAAGGACAGAAAGCCCAGATTCTGTGTGGAATACCTCAATTTGAGCCGTAAGATGAAGGCTGATCGTTGGCCTCTGCCCAAGGTAGAAGAAAAATTCGATTACCTAATGGGTACTTCGGTATTCACTACCCTCGACTTATTCGCAGGATACTGGCAGGTTCGCATGAGCGAAGATTGTAAGGAGATGACTACCTTTTTTCGCAGTTAAGGGACGTTCAAGTTTGAGTTTATGTCCTTTGGTCTCATGAATGCGCCGTCAACTTTCCAGCGAATTATGGAATATGTTTTACGGGTCATTCCCTTTGCCTGCGTTTATCTGGACGCTGTTTTCGTCTTTTCTAACTTCGTCGAAGAGCACATTGATCACTTAAATATAATTTTCGACGCTATAGGAAAGGCGGGTCTGAAGCTCAAGATGACTAAGTGTGACTTTGCGAAACCAGCTGCGGAGTTGGAAGGACACAAAGGTGACAAAAACGGAGTTCACGTCCACGAACAGAAGATTAAGGCCACCAAGGAATCACCAGTTCAGAAGTATGCGACTGAGTTGCGCGGTTTCCTTGGCCTTGCCGGTTCTTAACGCCGTTTTTTTTGTGGCTTCGCCGATATTTCCGCCGCATTACATGCTTATACGTCTGGCAATAAGGATTTCAACTGGACAAAGGAAATGATAGAGTAATTCGAGACTTTGAAAAGAACCTCACCACTCCAACGGTTCTGGCATTTCCAGACTTCTATTCCGCATTTATAGCGGAAACTGACGCTTCAAGCGTCGCAGTAAGGGCAGTCCTCGCCAATAAAAAGGAAGACGGGAAGATATACCCCGTGCAGTATGCTAGCTGTAACATGAATTCGGCTGAGAAGGACTATTCTGCATGTGAAAGGGAACTTCTAGCGGTAATTTTCGCCTGGCGGAATTTTAGGGTATACCTGTTGTCGACAAATCCATTCAGGTTGAATACGGATCATCAATCTCTTCGCTACGCCTTTAAAAAGAACGACATCCATGGAAGGTTGGCGCGGTGGATGGACTTTCTTGCTGAGTACGAGTTCGAAGCAGAATATAGACCGGGCGCAAATAATGACGCCGCGTTCTACCTTTCGCGAGCCGTCCCTACTGGTTCCGCACCATCCTCAGGGATCGACGAAGGAGAATTGGTTGCAACAGTTGGTTTAGTCGCTGTCGTGGAGGGCCGTTCATTGGAATCCTACCTTATTGAGGTCGCTCTCCATCTGCAGGAGTTTAAGATTGAAGAAGAAGACGAAACCAAGGGGCTTGCAATCAAAAATATGGCGAAGCGTTTCATGGTATGGGAGGGGAAACTATTACGGCCCACAAAAATGGGACTCAAGACTGTCCCCTTTCTTGAGGATAGGACGTCGATACTCCACAGCTTCCAAGACGATATGGGGCACTGGGACACTGAAACCACGAATAAGTTCATCTCTGACCGCTATTGGTGGCCGTATATGCATAGAGACATCCAAAACTACGTGAAAAATTGTGAGGGATTTCAGAAGACAAAACCGATTCCACCTTACCTTACAAACCCGAAAATCCCGCTGTCAAACATATTTGAGACTTATTAGATCGATTTCGCCGGGCCGCTTCCGAAGTCGAAGGGTGGGAAGAAGTTTTCGCTCATTGCGGTAGAGCATTTAACCGGCTGGCCAATCGCTATGGCCACCGAAGATTCGTCGGCCAGGACTGTTACTCAGTTTATAGAGAAGGAAGTTTGGTTCCACTTTGGTCCCCCGAATGTAGTACAGTAAACCCCGGAGGAGTACAGAGGGGACTGTAATGCGTGACACCTGTAAGGTCGGGAAAGAGGACGGGACCGCCATGGCCCATGTTGGGGCACCTAGTGGACCGACATATAGTTAGTTAGATATTTTAGAATAGAATGCACCTATTGGTGGAACGAGGATGTGGCGGTAGTTGAGATCCGTTTCCTTTAGGAGTAGGGTTATTTTAGCTTTACAGTAGTAATAAGAGGGTTCGACACCTTATAAGGAGATCGGTAGGTGGGGAAGTAGCAGAGTCGAAAAGGAAAGCACCCTTTGGCCCTCAACTCCAAGGTCTACAAGCCTTCGACACCTCTAAGGATACCCCTTTCCCTTTAAGGTTAAGCGCCCGCCCAATAAACCTACTCCTTTACTAATGCTTCCCTCAACTCTTCCTTTAGGCGTTTATTCCTTTCCCCGCGGGTACTCGATTGCGTTCTAGGTGTCCCTTTTGTTTAGTGGCTACCGAGGGACCCATCTGGCTTTATACCACACCGAGGACCACTGTATCCTACAATGCGTGATGCTTCACCGCTGCTTCTCTTATCTCCTGTTTAGGGGAACACGGAATCACTTGGAGCACTGTTCTAGCCTACGCCAACATGTCGAATGGTAGGGTAGAGAGGATGGTATGCACCAACAAGACTGCCGTCAAGAAAATGGTTGCAGGCCAGGGAATGGATTGGAAGGAGAGTCTGCCGAACTTTTTGTACGGATACCGCCGTCGACGTCTCGCCTCCGGACCATCCCCGTTCGAGTTGATGTGCGGAGTTTTGCCCTGCATGGAATCATCAGGTGCCCTCGGTCTCATTTCTAACGCCTCGGAGAGCCATAGCTGATTGGAGTTGTTAGCGAACGTAGAACTCCAGGCACGACTAAGGGACGATCAAGAGCGTGTTTTGAGAAATAAGTCATTCGCAGAACCTGTAGGGCTAAACGTCGGCGATTGGGTTCTCGTCGCACATAGAGCGGCCTTACCGACGACACTTAAGTGGCCAGCTCTCAAGTCCGTATACTTCGGGCAGTGCCAGATATGGAAAGGAGATCACCCGAGGTATTGGCTGACCTCGTATGGTGGACGCCACTCCCGACGTGCCATCCACGCATGGCGTTTGGTTCCCTTTGTGGTTCGCTTCAGAAGCCTGCAAGATTAGTGCCCTCCATTCTGGCTGATCATAGTGGTCGCAGAGTTACCCTTTAGCAGAACTTATCTCCTGTTTTTTTGAGTAACATTTCTTTATATTGTTGACTAATACGCTTGATTTTTTGGTTTCATCTGCATGTCTGCAAGGTCCTCATTGATCAACCTCCCATTGTTGATGTATAATCTTCTAAGAAATATCAACATTCCCCGAAAAACCTAGGAGAAATAAACACGACGTAGAAGGCAATCGATTGATGGAATCTATTGAATCACCGTAAACCTTGCCGCTTGAAACTAACCACCTTACCCTTCACCTTCGAATGCGCTCCATCACGGCCGGGACATGCCCTTTTATGCGGAGGTAACTTGGACTGAACTTCAGAATCCGCTTCCCTCGACATCCTCGCCGATATTTTCCGGCAGCACTTTGCGTTACTCCCGTGCTCAACCTAGCCAACTGCTTCGTCCGCGTCATTGCGGTGTTTGTACACAACTAAGGATCAGCTTCCACGAGTATACAGGCAGTCCGAAACTTCATCTCCGTACCTCTCAGCTTCCACGTCACAATCGTTGTGCCAGCGCAAGCCGAGAAAAATTGGATGGCATGTAGAGGCAAAAGCCAAAAAAGAGCACAAGCCGAGAAGGCGCACAAGAAGACACGCAAGAAGGCGTGCAAGCCAAGAACCAAGTCGGGAAGCAGGAGCGAACAAGCAGGTGTGTTAATGTCGAGGCTCGGGTTGGAAAGGCTCGAATTGCTGGAAGGGCTGGTAGTTTTAAATACTGAAACGTACAGTACAGTATGCCGCCTCGTGGTCCGTTTTGGAGGCGGGGTGGTGATAGGGACAAATGTTGCATTCTGGATTGTTTTTAATTATTTTTTAAGTACAGTACAGTACAATACTGTACTTTACTGTACGGGTTATATTTGTATTATTAGACTACAGTGCTGAAATTTAGTTGTTTTCTGGGAAGCGCCGGCCGCTTTTGGCCACATGCATTTCGGCGCTTGCTTATACAGTATATGTCTTAGCTTACACTGTCAGCTAGGGTTGTACGCCTTTTATAATACATGAAGTAAAGATGATTATACATACAGTATATGTATGCGAAGCGTCGGAAGAGCGCCGTGAGGGCCGTGAGGTGGGAGCGCAACGACCGACGCCAACAGACCCTTCGCTTGTTGTGACGAAGACAGCACTGATTGAGTGCGGCAGGGTACGCTGAGCATTGCTGAGCCTGATCGAGGAGGACAACCTTCCTTACACGCCTTTCCCAGATCGGCCAGAAGCGTGCGGAGTATGCAGAAATTAACTACGAATGCGGGTGGCGGGCGGCGGGTGGAGACCTGTCACGCGGGCATCACTAGGAGACTAACCGCAAAACGGGTAACGAAGTCGCGAAGCTCCTGTTGAAGGGAGGAACCGCGACGGGAAGCAGTGAAGGAAGAAAGGCGGCGGAAAAAGCCCTGGCCGTCGGCGCCCAAGGCGCCATAGATATCAATCCCGACAAGGGAGAGGAGGATATCGTTTGGGTCGCGGTTAGTGCCGTAATGACGATGTTTCTCGCGCTCTGCGAGTTTCGCGGCAGTGCCTGCGGTACCCGCACTTGGCGAGATGTGGCGGCGAGCGGAGGGGCGCGCAACAGTAACGTCGACGGTGATATCAGTACTGTGAAGCCCGTAGGCAGCGGGATTGTAAATGTCCATTCGTAACGCGGGGGACTCCGAATGCTCAGACAAATTGGGAGCCTGGTAGGGGAGTGGATGCTCGACAAGGGCGACTTTCAAGCCAATTGAGTGCGGAATAAACCTACTGATAATACCACCACCGTGACGCGGTGGCCTCACAAACCAAATGGTCTTCGTACATGGCTATACCCCCAACCACACCTTGCGGCGTCCGAGCGCCCCCTACAACGCCCTCACCACTGTCCCTTGGGTTGCGCATCCATCACGGCGACCACCGTGCATAGATTGGTTTCACATCTCCGCCAAATACACAAACCCGGCAATAGCTCCCCAGTTACCACCCCAAGCGCACGGAGGTTCCAAGCCTGCAGGCCTGCTTATCTTCTTGTGGATACTGGTACTATTGTGCGCACAGGCGATACATGAGCTCAACGGTTGGGCGTAAGCTTCAAAATGGCCTTCATTCTTACACATATCGGCCATCCCCGGAGTGCGGCGACAGGTTCTCAACCCCTCCTCGGTACACTCCGCTTTTACCCACGCAGCTTCGCTCCACTCCTCGAGCACCATCTGCAGCTCGTGCCCCGAACGAGGTAACACCTCCTGAGGCAGCTTCAGACTTAACCAATCCACCCGAACTACAGCCCATCCCGGATGCCAACCCTCCTCCGCCTTTGCCCACTACCACTCCCTCATTGAACGGCCCGAGGAGACAGCCGCTTTCCCCTTGCACGCAGTCTGCACTAATCACGTCCCGCTAGTGCAACACATACCGCGACGTGAGCGCCAGCGGATTTCAAGGGAACTAGCTCTTGTCCTTGGAGAATGCGCGGACGCACCACATGGTTCTTCTCAAGCCGTGGAGGCACTCACCAAGTTGTTCCTATTCCCGTCCGCGGTCCTCGCCAATCCCAAGCCCTCCACTCTCTCAAACCTCGTTCCGGGCTCAGCATCAAATTCCCGTATTTGCTGAAGGCATGCAACTGTGCCGTGATGGACAGTATGAAACTTTGATGCGAATGGCAAAGGCCTTGGCAACTTTCCGCCCGTTGTACAAGGCAACTGAAGAGGAACAAGCGGGGATCAGTAAGCGGCGCGCCGTTAAGCTCGCAAAGGAGGGCGCTTACGGCAAGGCGGCGCGTGCGCTGGGATCTTCGGGGATCGCATGCCCCTCCGCTGAGTTTGGGTTTATACCTTTGCATGGATAAGTGTGCCGTCTGACGGCCAACCGCCCCCCCCCCCTGTTCAGCAGTCCCTCCCATGTGAGCTTCTCCAGAACTATGACGCCGGGACAACAGTGCTCCGCGCACTCATCGGGTCGGACCTATTCATGGAGCGCGAGTTCTCAAAGCACGTCACATCATTACAGCCTCTCCTCAAATCCCTGGTAACCCTGGAGGACACTCATGTGGCTCTCCACCTACTGCGGACCTGCTTTGGTGTATGTCGGATCAACTACCTCTTGCGTGTAGTTCCCCCTCATTCCACTCTTAAGGGAGCAGCTGAATTCGACACCGCTGTTGAAGACACGCTGCGGGGGTTGATGGGCGGGTTTCTGGACGCCGACACTGTTCGGGAATTACAACTTCCTATTGCGCCTTTTGGGCCTCGCAAGCCAACATTTGGCATCGGGCTCCGCTCCGCTAAGCTCAATGCGGCGGCTGCCTTCCTTTCCTCCTTATCCCTCACGCGTGCCCTGTGCCCTGTGCTCTACCCTTCTCCCTGTGCTACCGAACATTGCACTCCAGTCTTACACATCCGCAGTTCGGGCACATGATGAGCGGAAGACACGAGTGGCACCCGAGAAGGTTGTGCAGTTCACGGCTATCGACTCAAGATAGCTGTTTCGGCAAGGGCAACTCGCTCGCCCAGTTGAGGAAAAGGCCTTTGACGCCATGCCAAAGGGGGATGAGAGGACCGTGGCATTCCGAGCCTCGTTGTCAGTGGATGGTTGCAAGGACTGGCTTTCATGCCAATCGGCTCCAGGCCCGGGCACCTACATCTCGGACCGCAATTACAAGACGTGGTAGCAGTTCTATTGCAGGGTACCACTGTTTCCTCCCGCTTCAAAATACCGCAAAGGTGGATGCACAGCACTCATGGATCAGTACGGTGACCACGCGCTGTGCTGTGGCTATGGATCCACCCGCGGGTGGCGGCACGACTCGCAAACACGGTTGTTTGTGGCAGACCTCTCCAAAGCCGCCCGACACCCTGTCCTCGAGCCCACACAATCCGGCCATGCAGTTCGCCCGGACATCAAGGTGCTTGGAGTAAACGGGGGCACGGACTACAATGACGTAACCGTCATCCATCCCTTGACCCCCGCCCGCCTCCCCGCCCTGGCGCGATGCCCACTCAAGCCCCTTAACCATGCTCGCCTTGGCAAGGACAGTCGCTTTGCCGAGTTGATACGTTCAAAGGGTCCTGGGCATTGCTTCATTGCCCTTCCACTCTCCACGTTGGGGGGCTGGCACACGACCGCTCGGGACTTTGCCAATCGGGTTGCGACTGGCATTGCTGCACGGGCAACCGTTCCGATTGCTGATGCGCAGCAAAAATGGTTCGCTCGCCACGCGGCGAGACTCGTCCAGAATAACGCCAGTTGTTTGTTGGAGGGGTTTTGAGCGACACTTACGATCACAAATTGAAAGTGGGCATATTCCAGAGAACTTGCGTTCAAGGGTATGTAAGTGGGTAGCCAAATTAGACCTCGTCTGCGATTGCTGCTATGTATCAGGAAAAGTAAGAGAACCACCCCCCATTTAACCCAAACGTTCCCCCCCGTCTGCAGTACTGTAGTGCAAGTGTCAAATTGTGTTGGACGTTGGTGGATGGTGCAAAATACTGTGGGTCCAGTTTCATTTGCGCGGGGAGTTACAAACATGCTTCTTCATAAATGTATTAGGCCAATGGAATTACAGCTTTTGCTGCAAAAGCAGACTACTGTACCTGTACAATTGCGACGCCGCTTGCTTGCACATTCCGTAGTACAGAATCTGTACCTTACGTAAAAGTACTATTACTGTAATGCTTTCTAAGAAAGACCACTAAGCTGAGACTATCTTGCCGTTACACATGCAAGCTGCACTGCTTACAGTTCTGAGTTCCGAACAGTCTCGAAAATGCATTGGATGATAGGTTTTTTCTATTTTTTTTGGACGATGGTTGGCTCTTCTGACGTCGCCGTTGAAAGATGACTTGTGTCGATCCAACAACAGCTGCAAGACCTACTTTCGTGCAACAATACTGTCCTTTCATACATACATATATGCCTCTGGCCGACAAAAAAAAATGGCGCCAATCCGTAACCTGCTATTCTGCCTGCCCTGCCTAGCTAGGATACGTATGATTCAACCGTCCCGTCCTTTAATCTACATGTCCCACGCTGGCCACCTCAACCCCTCCCCCCGATGCCTCACTCCCCTCCCTGCCCCTCCCTTCCACCGAGCCCATAACCACCGACATGTTCTATTCCCAACATGTCCTCACCCGTAAGGGCCCTCTTGCTAAAATTTGGCTCGCCGCACACATGCAATCCAAGCTTACCAAAGCCATGGTGTTTGCCACTGATCTTTGTGCCGCAATCGAGACCATACTCCAACCCCCCGCTCCTATGGCCCTGCGTCTCACCTCAAGCCTTCTTCTGGGCGTCGCTCGGATTTTGCATCGCAAAACAAAGTATCTACTGCAAGAGTCCGCAGAGGCCCTTACAAAGCTTAAACTCGCATTTCGTCCCACCACCTCCGTCGACTTGCCAGCTTCTTCTGCTCCTAATTTCGCTGCTGTCACTTTAGCGGATGGCAGTGTTGATGGCTTGGCTGCCCCCATGGTCGATCTATCTCGGATCCCGAGGGTCAGATCTGGGGGTGCGGGAAGTACCAGTGCGTTTCTCGCCGCGGATAGGGATATTACGATTGATGAATTTGTGGGTGGATTGGTCGGCGGTATGTTGGATGCATTTGGGAGGCCTGTTGACTTGGGGTTAGATCGAGACAATATGTGGGATGCCAGTGGAAACAACGAACCGTTGTTGTTTACCCCAAGTCAGAGAGGTTCTACTATACGCAGGGCCTCCGTCAAGGAAGGTCCAGCTACAGGTGGTCAGTTACAAGTGGGCAGAGTTACACCGGCCTCTGTTGATGTTCTTAGGGCGGCTGTAGATGGTAGAGACGAAGGACAAATTGAGCCAGTCTTGTCCTTGGAAAAGACGGAAGGTGCTGTAGATAAGAACCTACAGAGCGAAGGAGTGCTTGGCACCGATGACATGCAAAGGGCTGCCACGGAAGATAGGGGGAAGAAGTCTGCAGACGACAAGGACATCGAATTGGGATCTGACGTTGACATGCTCAGGGCAAGTGGAGACGAGCAAGTAACGCCTTTGCAGTTAGGGACACCGCCACCGATCCACGCCCCATCAACTGCCGAGGCGAGACTTAGTATGGGCGAGCCGCTCAGTGTTGGGACACCTGCCGTTGCAGAGGCACTGCAAAACTTGGATTCTGGCTCCGTGGACGGCGGTAATGATGCGGGTGAGGATGATGCCTTACCTGAGGTGGCTCGTGGAGCGAGTAACGAGGAGAAGCCCGATGAGACCTTAGAAATGGGCCCGGCACTGGAGTTGGCTGGTGCGACTCCAGGGAGGGTTGCTGCGACTCCAGGGGAAGTTTCTGCGACTCCAGGGGGCGTTGCTGCGACACCAGAGGGGGCCGGTGCGACGCCAGAGGAAGTCGGTGAGGCGCCAGAGGAAGTCGGTGAGACGCCAGAGGAGGTCGGCCCGACGCCAGAGGGGATCGGTGCGACGCCAGAGGTGATCGGTGCGACGCCAGAGGGGGCTGGGGTGACTCGGCTGTCCACAGGTAGTGTTGGATTTCAGTTGACGGAAGGCGCTGAAGCCGCAGAAGCCGCAGAGGAGGAAAAAGCAAAGGCTGAAATGCGAGAGACGGCAGCTGGAGAAGATGAACCAATTGACTCACCTGCGCCTGCAAGGAGGGGTCGGAAGCGTAAGCACACTTTGATTGAGGATCCCGAAACTGAGTTGTCAGTGGATGCTCTCCGCGCAAATTTGAACGATACAAGCGACTTGGTGTATGGACCAAACGAACGGCGAAGGAGAGGGGTGAGAGTGCGAAGGGCACCCCTGCGATTACAAGATCTGCTATCTAGACCAACGACGATCATGGCGCCGGAACTAAGCGAATTGTTCGCAGAGAGCTTTCGAATTGATGATACTCGGGATGTTGGATCGCCGATGTCGGACGCGGATCTAGGAAATCTGAAAGGTGCAGATAGGAATGCGCCAGGGGAAAAAGAAATGGATGACTACCCCATGGAAGCCGAAGGTGGTGATGACAATGAGGAGGACCACGACGTAGTAGAGCGGGGCGAAACGGGTGAAGATGGACAAGAAGCAGTGAGGCCTGAGGATAGTGGCGTCAAAGAGCAGTTGGCAGAAAAGGAAGGTGGCAACGAGATTACAAAGACCCCCCAGGGATCAAAGTCTGCGGGACCTGATCTGCCCCGCCCATCCCCCGACGAACAACTTCCAGGAGAGGAGGGTGCTATTGTTGCAATGTCGCAAAGTGCGGCAGCGCTGAGTGAAAAGTCGGGGTTGGCCGACGTGGACGTTGACATCAGCGGCGAGAAGCGATTGGAAGAGGAACGCATAGGCGGAAGTCAAACTGTGGCGTCTCACGCAACCGCACGGCGCCTGTCCTTTCCCGGAGAGGATCCTGCGATCGTGCCACAGGCCGAAGAAGCCGTTGCTGATGATAACGTGCATCTGTTCGATACGGCTAAAATCTCACTGCGTGATGTGGCGAATACTCGATCTCAGGTATCCGAACAAAATGGTGTTGGGCAGGATGTGACCGAAAGTACGGTCTCGGCGCGCACGCGCAAGATGCAAGACTACATCCGTGAACATGTTGATGAGGAGGGGGTGATGGATTTCACTGTCGGACTCGAGTCTGAGCGCAATATGTCGAGACGTACTGCTGCACGGACGTTTTACGAGTTGTTAAATCTGAGTAGTAAGAAGGCGGTGATATTGAAACAGGATGGGGCGTTTGGGAGAATCACGGCTAGGCCGGTGCAACCGACCTTTGACTCTCTCTCGAGAAGTAGGGACGGATGAAGACGTATGGTTGGAGAGAGGTTTGGGGCTTGCCCATGGACTGCACACGTTTTACCATAATGCTGTGTGTCTGACCTGAGGAGTAGTGTTCAAGTAGTTACCATTTGTGTTTGTTCAAGTAAAGAGACGAGGAGAGCTCAAGGTTTTGGGTGTGACTCCTGACGAGGAGCACATTACGGCCTAAGTTTTCCGGATATCATCATTTGAATTATGAAAACTTAGTATCCTTGAGAAAATAATTTTCGGTATCGATTTCAAGGCGTTTGCAATCGATTCTCTCAGTACGGCGTCCCCGACCGCCATCCTGTTTCTGGAGAACTACATATCGCGGCTGGCCACCAGACAGCACACCTTAGATGCCGCCATTCGCATAAGAACGTACTAGTGCAACAGCTGTGTTCTGTGGTCCTCGGTTGATATGGCAAACATCGCGCGCCTAGCTGCAAGTGACTCCTCATTGGTTTTACAAGAGAAAAAGAGCCCTTTAATTTCGTGGATTCTAGTGGGGGATCTGGCAAGAGACCCGTCTGGAGGTCCGGCGGTGGGGTACGTGCGCTGTTTTCGGTGATTCAGCATGACCGCGGTGTACTGGAGGACAAATGCCGAGACAAGTCTTAAGCCTTCGGCATTCAGACAGAGGATGCTTCCCTCGACGGTCGGCTGTGAAGTTATAAACTTCAAGAAGCGCCTGGAATCCGGTTGACCCGATTTGTCCGTAAATGTCAATGGCGATAGGTAGAAAGTATTCTACTCCGAGTAACGGTGACCTACAGGCCTGTAGTACTACACGGAGTAGTATTACAGGCCTGTAATACAGGGCGAATCGTTCTGGCTACGTAAACTACCTGGCACGCAACCATTACTGCGACGCTTCGCATCGCCCCGCTACTCCTTCCTGAGGTGATCGGCCGGAATTGCGACATTCGTTTTGCGCTCTCTCCGTTGCTGGCTGGCAAGGATTTCGTGAGCTTCGTTGGCGAGGCCAGTGCAGTGTTTCGAAACGGTCACGTGCCCAAAACTCCCATTGCTTCGCAATAATCAACGACACCTGGTACAGAGGGGGGTCACGATATAGTGCCACTTTGGATAGTGCTACACTCCTATTAGAGCCTCTACCAAGGCATCTACCACATTCCGAGCAAATTTCGGACTGGTGAACACGTTTCTTCACGACTTCCGGGCTTCGGCTTCTCGTACCAGGCTCATGGCGGACGAAAGGATAAGGATGCGAACGACGTCGTTGTTGTTTGCAAACTACAATCAGCGTCTAAAATTTACGCGCTTTTTCAACCGCTTCAGAATCTGGCATACGACTGCAATGTTCCAGAGGCAGGTGCCGACCTTCGTCGCGCACTGAACCGCTTCCCTAGCGCCATTCAACAAGCCAACACAAAGAAAACGCGTCAAGTTCTGATTCCTGATGCTCTCTAGAGATTTACCGAATAGTGCTGATTCCCATTAGTGCCTGTAAAAGCCCCATGTGCGGGGGTAGCACTAAATCGTAGGGGTTGCTGTACTGTACTATTCTGGGTGGACTACAGTATGATTACTGTACTGTCGTCGTCGCTCTCTGTAAGCACAACGCTTACGCTGCGGGTTTTTCAATCGATTGTTTTTTAGAGGAAGGCTGAGATTTCATTGGGGGAATTTTCTTTGCCCCCTTTGTTGGAATAGCGGGGAAAATTTTGGGTAATTTATCATTTGGAAAGTACTGTAATGTCATTTCTTGAAGTGAGGCCACATGATCCATTACAGTAGCCCTATGCTCCGGTTGTAGACGATTTTGGGCGTCTCAAAAATTGTAGAGTTTTTCAGGTAGGGGGTGGTGCCTGACACGTCCCGTATCACAAACATCACTATGATTGGTGAATGCACGAACTAAAACGGCTCATTACACTATATTTTGAAGATGTAGTGCCTATCTACTGTACATGACAAGAGTCACAAAGTAAATACCTTTACACTAAGGTATTGCCTAACGTCTCCTCGTCACACGTCGTCAACAACATCTACAACGACAAAGGCCGGTAATTGTGCACAAGGGCATGTTTTCCAACGGTTTCAGTTTATTCTACACCCAAGGATTCTCCCAGAAATGAATAGCAATTTTCACGACTTTACGAGAAATGGTGAGAGCGGTGGTTCGAGCCAAAACAACACACCGAACAGCAAGCGAGTAGTTGTATCAGACGATGGCGCCTTTCAACCGCTTCGCTACTCTGCATCCCCAGAACGTAGCATCTCACACTCTGCAGGTCGCCAATCCCCGTATACAACATAAAGTCACAACCGCACATCGGAACACAAGGAATCGGCTCCCTGGTAATCGCCACCCATATAATCTAATTACGGGATTCTGTTTGATTAAGCGGATTTAAACACGGTTACAGATGATGATCATCAATTGGATGAGCGATAACAAGCAGAGGAATTTGTGGAGGGCACAAACCTTCAGCCTAAATCTCTCAATATGACAGCGGCTGTTGACAACGAGAACAGAGAATTTCATTTAGGAATCCGCTACCGACAGGACTCACTTGAAAGCGAGACATAGGCTCCTCACAAGAGCTAGCTAAGGCAGGTATGCAGATCGGAGACTTATCCGAATCCTCAATGAATAGCCATGACATGGACAATGGACATGCTGAGATTTAAAACGCAGAGTTACGATATTTATTCCCTTTGTTTGAATCCTCGGCCTACAGGGAATCAGGGGTTGTTGCATCTTCTAGTTCACTCTTCGAGGACTTCTATAGCCGTATATTCCATGACTTCGACGATGAGAGATATACTAGGTCAGATTGGGAATACGTGTTGGAGGAAGAGAAAAGAGTATTATGCGAACATATTGCTGAGGAGGAACTTGAAAGTAGGGCAGCCTCCCAACGAGAGGGCGGAATAGAAGATTGTTACTACGATTATCCGTTCGAGGACGTTACAGTCAGCATTGACAATTTAAATAACACTCTTGAGAAACGTTTTGTTTTCGAAGCAAATTCAGTATTGGGAATCGTTACAGCTGAAGTTGAGTCAAGGCAAAACAACAGTAGCCCTGGCTATGTGAACAGATCCGATGAACTAACCCCGTTAAGTCTGGTGCAGACGTTTTTAACTGATTGGTTCTTAGAGAAACTAAAATGTTTCGCAAACCGTGTCTTGCATCAGCAAGGAAAAAGATTAATCGGCGCAGACGAGATAATAGGGATTGTAGTCCTGCATGTGTTGTGCGCAGCGTACAATGAATCTCCAACTACAGTTTTCATTGAGAATGAGCGAGGCAACTTCCTGCAAATGTGAATTGCAGCAGATCGTTATCATGAGGTTTGGGCAGCCTTCAGCGGATGTAAGGAGAGATTAAGTACCCATGACTACTCAAGTATTGGATGGTGACGTAGTGGGAACCGAACAACTTCTACGATTACGGAAATGGAGGATAAAACATCTGCTATCAATAGGGACCTTGTTTATGTCCCACACGCAACTGTTCTATCTCTTGATGACGACCACCTGAGAATGGCTTCCAGATCAGTAACAGAGAATACGTACTTGCAGGAACACAATAACCCTAGAAATGGTCTTGGTCCTGTGAGGAGCGCGCTTTCTTCAGCTCTGAGCCCATACTTTATTGCTTGTCATTTCAGTAGATCAGGGGAGAAGCTAATAAACACATGGGAACGATTAATGCATCTCCAGGGGGCGTCTACGACTGGAGCATTGCGTCAGATGCCTGATGCAGTGATAGCTGCAGATCACGGCTACAATTCCAAATAGACGATTTCGTTTGTTCTAATATGTTAGGCGCGAGTCTCCTTGGTACCCACAAGCGAGACTTTTCGTACCCCTTTGTTTGGTGATGGCGCCATTTCAAGACGATATCATGGCATAGTGGTGTCGGAACGGGGTTTTCGGGCTGTATATTCTGCTCGTTTGCGAAGTTCCGTATAAAATAGGCACGCACGGACTGTTCAGGCCTGCTTGTACAGAAAGAGTTGCTCTGGAAGGATCGCTGCGATGGTGCATAATAACTCTACCCTCTTCCCATCACGCAGATTCACTGTGGTTATCAAGGACCCCTACAGAACACCAGACTCTTTAGTTAAGATTAGCGAAGTTCTTCAATTATTTTATGAGGAGCAGGGCATGACGCGGGGGGTCTTTCCCCTCACTCGATCAGCAATAATGCCTCTAATGGGCTGCGCTGGGAAGGACATTGTAGATCAAGTGCTTGTGCGAGTTACACAGTTAACTTATTTGCAGTCTGAAGATCGCGTCTGGTTCCTGCTTCGTACATTTAGATTTACGTCACGGACTGGACATTTTTTTATCTTAACAGTGGCTAGAAACTTCGAGTAGTACGTGAAAGGCATTGCATTCACTGACTTGGTGGCACGATTGTCTCGCCTGTGGCATCAGCTCTCCATTCCTCCCCTTGTGAAGCAGAGCAGTTCATCAAAGAACGCTGGACCTCTGTCCTTCGTTTGTTAGGATGATGACACAGGTTATTACAGAAAAAAACACCCGATATGACATTTCAAACAGAATAGCGGGTTATTCGACGAGTAGGTTATTATCGTTCAACAAATCGGAACTGCACAGAATGCTCACAACATTTGGCCAGACATATGATCCCCGTGCTATTAAATCTCATTTTTTTGAGGCTCTTAAACAGCTTAAAGCTGCCATTGAAAAAAATACATCGAATATGGCTATGGCGGATACACGGAATCGTTCTGAGGAGGAACTTCAGTAAATATACTGAAGCAAAGAAGGCTGTATCCGAGGCGCTTGGAAAAGCCTCTCTCTTCGCCTGGGTCGTAAAACCGCTTGTAGCAACTATGGGAATGCGCGAAGGGAGTCGAAATGAGGTAGAAATTCTTAAGTCACTTCCTACTTTTTTCTCAGATCACCATGGGGTTTACGTGAGGCCATGCGGTTCCCCATTATTCTTTTGGGATAAAAAAAAGGCTTTTACGATCAAACATGTGCCCCAAGTCGGGCTGATAGAGAGCAGAAGTTCCGAAATCCTTGCTGAGAGTCCGGGTGCTGTCGTTGCTATTTCAGATTAAATCGATGATTTTACTGCGTTTCCAGTTGAAATCAAAACTATGAAAGCCGTAGGAAGTATTTTTTCGGTAACATATATCCGAAAGAAGTACGGGTCTTTGACGTTTATTGAAAATGTTGGTCACGATGAATCCTGCAATGAGCTCTTTAGAGAAGTAGTCCCAACTACACAGTACCCGGCTCACGTTCTCCATCATGTCGCTACTTTGGGTATGAACCGAGTAGTGTTTGTAGCGGGTAATGGAGGTTCTATGACAGAGGGACGCATTGTACATGCATGCGTCATTCAGTTCGCAGAATTTTTCAGACACTAGGACACTTACTCTCTAGACTGTGTCCGTCGAGTCTCATTTGAATGGATCGGAGGAGAGGCGAAGCATGTTCCGAAGGAGTAGAACTCTCTATTGAAGCAATCACAAGCGTCGTATATTCACAATTTTATGTCCTACTACAACCTTAGTCATGCCTTGCGTCGCACAGTGTTTTCAAGAGGCGCTCCCATACCCCCTTGTCATATGATACGATTAACGCCTACTGCGTACTGGAATCATTTGAAAGGGGGCTGGACGTTTTATCCCGTCAAATAAAGACCATTGCCCGCTGTAACATACGCGAGAACCCTGTTGTTTCAATTTTTGGGCGGCTTCTATCTATGCAAGTAAGCAATGCAATTGTTTTGTACAGACTTCATCTTGCCAGAGCCGCCAAGATCTTACCTCATACACATGAACTATCAAACAGAGAGAACAGAACATATGCCTATTTCAGGCATCGAGTATCACAGACCGAGATATTTGGCCATTTTGTCAGGTCTCTAGCTCAGTAATGGGGTACCAAAAGGGACAAAGGCGTACCCGATAAAACTAGATTCAAGCAGTACAACAGACTAATGCCCCTTTTCAACGGGGACGCCACCAACTGGTATAATTCTGGGCTTCAAAAGGTAAGGAGACTGAACAAGCGAATTGAGCACATAAAAGCCCGCGCACACATAAAATTCCGCGCACATCCAACATACTGTGCGTTTTGTTCTTGGACTTTGCATTGGGTGTAAGGGAATAAACCCAAGATAATAAGAAAAGAATGTTGGCAAAATCAGTAGTGCGTCACTTGCGAGCAAGCAATTTGCTCTGCTTGTTGGAATGATTGGCATACAAAGGCAAAATTGAAGCGTGCAGAGTCCTCTCGGGAAGATATCAACGATTTTGAAAGAAGTCTGCGAGTGAGACCAAGATTGGCGTAAATTGTAGTGCGGTTAGTTTTCTTTCTTGGTGTGAATATATACTTGGGTCGCATCGCCTTCAAATCGTCCGTGCCCATGCCCGACGCCGAACACCGGATCGAACAGCGATTCAGCTACTCGATCTGGTCCTCTAATGCCAAAGCCACGCTGTCCCGGATGCCATCTCTCGGTGTAAACCGTCCCGCCTCGACCCCTTCTGAAGCGTCTAACGGTTCATTGCATTGGCCCCGTTAATTTTTTGAAATAAATGACTCCCCCACACTCTCAGACGGGATGAGTAGACTAGTGCTTATTTAGTTCACAAATTACAGTGTCATTGTACTATCACAACGTGACGTTCTGGTTTCCGTATTGCGAAATGCTCACAGATTTGTACCCTTTGATACAATTCAAGGGATATAATTGATGTACTTTCGAGACTGCAAGAGTTGAACATCTTCTATTGGGCTTCTAAATTCTCAAAAATCTTGTAGAGACAACTTAAAGGTGTTAGTCTCATTGCAATAATACATGGAGTAGATTAGCAAAGTGTATTTTTGTGATTTTTGGAGCTATGTTACAAAGAGGACGAAGCCAAATTTTTCTTAAAGCCCTTAACCTTTCTGAACAACCCAAACCCCATCAAACTTTATGTCGTTGCATTCATCGCGACGAACTGCGTCGATTGACGCTTGTTTTTCTAAAAGCCAGTTTTGGGTGAGGAGGTACAAAAAAAAACCCGAAAGGTCAATATGATGACCGTCTACAAACCGGAGCATAGGGTTAGGGATTGAGGTGAGTAGGTGCGAGCTTACAAAGTTCGGGCTTAGAAGCGTGGCAGCGTTACCCTAGAAAACGGCCCGGAGTCCGGCCATCAGGCAGGCGGTATTGTACATTGATACGGCGGCGCCGTGCCTTTGAGTGAGAAATTCTTTAACATTTCCGTACGTCTCCATTTTACTTACCGCCAAATTGCTGTAATAGTTTAGGCATTAAGCCTTTGCCAAGTTGTGTCTGTTTGAAAGCCCTTTTAAACCTTGAATTCCTTTGAAGGTCTCAGTTTCTCTCTTCTCTATACTTTACAGTACTGCACTGTACAATGCTGAGTACAATACTGTACCTGCGTAGAGTAACCATTCTATTACTGTACCTTACTGAGATTTTGAACATGCTATTGCTTACAGAAGACTGGCACTCTTCCCTTTGATGGCGTTGATGTTGCGAAAATTCAAGTGATAAAAAGCAGACTAGCGGCGATAGCGGCAAGCCTGAAAAAATGCAGACGTGTCTACTTAGGGTAAACAAGTTGATTAGATTGAAATAAAATTATTGATGCTTCTGTTTACTTCAGTTCCCAAGGTGACGAGTCCTTTTATAAGCAGTACAGTAGATGCCGTTGACTATCTCCAGCACATCTGCTAACTGCTAGATAAATTCCCTAGGGCATAGTCCTGCGGACAGTCGTAGTGACACTTACATTACAACATTCCTAATAGACATCGCTAAAAGTACATTACGATAAACTAAATGTATTCTAACTCAAAGAAAAGACTTATACACACACTACACAGTCACAGTCACGCTAGCAAGATCTTATTCGGCCAATTTCGATGCATTAGAACATCGACCGTTAAACGACAACGCCACCCACTGACACTCAGTCTATAAGAACATTATGCCGCAGTCCAGTAGGAAACTAGCAACTCCTGTTCATTGCTTCCTCTGCAAGGAGCCGAAACCTCGAATACAGACAGCTTCGCAATTGATGGACCTTCTGTGCGCCATTCATACGCGAAAATCCAGGCGCATGGCACTCAGTCGCCATGACCTTGTGGAATTGCAGAAGAACCTTGGTCAACTCACTGGTATTGCAGCTGCCATCATCTATGCCACTGTCTCAAATGGGAGGGACACGGTTCACAAAGCTGGCTCTCCTCGTACGTCAGCTGCCCTAAGTTATCTATAGAAACTACTTTAAAACGCTACGTGTCACCAGCAGGTCGCAGCTGCTGGTCGAAGATCCCAATGCATCCCGGGTGCCAGTCGCTCGACTAGCCTTAGACGATCCTACATCGTCCATTCTATCACCAGTGCCAAGCGCAGGAACACCAGTCAGTCCGGTCACTCCTTCAAAACGCCGCTTCATTCCGGGCAATCTCTACCGAGTTTTGATGAATATTTATGACTCACGTTCCGATGCTACCACACCTACCAATACTTTTTCGCAACGACCTGCGACGATCACCGGCAATTGCTATGCGCGAAGCATCTGGGAAATGCGAAAAAGGACATGCCGACGCCACAAAGAAGCTCACGAAAGTGTTCCTGTTCCTGTAGTGATGCTTTCCAGTACGACCAGTCCATTAAGTGCCCGTGGCTTGAACTTCGAAACCCAGACCCAAAAAATCAACGAAAAAAAAGATGTAACTGCTTCAGCCGTGGAACAAGGGACAGTTTCAAGCGTTGTGACAAATCGTTCTCGAACGCGCAACTTTCAGGGCCAGGACAACCCAAACGTCCCGAGAACAGATTTAAATGAAAGATTGGCTCGGTAAATGGACTTTCTTGCAGAGTACGAGTTCCAAGTCGATTATAGACCGGGATCAAACAATGAAGCGGCTGACTATCTCTATTGCATAACTCCAGCTGGACTCTCGCTATCTTTCGAGGCCGAAAATAGAGACCTAATTGCCGTAATTCTTTCCGTCCCTTCCAAGGAAGAACCACCACTCAAAACTTTCGCTCTACGTTGCTCGTCATTTACAAGGTTTAAATATCTAAGAGGAACAAGAAGACAAGGGCCGTTCAATCATGTGTATGGTTAAGTATTTCATGATAAGAGAAAGAAATTTTTGAGGCGCACAAAGACCGGGCTCAATTCCGCCTACTTAATAAAGGATAGAGTCGCAATATTGCGCGATTTTCACAACGAAAAAATTCTTCATGGACCGTTATTGGTGGCCAATGGTGCATCAAGATATCCACAACTATATTAAAAGTTGTGATGAATGCCTGAAGGCCAATCCCCTGTCGCCATTTCGGAAGCGCTAAATTTTCCATTGAAGAATATGCTTGAGACATATTCGTTACCGATGACGAAGACGGAATGGAAGTACTTGCTCATCGCCCTTGAGCATCTAACCGGCTGGTCAATCGTGGTTTCCACCGCAGCCTCGTCTTCGTAAACTGTCATTAAGTTCATAGAGAAGGAAGGTATAAATCCCTTTGGTCCCCATCGGACTATTACATCCGATAATGCTGGCTGCTTCACAGCCGCCTCTATTTCATAATTTATGAAGAAGCACGGAATCCACTAGACAAATGTGTTGGTACGCTGCCATGTCTAATGGAAGATCTGAAATGATGTTACGCACCACTAAGACAGCTGCGAAGACGACAGTCGTTGGTCAAGGGATTTATAGGGAGGAATGCTTCCCTAGAGTATCGTAAGGATACCCACGCCGCCTCATTTCCTCCGGAGCTTCACCGTTCAAACTCATGTTCTAAATCTTGCCACTTATGAGCCGGTCTGATCCAGTATCTACTATATAAATCGCTACAAATGAGCACCGTAGACTTGAAATACTCGCATCTGGAGCATTTCGAGTAGCAAGAAAGTTTACGCAGATAAAAATTTCTCCTCAGTCAAAACTTGGAGAGAAGGGGGGGTTTAATGCAAATTATTGGGTCCTTGTAGCAGACGTACAAGCCGCGGGGTCACCAGGGAGGTTGCCCCGCGCTTAATTCCCTTTTCTTGTGACCTTTTCGCATCTGTAAAGATACACATCCCGGCTACTGGTTAACCTTGTACGGGAGTCGTCACTCCCGCCGCTCCATCCGTGCGAGGAGACTGATTCCCGAGATATTGCGTCCGAGTTATCTGAAGTCCTAGGAATACCCAAGCTACGCGACGAAGCTATCGTACTATCATATGTTTTATTGCATATTCGTTGCATGTTACTGAATAACTTTTGATATTTGAGTAAAATTATTCGACAGTATATGAATTACTATCGTTTCAAACACCACTAAATTTTATCGCCTGCACTCACCAAAGTCGAGAGAATATACACCTCAATCAATATATTACTAAAAAACCAAGCAAATGGATAAGCATGGACTAAGAAGACCACTGGTTGGGAGAAGAACCTTCGCTGGACCGCTTGACAGAAGGAGAGGAATCCGACGTATCCCACTAGCGGAGTTGTCTACTTTTCCTTTTTTCTCCACGTCGGGACTGTCACACGGAGCTCTAGACCAATGTGGGGGAATGTTTTGGCTGCCAGCCAGGGTTAACTTCTGCAGATAATCATTTTTTCAGAATTCATCCTGGCTTTTTTCCCCGAAACAAAGTTTCGAGTATGTCCCCAATAATTGCATTGCGTACAATTCGTTACAGTCAGGAATGAGGATCGGCCCCTCGAGTGCATCTAGACAAATAAGGAGCTGAGAACCAAGATGTCACATCACGGCTGCGACGCACATCCCATTTGCAGAAGATTTGAGAAGCCCTTATACCCATTCCACGTCCCAATTCTCCTTCGCCTTTCGAAGAAGACTAACCTTGAAACGGCCGTTATTTTCCCCGTCCCGACGAATATGACGAAGCACAGCCAGACTCGGATGGATGATACTCGACCATTTAGAAACTTCTGCGAACAAGTTAAATCGGTTTGGTTCCTAATCAATCCCGAGTTTCGACATCTTATTCATATTCCTGAGACCAATAACCTTCCGGCGTGATCTTCCCGAAAATAAGCAAGATCGCACTTGCAACCGCTGCTTGCATGCGTCTCCCCTCAAAGTCCCCGAATGTAACGAGATGGCCTTGCAAACGGGAACCATGAGCCGTCGGAGACGGTAACCTCGACATGGGGGACAGGACTCTGAATTATTTATTCGGTTGCTTCTAGCGCAACGAATCTGTCATCAAGATTGCACCCACTCGGGTGTTGAGCTTCCTTTCGAAGACCTTGTTCACTACTAGGCCATCCTTCTTCTCTTGTTACCAGTCCTACTTAGAAAGGTTTTGGAGCCCGTATCCAAGAATTACCTCCCAGAAGGTCAAAGTATAGATATAAATTGGGTGCTATTTGTTGGTATCGTCGTCAACACCGAAGCACCGCCCTTGGAAGCAGTCACTATCTCTGTTGGGAATCTTCCACACCACTCCGGAAATAAATCTGTCAGTGTTTTCCGGGAACTCTTCGTAAGTGACCGTACCGCTCAGAGATTCCCTGGCGCTAAGCCTATAGGCCATTTTCAGATCCAAACTGCCTGTAAGATCCCGAGAAGAGACAAAATCCTCGATATTGGTACTGTATAGCGCCCGGAAACCGCAAAATTTAACCCGATCCATTTCAAATTAGCCCTTTCGTACTCCCCGAAGGAAACACTGAATAGAATGTCTTCGTTCTTTTCCCGGACGACGCGGAACCCCATTATCTTGATTGTGTCAGGGCGACAGGAAAATGGACTACCTTCTGTTTGCTTATTCGGCGCGAAGGTTCGAAATACGGAGAAACTAGGTAGCTTTCAGTAACCAATCTGTCCATTGATCTTGAGGAGGAGGGAAAAGATTCTGATGGACGCTTCCTCTTCTCCTTTAAGATCAGCCCGAGTCCGAGCTCTCTCCGTTCTGTCGACTTTTCGGCAGTTTGTTTTGATTTCACCATTCTAATACTCCCCAAAGGTATTTTCGGAGACCCCAAAGCCGTTTTCTCTTCGCCCGTACTACTAGGGATTGGTCGGATTTCAATGGCTTTGTATGAACTTAATCAACGTGGTTTCTGAGTGAGAACTTCACGCAGCGGAGGGAGTGGATCGCACGTCGTTTTTGGTAGCGAGGTGTATTCTTCTTGGCTAGAGAGTTGGATTGTTCGTTGGGGGAGCTCCCGGAGATCTTTCTATACTATAGCCCTGCAACAGTCTTAGGATTGATCATTGTTTTCCACTACTTCATGGAGGGCGATTTGAGTGGGTTTTTAGGGCTTTTTAAAGTTGACTGTGGCCACAAAACAACCTGTTGCAGCTTTTCATATTTGGCGACCGTCTACCCTAAATGAAATTTGGAGAGTGATCCTTGATGAAGGGAATCCTGAATTCATTCAACGGGCGTATATTAATTTGAATTCTGTGAATTTAAGATCCACGAAACGCTTGGATATTGCTCGCTCCTGGGTCTATAAAAGACCCCAGTAATTTGGTGATACTGAAATTTTTTTGAAGCGTATCCTTCTGCCCCATAAGTAAATTATCTGTTTGTATGACACATAATATATACATGTAATGATTTTCAATCTCGCACCTATTACTTTTTTTTGATTTTTATGCTTTTTCAGATGTTGTGACTATTCTACCAACTAGAGAGAGAATGATGCTTTATTGTTTGTAGATAATATCTGCACTAAACAGGACCTTATCTACCAACTATTCATGACCACAGAGCACTCGTGTGTCAGTTATATAGCTTGGCACACGAGTACTCCTGGGTAGTACTAAAAAAAGAGACAACTCTCGACAAAAAGCCCATTGCACCCTCCCTATACTGCCAAAATCCGTTTCCACCTGATCCCCTCAACCATTGGCTAACAGCTCTTCCATTAATACATTATAGTCACTGAATAGTCCGTCAGCAATTGTACACTCCAGATAATCTGCTGTGGCCGCTGAGGGACAAGAGAGCCGAGTAGCGGCACGAAGTTCTGTGCGCGTCAGTCAGATACGAGGTGCAGTCTTAACGAATGTAGATAGGCAGTGCTGGGTAGTTGGTTCTGGGACGATTCGGAGGAGATATTACAGTGAAGAGAGAGCGCATGCGAGGAGAGAGACACACAAGGGGAAGTTTTCAGTTCTCTAACCTTGAAAGGTATATTCGATCTAACACGCAGAGGTGGAGAGGAACGAAAGCACTGTGCTAAAATACACCTTGAGCTGTACTGTATTCTCCCTTCTTCCCTCCAGCCATACACATGACTTCTGGACGTTTCGGAACGACTGAAGGGTGCACTGTAGACTTCGTGGTTATTCATTGACCCACCATGGGTAGCACAGCCTGGATAGGAATGACTAACTACGAAACCAGCTAGCGAAACTTCTGCCGCCAATGATCCCAGTCCCCTGGCTCTCTGTTCAGCCACTTCAGTTCATCAACTTCATACTTCACCTTCTCCCTTCTTCGGTGCTCCATCCCCCCAAACTCGCCTACGAAATAGTAACCTCTTTAACGCCGTCATCGCAATGAATGAGTAAAACAGTTGTGTTACGGTACTGTACGGTGACAGACAAGCACCGAGCGTACTACGGCTTCATTTTTTGCATCTCCCGATATAGTCACAGGAAAGCGGGAATGGAAGCATTTTTATGTGTAAATTGAATGACGTTTGCTATGTAGTCTTAGTAGGAAGAGAATTGGTGATTCGTTGCATTTTCCCCACCTCTCTTGCGACCCGTTTGTATGAACTCTCGCAGGCTTGGCAGGTGCTTCTAACCAAACCAATGTGAGATCCAAAAAATTAAAAGATAATTAAAATATTTTAGGAAGACTTAAGAACAAGAAAACGTAGATTACAGTAGCTGACTAACTTATAAATCTGAAAGAAATTATACGTAAAAATAGCGAAAAAAGGTAGATTTTCGGTGACTCGTTAGGGGCCGCTAACAACTTTCAGAAGAGCAGTACTGTACAGTAGGGAAGTACATTATGAAATTATTTGTCATGTGCTGGACTTCCTTTTACTTCCAGTCTGATACTGTTATGCCTAACCTACCATAGAGCCCATTTTCGTAGGATTGGTCCCAGGTCCCACGTCTTTCGAAGTGCAGTACACGCGCATCCATGCCTTTCCAGCCCAAAATGCCTGCCCTCATGGCAATTTAAATGAAACTGTGGACTTAATTATTTTCAGAAATTCTTTATGCGCAGAGACTTCAAAAACAGATCAAAAGTAATGCTACAGGAATGAAATTATTCGTTACCCTTTTTTTTGAATTGGGGGGTTAATTTACTGTGGTAGATATATGGGTTGGTGCCCAGTAAATTTGTACTGGAGCGTAGATACCGTATATTGGCCAAGCCATTTGCGAAACCGTACAATGCATCGAAAACTGTAGATGGCACTCCAATCTAAGCTACTATGTTGCTCGTAGACATACGCATTAAATCGAAATTACTAAACAAAAGATATACTTTGAACATTTTTGCAAATTTTCAAGCGAAGCACAAGGACGAAACACAAACTCTAAAAACAAATAAACCCCTGTTAGTCAAAGAGGTAATGTTCATTAAATTAATGTAATGCAATGCACGAATATTGACCTCCAAAAGCCCTAAAACAAAACTCCTGCGATAGCAAGATTGGGAAATTTAGGTGACTATACGGATACTTGGTGCTCGATGGACCCACCATCTCTTCCAGCTTTTGTATCTTTTGTTAAAGGGTTTCTACAGACTTAAAAAGACGGGGCCCTATGAAAAAAGAACGTATAAAGGTTTCAGGAGCTGATAATGGAGCTGATTTTCAGCAGACTGAGAGAAAAATCAGAGCAAAGAGAAGCTTAGATGTGGTATCTGCGAGCAAGAGGAGTTTGGAGCTCGGAAAATGAGTAGCTCGCGACTGCGAGTGAGTCTCTTTAGATGATTTCCAATGTTTCTATCACAGCCAATGTAATACACCCCTCTATCAGTTGGGCGGGGCATTCCAAAAGAGCCAATACCTTCGTGGCAACAAGGGCTGCTAGTGGAACAAACTTAGTCACAAAAAGATGAGCTCGAAAAAAACAAATGATAATTTATAAGCCGTATGAAAAGTCATTCTAATACTCACTTGGTGGGATAGTTGCATCAAAGTCAATATGCAATTACAACAGATCATGACCGATCACCCGCCCAAATTGGAAATGACTGCGTCATTTCCAATATGGGCGCGTCATCATTGCATAAGAAGGCGCCTTTCCACAGAGGCGCCTTCTTATGCAGTCACCACAGCCACGATCCTTGTCCAGAGACCACAAAATACCGTTTTTCATGACAATGGCCCAAATCCAATCTCAATTACCCCTTTCTCAACCTTCAGTTCCCCTTCCAACACCAAACCACGCACACAATGCCCTACAACTGTTGGCTGACGCTGCAATTGAACGTGATTCTAAGTTGAACGAGTTTCCTGACAATCCAGACGAGGACACAGATGACGAAACCGATTCAACATGTCCCCTTTTTGATGTCTTCTATGAGGCCGGTGGATCAAAGGCGATTCACGACATGACGAATTTTGACGCCGCTGAATTTCATAGGGTTTGCAGTAGCATTGCCGACATTGTTAACGATCGTCACAATATCGGACCAGGTCGCAAGTGCCACTACGGGGGAAAAGACATGTTTTTTATGCAGCTCTCTACCCTTAAATTTGGTGGTCAATGGTAACTCATCGCAAAAGTGTTTAGTTTAAAAGGTCCGTCTTTCGAAAAGGTGATGACGAAATTCATGGAACTGCTAAGTCAGCCGTTATACGACGCGCTTGTCGTTCGTAATCTCTCTGTGTTTCGGTTTGGCGAGCTTATCCAGGACGGTAAAGTGTTTAGGCACTTCCCAACCGCTCGATACGTTACGGACGTGACCTTTCAGCAAGCGAACCGCCCGAGCGGAAAAATGCAAGAGGGGAAGGTTTATTTCAGCGGGAAGCACAAATTGTACGGGTTCAAAGTTGAAGTCAGTGTGCTTTCTAATGGCCTTGCAGCAAACTGCACCTCGCACTATCCCGGATCCGTTTCGGTCTTGAGATATTTCAGCGCAACATTGACTTTCACAAGGCAGCGCTAAAGAGGACCACAGAGGAGAGAAGAATTGTGGATATTGGCCCGCTATTCGGGGAGTTCCCGAGGCAATGGGGGGTGCTTGTGGATAAAGGCTATCAGGGGGCATCTGAGCTGGCGAGAGCAATCACACCGGTAAAGAAACCTCGAAATTGTACGCTTTCCCGGGAGGATGAAGCTGGCAATAAGAGGATTGCATCTGATCGTATTATAGGTGAGAATTTCTTCGGCCGACTTTGTATGTTGTGGGGTGTTAATGGTAGCAAATGGCGCTGGAAGGAAGAGCGGTACGACTCTGTTTTTCAGCTTTGTACCGCTCTAACGAATATTCATATACAAATGCATCCTCTTCGAGCCGAGGATGCCAGCCATCATCGGCGGTTTAAGCAGAGGCTCTATGCGATCGGTGACGATATCACCAAGAAACGCCGCAGAGTGCAGGAACGATACCGCAGCAAACGCCGTAGGTGTATTGAGTTGCAGTTTCGTAATGTCGAGTTCAATGATCGTGAGGTTGAATCAGAGTAATTACTGAAATAAATTTCAATGGTTTGATTTTTGCATATATGAGTTAATTAATTCGTTATGAATACAGTTTTATTATATAAATTAATTGAATTCAATATTCGTACAATCTCATGACGTTTGATTCATATACACATAATCGATTCGAGTCAATAGTCTGCTACTTGGTCATTAAGCAAGCATCAAGTCTTTGAGGGAGAGACCTAATAAACAGAAACGTCTACGAACCACGTCCTGTACATTGAGGTGGCGCCAAACGAATTTTAAGTTACTTACATGGCACTGAGTCACACGGCCTTCTTACCAATAAAATTTCAGATGAACTATAAGCACATAAAGATGATAATTTGATAGGAGGAGCCGATCGCGTGTCTGTAACTGGAAAAAATAATATGGTATTATTCGGAGCTATTATTATAATGTGAAGAAGCTCTAAAAGTTGTGCACCATGCTGTTTTCCACAAAATCAGAGTACGTGAGCCTCTTTATAATCGCTAAGAATGGATTCGATACACGACTTTAGAACATGGATACCAACTACAGAAATACTCTAAGATAAGTTTCGCAAACTGGCTTGGGCAAACGATATTTCTAATTTCAGAAGCAATAAGCATATCAATTTCCCAGTTCATCCTGTAAGAGAACTTGTTGAAATTGAAATACTCAAAGTTCGTCAAATACCAGCAGGAAGAAGCTGTCAGATGGCCTGAATAAGCCATAATTTGGTCCGAAATTCTGAGCTTCACGCAACCGTCTATGTGTTCACATACAACACATTGACCCGAGTGGGAAAGTTTCAATGGCCTTGACCAAGTCATTAAGAGAACCGAAGCAAAAAAGCCAATCTGAAACACAAAGAAACTGCTTAGAATATGATGCCACGAAATTAAGGGGAACTTTACTAAAGAAAATCAATTTCCAAGCATCCGCATCTTGTACCAACAACAGAGCAACATTAAAACCACATGGGAAGGCTGCACTTCAACAACTGTGTCGGCACTCCTTTTGAGTCGGTTGTGGCTGTCTGGAAAACTTTAGGATACATCGAATATATCTTCCAGCAGTAAAAACACCCAAACCTTTCCCCTCTCAACAGCTAGACACCAGACACCAATTCTGTTCGTCTATCTAATAACCAATTAAGTCCACATTCAGGAGGGGTGCTGAGCGAAAGAATTAAATGAACTAATATTGACTTTACTCGGTTTGATTTATGTTGTTTATTGAGTTACTAGGTTTGATTTATGTTGTTTATTGAGTCTATGTCACTATACAAAAAACAAGGGAAAATGTTTGGGTGGTTTACATTTGAAAGATGCAATTTTTCGGCTTAAGTTCCAGAGTTATCATTGTGACTATGTCGTAAACATGACTTAACATGTGTGGCAGACCGCCACTCACCATCGCTACTTACTGAACCACCGCCTCGGCAAGGTCCAGCTCCTCTGCTTGGTCAACTGCGTCATCGACGCCGTCGCCGTCTTCATAGTTGAAGTCAGACCAATCCATCCATGTCAAAGGCACCAAGAGGTGCATAGTTCCGTACGGCCCCGTAAGAGCCAGGCCGGTGGCCATCTCCGTCCTCGTAATAACCTCACCCGCGCGCCCAGTTGACGTCTGCCCGTAGACGCCTTTGGGGGATACAAAAAACTAATGGTCCAATTAGTATCGAGAGAACGTTTAAATAGTAGTAAATCAACTATCGACAGAAACATATATCAGGTTCCACCTGCGAACAAACGAGAGATAGTACTTGCATGAAATCCAACCCCATTTCGTTATCATTTGGAAAAAATCTAGTGTCGCAGCAGATTGCTAAAACCAGGAATTTATAAGATGGAGTGGAGGCGAGATAGATTTGTGCTGTTAAAGTGGACCTTCGAGCGCAGTATAGATGGAAGGGCTACAATTGAATCGAGAGTTCGGCGCAGTGCAGGTTGTCTAGGTCGCGAAACAGGATGGCTCCGCCAAGGCACATGCCACGAGCAACCAAGGGGAGGACGCGGCCAGCGCGATTTTTTTTCATATTGGGCCATGTGAAAGAGAAGTTTGGTTGCATTAATATCATTCCTCAAACTTTTTTGCTGCCCTAGTTTCGTTACGTTTTAGCCCTTAGAGTGAGAGAACTTGTCGGATAGAGGGAGTTTTAGAATAAATTGCTAGAGGTAGAAGAGAGTGCACCGGGTCCGATGAGATGGCTAGGTACTTAGAGGGTGCCAATTTTGTGCGTCTGTTGGATTCCAGCGATTACTTTTGTTGTGAAGCGCCTGGAGGGTGAAAGGAGCGTGAGAATAGAATAAAAGCTGTTCTTAAACTAGTTTGCATTGGTGCAAGTGGGGTTAAGGTAGTGTTGGTGTTTGTCTGAAAATAAAGAAGACCATCAATAAAAGCATTGCATGTGGCTGTTGAGATTGGAGAGCCTTGAGTGGGGCTGATGCCGATAACTGTGGTGCTTTATGTGCAGACATCGCTCCTGCGGACATTCAAAGGGAGAAAACATACCTGTATCATGGTCTTTACTGTGTTGGTAAAAACTTTCAACCCCAATTCTGTGAAGGCAGTTGGTGGTTGGTTCGGCCAGGCACCTTTGCCGTGTCTAGCGTGACTAGCCATATGTCCTTTTGTCGTATGGCAGCTTCTCATGTAATCACAGCTATAAGGGTGCCCAAACTACTTTAGAACTCGATCTTCATTGGGTTGCGGACGGTGAGATCGATTAAAATGGAGGCCAGGCCTCCTTAGATGTTCTTCTGTTCCTGCAGTGCGATATGAGTCAAAGTGGGCGATAGATCTCTGATGACCGTTGATCGCCACGTTTGTGAAGAAACCTGCAAGCAGTTGTCTCGGTACTGGTATGCACGGTCGATTGCAGTCCAACATGTGTAGGCTAAGGCTGTTAAGAGGGTGGAACCTGTCTCCGTCATCTCGATATGGACCTATCATGACTTAACACTTTCCCATGTGACTCAGTGCAAATGTATTGTAATTCGTATTGTTTTTTCAAAACTCCAAAGGGGAGCTAAAACTTCGGAATTATATATGAGGTTGTCTTCGGTTATAGCATTGCTCAGCAAGATGGTGAAGTGTCGTTTGGAGGGTTGGCGTCCGTAGCGTTAACAACCTGTCTTTCTTCGGGCAGTCTGACTACGATCACCTGCTATCGCTTTAGATAACTGGTCGTTGGGCACGTAGCCGAGGCGGAGCATGATTTGTTTGTAAATGTATCGTTCCTCTCCTCGGATATTTTGCCGGACGATGGCCTGCGGTCATTTGAATTTTCAGCAAATCCGCATTCGTTCCAAATCGTTTCCCGCACGTGAATGCCTCTTCGTGCTTGGCTGTTAGTGCGTCCTAAGGAAGGGTTCAGAACGGTTTGAAGCGGCAGGGTCGGCGGTTTGCGTTCATTTTCCATGGGCTTGTGATGAGGCGCGAGATGCGGTCAATTATGATTGGGGCATCATACATGGTGCATCGTGTAAGAGCGGCGATGAGTGGTGGAGTGGAGCGTTGGTAGGCTGTCACTGCCTTCTGCTGGCTCCTTGTCGTTGAGAGCATTACTTTTATGAGTCGCCTTTGAATTCGTATTGTGTTGGTTGCGCGGATGGAGGTCGCTACAACAAAGAAATGGTCCAAGCAACTGGTCCAGCTTTCGGAGCGGGTTTCGCAATGTAACGGCATGGTGGAAATGAAGTTATCGGGATTGCGTGAACCATGGACACCTCGTGAGTGAAGAGCGGGGTGGGGGGAGGGAGAGATCTTGAGCTGGGAGATGTGAAGTGCTGCGATGAATGCTCGTCCTCACGGATTGGGTGGACTCCGACAGGGGGGATCGTGCGACCAGATAGCTTGCTAAGATTGCAGGAGGTGGGGAACTGCTAATGGTCTCGTGGATTGTTGCAGTTAATGATTGCGCGGGGGACTACAAGCTGTTGTCGACTGCTGAGATATGGGTCGATGGGTGTAGTTGCAGGGCGAGGATCTGGAGGACCGAATTGGTAAGCAGATGGCAGTTATTATAGATACGGTGGACAGTCGTGTTGAGCCCGGCTCAGACAGCAATTGCGACACAGCCGCAGGTGGCGCATTGAGGCTATGACAGCGTGGAGGGGTCTAGGATACTGCTGCCTGTGTCCAGCGCGGCATAATAGTTGCGTGTCATCAAACGGATCTTCGTGACGATTAGGATGGCGGCGAGGAGTTTGTACTGTATACGGATGGTAAAGATATTGCGAGGGCACAAGTGTTCCATTGCGCCACCTGAATTGGTCAACGTTGGCGCCGATGGGTCGTTGGGGTTGGGTGCTTCTGGTTTGGTGGGCATCTTGGTGTCAGGATCGCCATTTTGTGGGGGTCATGGTGTCATGGTGTCTCTGCCTGTATGGAGGTGGATCGTCGGGTGAGCGCGAGGTTGAGTTGTGGTGGGTGAGTTTCGGGGAATCCGTGTTTGTTTAGGCGATGTAGACGGGACGCTAGGGGAAATAATGGTGTGGGTGCTGCGCACTTTTGCGTACTGGTTGGAGAAAGCCGTTTCCCATTTCATCAGTTGCGCACCGAGGGAATGTTGTCTGCTCACGTTAATGGAACGCTCTTCGCTTCGGGTCCTTAATGCGATGACGGTTGACAAGTGGGTCGGAGGGCGAGGTCCCTATCTCTGCCTTGGCTATTGCTATAGAGCGGGAGGGACGACGGGTGGTATTTTGAGGAAGGCGACGGATGTTTGCGCTGGCCATGTAATGGAGTAGTACCGGAAGTACCTCCTGTTCGCACACAGTTTGGACAATAACTGTATGAGGTTCCTCACATTGGAAGTAGTTGCGGAGGATGCGGGCGTTGTTGTTGCCGAGTGCCAAATTGCAAAGTGCTTCCTGGAGGCTAGAGGGATGCGAAATGCATTAGTACGCGGAGGATATCGGCGTAGGGTCTGTCACGTCGGGTTCGTCGTTCACACCGTTGGCGATGTCGGTCCAGACGATGGGGGCATGGATCCTGGGCCACGATAGGGTAGTGAGATGGTGTGGATGTGTCAGGTGCGATGCCTGAGGTGGCCTCGGTAATGTGGTGTCGGGGGTGTTTTTGGTTTCGACAGCTACCAGATTAGCGGCGGTTACGCAAGAAGGAATGTGAGAGAACAATCTGTCTTGGGTGGCCTTGATCAGGTCTGTTTTTTCGGCAGATTGGTGGGAGAGTGAATGAGTTGTTTGTAAATCATTTGCGGCTACGATGTGCACCAATGCCAGTCTGGTAGATTCGCCTTGCGGAGACGTATCAAACACTGGGGTTCGGGCGGAGGCCGGAAGGAGTATGTGAGTAACGCAGAAGAATAGTTGGCTGTTGTTCTGTCCCATCATTTTGCTTTGCAATCGAAACAATTGAGGAACATGGTCTTTACTCCATCTGAAAACCGATGCCAAAGGCTTCCAAACCTCTGTTGATTGTCAGCAGCAGCACCTATATGGTCAACTCTTAGAAGGTGCACTCACCTTCAACTAGCGACCCTTCAGCCTTTCGCGTATTCAAAGGACACATATATTCAAACTAATCTGACAATAGGCGTCCCAACGAAGTGCATTCAGAATGATAGCCTGCACCGAGGTTGCGACGGTCATTTCACCTGTTTCAACGATGGAAGCTAGGTCAACATCTCCGCAAGTTGTAGCCTACCAAATTTGACCGCAAGTCCTCATCGACGTCTTCGTTTCCCAGCCTGCTCATACTCCCACTCCCTCACGTCCGTTCTTTGCAAAAATGCAACCCTCTCTGTATAACGATCTTTATCCTTCTTATACTTTTCAAGTTCCTCTTCCACCCCTTCATCTTTTTTCTTAAAGTCATCCCATGTCCGTCTCGTTCCCATCAAAACCCCACCGTCTCCCTTTTCACCTTTAACCGAGCTTAACAACGCCTCCAGTCCAGTCTTTTTCACAGGACGGTTCGCCTCCTGATTTCGTCTCTCTTCCTCCATTTCCTTCTTACGGGCCTCCTCCTCCAACTCGCCAAGCAACTTGACCTTAAATGGCTTCGACTCCCGTCTCACAGCCGGCTGCCCCCCCAACCATCCCATCAACTCCTCATTCCCATCCTTCTTCTCCCTCTTCCCGTGCTCCGCCAAATTCGCAGACGCCCGTGATCCACGATTCATCTCTGCCCAAATATCATCAATTGCACTCGCACTCTACAACCAGCAGATCCACTCTCAAACAAACATAGTTAGTACAACACATAATCCCCAAGCTGCAACCCACCAAACCGAAACCCCACACAACTGCCAACCACCTCACCAAGAAAGAAAGAGCAAAAGCAACGCACCTTACTCTCCTCACGCCCCTTTCCACCTTTCTCCACTCCTGAAGCCTGCTGTACCTCGCGCCCAACCTCCCCACCATCCCCACGCTCCACTCCAACCCCACCATTCCCCGCCCCACCCCCCTCACTCACTCCGTTGCCACCACTCGGCCCCGCCCCAGCTCTACTCGGCCCCGCACCTGATCCACTCGGCCCCGCACCTGATCCACTCGGCCCCGCACCTGATCCACTCGGCCCCGCACCTGATCCACTCGGCCCCGCACCTGATCCACTCGGCCCCGCACCTGATCCACTCGGCCCCGCACCTGATCCACTCGGCCTCACGCCAGCTCTACTCGGCCCCGCACCCCCACTCGAACCAGCCGCCGATGAACCCCGCGCAAATCGCGGTTGCTTCGACGCGCTATCCGTGGGTGAAAACGACGACGGCCCCGCAAGCCCCGAAAACGGTGCACTGCGCCGCAGGTGAGTCGGGGCGGGGCCCGCAGTTCGTGCAAGGAGTGCTGCTTGCTGGCGAAATTCCTCCGGGTCAAATTCCTCGTCTTCTTCTTCTTCTTCTTCTTCTTCTTCGTCGTCGTCGTCGTCGTCGTCGGCAGCGTTGGTTTGGTGTAGGGTTTTGGAAAAGGAGAGGGGGGCTGTTTTGCGGATTGTGAGTGGTGGCGGGTTGAGGGTTGTTTGAGGGGGTGGGATGTAGTCGTCGTCGGAGGAATCAGTGTCCGGGATTTCGGCGTTTAGGAAGTTCATAGTTTTGGTGGTGCGGGTGGAACGCGGGGGAAGGAGGGCCGATTGACGGGGCGAGAAGAGATCAAGATGATGGCCGTGCCGGTGATACCTGCAATAGTCAACGCGCTGGTCGATGCGTCCGTTGGGTATCTACTGTACTACTGTAATGCAGTAGGATTTGTTTTTATGTGAATACTGGCATTACAGCACAAAAAAGTTTCGGGATAACAATTACACTGTAAAGCTAATGGAGGGTGCTGCTCGTGATTCTACTGGTTGATCCGAAATTTCCAAATCCGTACCGCCGTCAACGTTTTAATTCTACTCTTGAAACGTGGCCGCGCTCAATAGTGTCATGACCATAATCCTTGCAAACTGAATCCTATTTCCTCGTAACGACCGGAATTCCGTCTCTGTAACGTCCTTCTCCATCATCCCACCTAAACCGCTCCCACTTCCCATCACCATGATAACCCCCGCGTCTCTCGCCATGCGGTCCCCCTGTGCTTTAAAAACCATCACCACCTATCCCCCCTTCGTCCCTCATCCCCCGCCCAAACCAAATCCATCGCACCACTCCCACCCTGACCACCATGTCCGAAAACACTCCCTTCCTTCTTCCCCTTTCCTCCTCCCTCTCAACCACCCCTCAACGTCGCGTCACCTTCAAACAATCGCCCGAAAAGACCCGCCAACCCAACCACCGCCACCAATATCACCCCCCCACACCACATCGCCACCGCCCGCACAACCACCACCGTCCCCATCACCACCACCATCGTCCCCACCATCGTCACCATCCCCCCTTCACCCATTCCACCCCCCACAAATGCCGCCCTCTCAAACGCGCCGTTCTTTCCGAACTCCCGTCCAACATCCCCTCCCAGCACCAATGCAAACCCCGCATCACCCTCACCCGAAAAAGGTCCACCCCTCGCTATTCCCAAACACCCAACCCAGCCCCAGTCCCATCCCCAGCCCCATCCCCAGCCCCCCTCCCATCCAACCTCGCAAAACTGCACAACCGACGCCTGCACCTAACCCATTACGGTGCCAAAGCGCACCTCCAACGCACAGTGGAGCATTCACTCAACCTTTCACCATGCATGCGAGAATACTATGCCGGCATGTTACAAGCCTTACCAGCCGCACAACTCCATGCCTTATACGCCCATGGACGCCCGTTTACACCGGGGTTAGCATTACTAAGACAAGCAGAGTTGGAAGAATCCGAGTTGGCCAAGATTGAAACGGAGATGAGGAAGGGGTTGGGACATTGGGCCGTGATTCGTGTCAGGGCGGATGAACGACGTCAATGGAGAATGGCAAGGGGTTTGTTGAAGGAGTTTGTGCAACGGGAGGAGGGCGGCTTGCAAGGCGAGGGCGATGGTGATGCGGTGGGGGAGGGGGTTTTGGCTTTGGCGAAAAGAGTGGGTCGGATGAGAAGTGCGGAGGAGAGCAGGGTGAGGGGAGGTTTAGAGCGGTATGGCGGCTGCGAGGCGTGTGTACGGCATGGCACGCGGCAGGATTGTAAGCCAGTCTCGGAGAGGAGCGTTGTGTAATGGGGTGGGACAGTTGTGGACATTACACTGTAAGCTCAAGTGTGATTATGAGAGTATGGTCTGCTTGACATAAAGTACTGTGCAATACATTACACTGTACAATGACAAAAAGGAACAGAGAGTCGTACAGTAGTAACATTAAGTACAGTATGAGGGTGACGAAAAGGTACTGTAAAGCATACCACTTCACTGATGGATTACTCCAAACGGTATTGTACAGTAAAGTACACTTTTCTCCACTAATACTGTACTGTACTTGTCTTTCCCTCTCCAATCCGGTACCGTATTGTATCCTACTGTACTGTACTGTACTACCGGTACCGTATTGTATCCTACTGTACTGTACTGTACTACTGTAAATGTATTTTGCTGTCAGGCCTCTGTTCAATACTACTGTACCGTAGCGTTATAACAGTGTTGTAGCAGTGTTAGGCATCTTGGAACCAATAAGTACTGTTCAATACTGTAGATATTCGTGTTAAAGTAAACAGCACTAGTGATCCGCTAGGTTTCTTGCGCCACTACGCCACGACGGACCCGCTGTTTCCCTAATGCTTGTCTGGTTTCTAACTGTCAAGACTTGCTGCCGATGCAATAGCGGTGCCCTCTTGTACTGGAAATCCATCTACCTTTTCAAAGGCTAACTCGCAACTCGCCTCATTCAGCGCAATAGCGATAGCAACAGCTATAGCGCTTCCCCTATCTCTCAGATGCTTTTCATCGTGCAGCTCTCAGCTTTCTTGCCCCATTCACCGCACCCACCGCGGTACCACATGCAAGCCAACCTAATCCAGTCCTCAACTCAACCTCTCCACTCCTGTGTCTCCACCCTGCCAACATCTCCAATACAGCCTTGTCATCCAATCCCATACTCTTCCTCATGCAGTCCGTGCCTCAGCGCAATTTCCAGCATTTCCCCCAGATTATGCGTCTCTAGCCCAGGAAGCTCCCTCTCCAACTCCTTCAACCCTTCCAACACTTCCCTCAACACCTCCGCCGAACACCCACTCCCAAACCACGGCACTTGAAATTTAAAAGACTCCAACCTGCGGCAAAACATCCACAACCCTCTCATCAACACCGGTAAATTCTTCATCTGTGTACTCCCCTCCTTCCCACCTGTGCCCTCACTCACGCTCAACCATCGTAGATATTTCATCTGTCCAATCACCGCGTACAACAGCCTGTGATCCAATCCCACATACTTGAGCACATCCCCGGAAATTTCCAACCGCTCCACCTTCTTCGCGTACGCCACCCCACTGGACAGGAACATCATCACCACATTTGCCCTTTCCACGCTTTCAATCGCCACCCTTGCAAACACGCTCCGTACGCTATCCCCACTCTGTTCACATAAAAACCGAAAACTCTCCAAATCCCCCTTGACCGCCCCACCATTCTCTCTCATCAGCATCCGGTCATACCACGTACAACTGCCCTCCGCAGATGCCTTACCCACCCCCACGTCGATATGTTCCACCCGTCGAAAGTAATCCTTTCCCAATTCCTTGATCATCCAACTGCCCGAATGCAACTTGGTAGCCCGAAAATACGGTCCCTCCCCTTCCTCCCCCCCGCCACCAGGCGAGACGTACAACACCTCACTTAAATACACCTCCACTCTAGTCTCCTCATCGCAATGCACGGCAAATGTCTCCACCCCCATTGCCAAGTCTGCCACCACTCTCTCCAATACCAATACCTTTAACGCCGTTCCCTGTTCACGGGCCTCCTTCCCTGACTTTGCCTTTTCCACCGCGGCAACGATGCTTGCGAATTCGCGACGAGATTCGTCGGTGGATAAAACGGGACCTGGTAAAGCGGATAGTGGATTTAGACGCGGGGCATCCATGATTTGGAGAGAGGTTAAAAGGGGCATTGATTCTGGGATGATGGCAGAGAGACTGGCCAAGAAGGATGGGAGGAAAGGGTGGAGGGGATGATATTCGGGATCGACATGTTCAAAGGAGAGGGTGAGATGGCGGATGGATTGACCACGGGTGCGGAGGAGATGGATAATAGCCGGGTGGAGGTGGGTGTGGATTTGGTGCAGGGTAAGAGAATATGGGGCAAAGAGCGGAAGCTGAGACATGGTGTGTAACTTGGATGCTTCACGGACGACATAGACGGCGAGGTGAGTGATGGTACGAAGGAGTTTTGCAAAAATGGTACACTGAGCATGGGGTGGAGTGGTACAAGTATGATGAAGCGAGTCGACAAAGGTGAGATGGTAGACACTTGGGCAATGGGCGGCCACTGCAGAAAGGACGGACCATTGGGCATCCTCCATAGAACAATCATAGAGTGGAAGACGAAGGACCAAGAGGGAGGGACCGGCGAGTTTGGCCAGGGTGCGAAGGTGATGGGGATCTCTGGTTCGAAAACGTGCGTCACATCGCGGGAGCGGGGAGAGAAAGTCATTGTCGGGAACGGCGTCAATGGTGGAGAGGAAATGATCTTTGAAGAGCTGGAGGAGATGACGAGAGCAGAGGGCTAGGGGAAAGGCCTTGGAGGGATTCGGGGGAAAGGAGGAGGGATAGGCTGTGTGGGAGGTGAGAGGGCGAGGGTGGGGGGTGGAGAGGTGGTGGAGGATACGGAGGAGGACGGTGTCCGGGAGGTGGGAAAGGGGGGGTGGGGGTGGGGGGCGGGTCGTGGGCGGGATCGCTTGCCGAGGGTGGTGGTCATGGGGAGTTGGACGAGGGGACAGGGGACAGGTGGGAGTGGTGGGGGGGGGGGGGGCGGAGTTGAGAGAGTTGAAGAGATTGGATGGGTTTGGGTGTTGGGAAGGGGTGATGTGGCAAGGCTGGCGGAGACGAAGGAAAGGGAGGATGACCTGGTAAGTAGGTCCGGCTGGGTTGAGAGCATTCCGGTTTCTTATGGTTGGGATGACATTGCAGCAGGAAGAAATCATATCGAATGAGTGGTTCTCTCGACGCCTTTGGTACTGTACTGTACTGTACTGTACTGTCCATGTACTGTACTGTACGTATGTACAGCGAGGCAAACCATTATAATTTTCTTTGTAAATCGTACAGTATTCAAATAAATTATGACAGTACTGTACATGCCATTCAAATACTGTACACGTAGTTTCTAACCGTACAGTACTTTGATCTGCCTCCTTGGACACAACACGCCTATCCTCAAAACGCCTCCGATGCACGACTGATGTTCACTCATTTACCGCTATTTTCCATGCACAAGACAGCAGGACTACCCGCAAAAGCATCGACGATTCCCGCCACTGCTTATCACAGTCATCCCTTTAGCAAGAGAAAACTCGTTTGCATATAAAATTTTGCTGTTTGGCCTTAACAAGAGGAGAACAGAGTCTCACCAACACGTCACCCTCGGCAGCAATGTGAGTTCGGCCGCCTCGCCCGCATCTTCCAGAACACAATCCAATAGCCCGCTGATCATCACAACAACGGTCCCATATCCTCGTCTCGACCACGTCACTTAACCGCCCATACTACGCAATTTACTAAACACACACATCATCACCCTGCGCGAGCTCGCAAGCAGCTCAAGTCACATTAGGAACCGTGATTTCTCCGCAGATGATGTCCATTTTATTGCGCCCAGCTACTGCCTACACCACGAGTACCCTGAGTCGCTTCTCGCACTTGGAGTTTTCCCAGGCCCAGGCCCATCGACCTATCGTGACCTACAAGTTACAAAACCGGGTGCCTGCTCACAAGCCGCCGCCTCAGCATTGAAGACGACGCTGACCGCTGGCAACCTCGATCGTCTTGTGGGGATGGAGTCCAAGACCAACATGCCCAGTGAAACGTCTCGCAGTCGAACAAGCATCTTGTCGTGGCCTGTCACGACTTGATCTGGAAGCGTTCCGCAAGCTGGATTGGAGACGGCAATCAATAACTCGACGATCGGAGTGGTACTTCAGGTTTTCGTCCAAAGTCACTGCACATGCGCCTCGAATCCGATGTTTCATTCAGGTACGGATACATCTAAAGCAAGGTCAAGGCCTTTACAAAGCGCAGTATAGGGCCTACCAGGACGTTCTATATGTTTGACATTGGCACTGGTAAGGACGTGAACACCAAAGCAGCCGACAGCAAGAAAAAAAGCACGGAGATCATCCACCTCCACCACTACAGTAGGATCCAAGTGGGGAAATCTGCCGCTGCAAGCCCTTTTGCTAACGCGGAATCCGCTATCTCATCAAAATATGCAACGCTTGTCCTGAAAACACGAAGAAAGCTCCGGCTGAACACAACTTTGCTGAAGGGCAGAAGAATGCTCCTGCGGCAAACATCCGCTCCAATTAGGGTCTTTTCTGTCGCATCATCAGGGAGAAGCTTCCAGAAAACGCAAATCCGGATATTTCTCGCACACTCGGACTCACCGCTGTCTCTGCATCAGTCCTTCAAGTCATTTGCTGGGATGAAAGTGCCAAAGACCCGATAATCTTGCCCAAGTCCCGCACAAGATCACCGAGCAGGCTGCAATCTACGTCGTGCAAGATGAGCCGCATCAAGTCGATTGGCCTTTGGCTTGCACTGACTGCCAGCGGCTTCCCATAAAATTTCACGATTTCGCGCAGCTGGGCCTGTCCACTCGTCATCGTTAACCTCACTGCAGGTAATTTCTCTCTTTTGAACGTCATTTTCCTCCTTTTCAATGGTTGAATGGCGGTAACAGATCTGCTCAACGGCCTGCAATTTCTGCTTCACATCAAGGCAGATAAAGGGACCCTTTTCAAGCGGAACCGCAAGTCTTTGGACGGGATCGACTACCTGAAAATGCATACCATAGTTCGAGTAGATGGACGGAGCCTGATCTATAGTCTCACAAGCTTCTAGACGATGAAGGAGCATAAATAGGTCATCAAAATACCTTCATCGTCCCACTGGCCCCGTAATTAGGACACATTGGGTGGAGAGCGAGTTCCCGAACTCATATCTGATGTATTTACGAGGCTACGAGGCTAGGTAAACGGCGGTCCGCGTAGCCTGTAGGAGAAAGTCAAGAATGACGGGTAAACAGACTCTCCCAAGGCTGGCTGGATAGTGATGGAAAACAGGGGCATGCTGGCAGGGTCGCCCTGCTGCGTACCTTGGGCATTCGCGATGGTCGTGTGTTAACGGTTCGAGACGATCAACGGAGGTTGCGTACGCCCGTAAATCATGTTGATAAACCGGGCGAGGCCCCGGGGCCAAGGACGGCAGGCGGCCGAGCATTGACTGGCGATCAACTTGATTGAAGGCTTTGTCTGCGTCAATGAGGACCGTGGCAGTATCACCGCGACGAGAGAAACTACGGATAAGCGTGCGCGTGTCGTGGACAATCGTGTCCATTCCAGCCCTGATTCCATTTGCCATTTGGAATGGGGCGAGAAAGTTGCGAGTGTCATCGACTGCCGCAGGGAGCAGCGTCTTTGTAACAAAGCGGAGGGGGACCGACCCAACAGCGATGGGCCAGATCTTGTCTGGCTTTGTCCGAAGCGGAAGCAGAGTTGCAGCAGCCACAAGAGGCCGGACAGAGCATGGCAGGTCACCTGTGGCGATCCGGGCAACGAGTTGGGTGAGGAACCCTTCGCCCGTGACTCAAGCTTCTGGGCTGACTGGAGTCTGGACGAGGAGGTGAAACCAACGCGCCGGGGTGCAGTCATGTCCAGCTGGCGTATCGCGGGAGATGCGGCGGACCGCAAACTCAACGGCATCACTTGTGACAGTAGGGGGGGGGGAGGCTGGCAGCTGGCAGTGTTGCGACGGGGCACCGCGGCTGTGGGTTTAGGATGTAGAGCGATTGGATGTAGCGGGCATCGGCGCACAACACTGCCACGCGGCGAGCCCGACGCCCAGTGCTGGGAGCGGGCGGGGAGCGACGCTGTTCAGTCTATTCGGCGCGGGCATTGTGTGCACTCAATGCTTCGGGCCATAGCGCGGACCAATCGGTAGCAGTGTGAGCCGGCCGGATGCGAGGGCTCAGCGTTGCTCGTTGGCCCTTCGAATATTGCCATCCGTTTTCGCCACGGGAGTGACGCATGACGGCGGTTGAGAACATGTGGAGATGAAGGAAAGCACGGTACGTGGCGTCGTTGCCCTGGGCGTTTGCCGCAGCACTGAACAGCTTGATGAACAGGAAGAAAAACGGATTGAGGCGTGGGAAGGGGATGTCCTGAAAGATGTCGGCTTCGCGGTATGGGATGTGAAGAACATCTTCAGGGGTGGACAGGGCAGGTGGATTGGGGGGAAGTCTCCATAGTGAAGGGGAGGGGGAGGGGTGGGGTTGGGAGAGGGTTACTCGCGGGATGTCGTGCTCCCTTGCGATCCGTTGGGGGGGGGGGTGTGACGGCTTCTTCGTTCACGTCCTGTGCGGACGAAGGGGTAGGCGAAGAGTCGGCTAAGACGTTGGTCACGTGCGCGTTCCCGACGGGCGGCGGAGCAGTCGGCAGCGCGACCCGCGCGGTGGTCGGCGGCAGAGGGGGGCGTGAACAGCATGGCAGTATCCACGCGGGCCACGTCCTTTGCTCTCAAGGTGTTGGAGCAACGGTGTTTGGGAGAGGCCAAAGGGCGAGGTCGGCCACGAAGCCGAGGACTGGGCTTGTTCAAGATGAGGTGAGGACGGGCGGGACCTTGGTGGCCGAGGGGCCCGGGGGTGGTGTGGGAGCAGGGGATTGGCCTTGAACAGGGGTAGTTGGAGAGGCGGCGGCGGCCGTGGGTGAGCCATCCATTAGGTTTTCGGAGGTTGGGGCGGCGGCGGGGGGGACGTTGGGAGCGTGGGCCTTATGCGGGGCGTGGCGCCAGGCCTGGCGCACAGCATCGAGGGCATTGCGGAGGGCTTCGCGTGATTCCACTGGAGCATCACTCGGGCTTGAGGCGCCCGGGCTCATGATGGCACGGCTCTCTCTGGCAAGGAAGCCCGCGGCGGCTTCTGCGGCCCGTACGGACAGTTCGGCAGAGACGTTGGCCGTGGAACGGACGGTGACTTGTCAATCCGGGAGGGTGTGCCGGAGGTAAGCGAAGGGTGCGCCAGTAGCGGGGGAGGATGTGTTTTGGGATTAACACATAGGTCCATCGGCCGAAATGCGGGAGGACATGGGCGGGCATGTAGTGGTCGGGGGCGGGGGCGGCTTGGCTTGGCACAGGGCTCGCTGTGCCTGGGCGTACGACCGGAAGGCGTGGAGGGGGTCGACGGAGGGGGCGATGCTAGTGGCAATCTCCTCCCTTGGTGCGGTGAGGTGGGGAGGAGACCTGTTCGGGGGCAGAGGGTCTGGATCGGGCCAAGCAAAGCGACAATGCGCTCGGCTTCGGCGTCGTACTGTCGCTTTGGTCCGCGGCGCGGTGGGGGTCAAAGCGGCGGGTAGGGTCGGTGGCGATGTGAGCGTCCGCCAAGGACAGGGCGGACTTGGGGACGTGCGATGGACTGGAGGTCCGGCACGGCGGTGGCGGTGACTTGGCACAAGTCTGGCTTGCGCGAGGGACGGGGCATTCAATGACGCCAATGCCGCTACTGCCGCATATGTAGCCGGAGACATATTGCTTTTGTTGCTGTTGTTGCTGTTTAAGAGCACCCCCACCGGTTGATGCAAATGATCAAATAAATATATTTTGTAATTTGATCGCAGTTGGCACGTCCCCACCGGTCCCGTACTAAAGCAAAATTTTACACCAGGTTTAAAATCTGGAGTTAAACTCGGCCGAAAATAACACCAACATTTACACTTTGCCCATACTAGAACAAACAGCTGGCATAATTTCATTGGCGTATGGTTCCTTTTCCCGCCAAAAGTGCTGTTGGCATACTGCACTCGCGGCAAGCGCTACTGCCTGTTCTCCCACAACATCGACTCAACCTGCCTGTTCTCCCACAACATCGACTAACCGAATCGCATGTGGCTTTCACTGTGATTTCTTCTCTAAAAAAGAGCTGCTTCTTCGATCGATTTATCGCGATGAGTAATGTCTACCTTTCGGATCACATCCAGCAACCAACACCATCCGATAGCAGGACAAACTCCACGCTTTCCCCAGCATACCCCTCCTTCCAATGAGCCCTTAGACCAACAAGCCTCTCGTTGGACTTTTTCTTCATCACTACTCGAATTCAGCAGAGTGTCGATTATTTCGAAGGCCTCGTCACTGACAAACTCCTGGAGAACTGTAGACTACATTGCGCAACTTTGTTTGGTTTGGGGATCAGTTCAGAAGATGGTTGGCAGCGCTGCAGCTCTGCACTTGGATGGGTAGGAGGTAAGCACGAGGGTATATTTGTCGCACAGAAAGTTGACATCATCACTCCCGGTGGGGGATTTCACACGGGGGTCAAAAATGAAAAGAAGAAAATTTGATATTACCCAATTAAATCAAAGCACATGGCAATTGTTTTGCTCTGTTAAGCCTAACCGGTGGGGATGCCCTAAAGTCGGTCAGTCAGTGGAAATTTTTGGGTTATTTTAATGTATGGAACTGCGGTCGATTGTATGCAATCAACGCTGCTAGTGCATTGTGCGGGACAAGTCCACTGATGGGTAACACTACATGACCTTCCTTACAGGGCCGGCTCAATTCCAGCGAGCAGGCATGCCACCGTTAGACATGACGGCCGCGGCCGCATGCCTTTGAGTAAGCACCGCTCTAACCTTCCCACAGGTCTCCATCGCTCGGACGGCCACGTTCCGCGCGACATTGGTTAGTACGGCGTACGCGTCTGGGTGCCAGCCTCCAAGGGTGGATATTGGGATAGTCAGTGTACACATTAACGGATCTGGCAGCTCGGGATGGCGTCATCAAACAGTCACAAAAATTCATCCATTGACTGCCAGCTTGTTTCAGCTTCGTGTGCCCTGCAATACATACTACTGTACGTACCGTACATGCTTTGTCGACCTGAATTTTTGCCTGATATTCAACTATGTGATTTCTTGAGACAACCTTCCCTCGCTTAGCGCAGGGTAACATCGCTCCTTTATCCTCTTCGTTCACCTTTTCCCCAGTAAAGGCATCCTTGCCATTCCCCCTAGTAGTAACCCCAATACCTTACTTCCCATGTTTGCCCACCGCAGTTACCAGCCCTATCAAATTTACATGTTCCTTCTCTTTCTCCTATTACCTCCCTCCACAAAGTCTCAATCCCGCTCTTCCTGCCCCGTCCGACTTCCCACACCCCTCCGACTGCCAACCTTCGCATCGTCAACGGTGATCCCGCCCCATTCCTCGCCCCCTACCTCGTCGCCCTAGGCAGGCCCTTCTTTCCCACCTTTACATTTCAATGCAGCGCCGTTCTCATTTCCTCCCGTCACATCCTCACCGCCGCCCATTGCGCACCCTCGCAATCCACCCCCGTCTCACTCATTGCCACTGCTGCCGCAAATGGTATCCGCGCCACCATCAGCTCCGTCCATTACCCGCCTGGCGGCCTCAGCAACTCTTCTCTACTTGAACAGGACCTCGCCCTCATCACCCTTTCCTCTCCCGCCCCGTCGGCCGCCTCCTTCGCCCTACTCCCCCCACCTACCTACGTCCCTCTTCCAAACACCTTTGCGCGTGTTGCTGGTTACGGTGATATCGCATTTCAAGTCTCTAACAGTAACAACGTCCTCAATTCCGTCGATATCCCCGTCAACTCCCCTACGCGTTGTACCGCCGCCTATCCAGGCCTGCCTGATAATAGAATTTGTGCAGGCTATCCTGAGGGAGGGTGTGATTCGTGTCAGGGCGATTCGGGTGGGCCGTTGTTTCAGTATGACCCGGAGGGGCGGCCGGTAGTTATCGCGTTGGTGACTGCAGGGTTTCGTTGTGCATTTCCGGGATTTCCTGGCATTTACATGATGCTTGGTGGATTGAAACAATGGCTGCGAGACCAGGGGGCTCAATTCGAGGAGGCGGAGCAAATAAAACAGGTGTGGTGGTCCGGAGAACGCGGCCAAGCCGAGATCACCCCTTCACCAGGCCCTACCGGAATTGCCATGACACCATCACCCAGTCCGGTTACGGGCGAAACCAGGCCGCCAACTGGAGCGCTTCCGCCAAGTCTTCCGGAAAGAACGCACGGACCAACACCATCGCAGAAACCAGTTCAAGTGACAGTAGAAGATGTTGAAGTTGAGGATGGCGGAGAATGCGATCCATTGTCCACGATGGTCGGGGGGAGGCAGTTAGACGAGGTGATGAGGAAAGCAATGGTAGGGTTTACAAACACGAGTGTAGCAGAGCTCAAATGCTCCGGGGTGGTACTGTCACAGAGATGGGTGCTAACCGCGGGACGATGTGGAGTGCAACCTGGATGGACGGCATGGGTCGGCGCGGAGCAGAGCGTGCCAACAATTGTCGAGGCAGTGGGTACGCGGGGCGGGGATCGCGAGATTGCGGCGGTGAGAATAGGGGCAGGGATGGGGCGAGGAAGTGGAATTCGGATCAACACGGAGATGGGGATTCCGAGGACATCTGCGGTGGGGAGAGGGGCAGGGTTCGCAACCGCGGGCCGTGGGGGAAGAATAGGGCTAAACGTAGAGATCGTGAATGCAGGCAGGTGCGGTGCGTCGCTCGAGGCGAGAGATGGAGTGTTCTGTGCGCAAAGGGCGGGGGGAGCAGGGACGTGCCAGTTGTGTCATGGGGATGAGGGAGGGGCGTTGGTGCTGGTGGGGAGCAGAGGGGAGGCGGTGTTGGTGGGAATCGCGGTGGCAGTGTCTAGAAAGTGCGGGATGGATGAGAGGGCGTGGGTGTTTGCTCGGGTGGGGGAGAGAGCGGCGTGGTTGCAAAGTGAGGGGGTGGATTTTTCGAAGGGAGTTATTGGGCAGGAGGGTGAGTTTGGTCGGGCTGAGCTGAAAGGGCGGAGTGTAGAAAGGTTGTGGGTCGTCATTTCTGCAAGCGTTGGGAGCGTAGTGGTGGCAGCGGTGGCTATTGTGACCATGGTGGCTGTGCGAAGCAAGCTTAATACAGTACAGTAAGCAAAAGGGAGCATAATACAGTACAGTACAGTACAAGACAGAATTTGAACGGGCTAGTCAATTTTTCGAGAAATATTTAAGTTAATACTCACGGATACCGTATGTTCCGTACTGTACTGTACTGTACTGTACAGCTTGGTGCTACCGTAGCCAGAGGGGGAATCCGGAGAATAAAACTTCAGGCTTGTGTTGTAAAGCGAAGTTGCCAACCATTTAAAATTTTGAATATTCCAGTAATATGCTTTTCGTCGCAGTTTCGCCAGAATTTTCACTGACCGGGCTGCGCATCAAGTGACACCCCTGTTATGGTTGCCAATGAATTCTGTCAGAGATGTGAAGACCCATTACTAACTATTCTCCAGAATGTTCCTCTGCTATCAGGGTGGTCTGTGTTACTGCCGTAGCATCAGCGGACTAGATGACGGCGCTTGGTCGCTGGTACGTGCGACAACGAACAACTCCCACGGAGTTTAGACGACGGCGACCAATGGCCGCAAAAACTGTAGCGCAATGCGCGGTGCGCTGTTCTTCTCGTCTAGTAACGGAACACTGCCAGACAAAGAGAAACCCAACACACACACACCAAGACCCACAGGGTGTTCGCTATCCCTCTTCCTCTTTAATCACCCTGCGATGCAGTAGCACAGTTCGCCTGTGGCGAGGAGTAGTGGAGCTGGAAGAGCGGGGGTAATTCCTTGGACGGCTGGACGGTACACTTGTCCTCCGAGTTGTAAGGCCGGACCGTGGTCCGTGGAATGCTAGAAACTTGATAAGGATCGATTCCAAAGAACCGTATACACCAGGGGTGTAACAATGGAAAAAATGATATAGTAGTGGGTCACCAGTGCTGAATATCTCCTTTGTATATCTCCTTTGGAAATAAGCTAAAACTTCTAATATCTCCTTTGGAGATAAGGGCGTTTTCACCAACGACAACCTTGAAGCTCCTATTTGTATATAGACGCCGGAGTCCGGGGCGCCAAGTGTTAGTAAATACCACAAACAAAAAGCAAAAAGGGTATTATAATATTGTATAGAGAGGGGGAGAATAGAAAAGGGGACCCGAGCGGATAAACGTGGCCATAGCCAAAGTTGCCGTTGGCAAGGTTACTGCAAAGGCGGAAGTTGGGAGTCAAGTTCAGAGCCAACACCGGGGTGGCTGTTTAATCTGGGGTCCTAATGGCCAGGTAGGTGTAAATACTAGTTAGCTAGGTTAGGGTTATCTACGACGGCGGGGTGAGTGAAGTAAGGGTCAGCCAAGTATGGGAGATCCAAGTTAGAGATAAGTAAATTCGACACTTGCCCCAATAGGTGCCTTTCACCTGCGAAAATATCAGGTCCAATTTGGGGTGCGAGTGGTCCAGATCGCAAGCCCTCAGCCCTCTCGGGTAGTTATACAGTACCCGGAATAATAGTGGGCGACAAGCGGAATAATAGTGGGCGACAAGCGAAAATTGCCCTTACTGTACAGTTCAGTGCCTGCTGGTTAGCAGTGAATCAGATCGAAAAAAAGATCACCAAAATCAGCTATGCCGGTGACAGTACAGTGTGAGTGCCAATTGCACTAGAAAAACTTCTTGAGAGACCCGGCAGTGTTAGCCGAGGGGGAGAGCTTCTGCTGTGGAGTATATTGAGGGCAAAATCAGGAGGAGAGGGGTCGAAACTAACTTCCTGTCCAGTTTTTCCACGGAAATCCCTTGAGCAAAAGGCCTGTCCAATAATCTTGATTAAAATCTTCTCTGCTCCACTAGCGTTTGAACAAACTGGTAATTTCGAACGTACTTTTTCCTTTTTGCGTCCCGGTATCGGTTTCTCGAGAGATCCTTATTCATTGCTTATCCATACTGCACAATTTGACCGATTTACCCAATACTCGTGCTGCTGGGAATGAATATGGAACAAATAGGTTTAATACGTATATTGTGACGATATATGGTAATCCTAACGCAAGTATTTCGTTTGTATGCAAAATCTGAATCGAAGAATAATTTTTATTTGTCTCAATGGCATATGTTTATTATGAATTTTCAAAGCATTAAGACTATTTGAAAGCTAAAAAGGCATATAAAGAACTTATGCACTTACTTCCCTGGCATTTGCATTATTCAAGGTCCATTTTTGACAAAAAAGCTTCTCGTCATTGATTAAGCAGCCAAAATTTTTAAAGTATTTGTTCGGTTTTAATTTCTGCCGCTAAACCGTCTTATCGAGATCGAGGAACATTTAAAATTCATAAATTTTCAGAAATACAACCTTCTTGTGTTTCTGTTATGAAGAAGACTGTTGATATTTTTGGTGACTTGTGTTATGGTAATTTTTTTGGTTTTTCAAATAGGACCTCGAGCAGAAAGAGCCACTTGGATTTGCTGCAACCTATGTTCATCATGCCATTGAAGCTATTCTCTTTATCGAGTTGTGTGAGATTATCTGTCCCTAGCGTACTACATAGGAGAATATAACAAGTTCAATGGCACAAAGCGAGCATATTGAAGACGTTATATAAATACATAGACGTCGGAAGAGGAGCTAAATTCGGTTCAAGAAGATGTCTTTTACGTGTTTAATTTTCTTGGTTGACTTCATAAAAGACTAGGGACTGTACAGTCGTATTTTAAAAGCTTATTCTTTCAAAAGAAGGCCTCTCACATAAATTCTAAAACGGCCAGTTCTTCACCGTCGTATTATTGGTGAATAAATTCAGCTGAGTAAAAGTTTACTTCTCGTTTTTGAACGGCCATTCGCTCGAGAGTATTCCTTATAACCGGAAGTAAGAAGTTTTCACATAGTATCGTCCAAAAATTGGAGGCATTTTGCACTTTCAGTTGATATGATTGTATAAATTACACCAAATATCAACATATCAAGATTTTTTGTCCTATAATAACCGTACTAATGTAAAACTACAATCCTTACCAATATCAAATCTTATGGAGCATCTAACAAAAACTGTGGTTAATTTACGATATCTTTGAAGTCTTTTATGACACTTCCAGTAGATAGGGAAAGAACCTTAACAAATCAATAATATTGGATCTCTGAGCATAAATTAATAGAATGATTGTTTGATGTAAGAAAATACCTGCCTTGGAGGTATAAAAGGGAATATGGCGGTCTTTGTACCATACACATGCACAAAAATGTCCTTCGTCTAGTTGCAAGATATAGGTATCCTTTCTGGACTTCCGAAATAGCCTTTTTCACTTCTTTAATAGCTAAGGAGGAAGTTTTTGTACTTGTAGTAGAATCTTTGAGTGTGTCAAAAGCTGGAGGATGATTCATTTGGTGCTATCTTTTATATATATAGTAACGAGTATTTTCCTTTCTGTTTTCGTATGCTTGAACACCATTTTACCCTAATGATTTTGTGCAGAACTTGAAAATATATGCGCATCCTGCAAAAATGTGTCAAAATTTACATCACGTACGTATTTAATGTGAAAAAAAGAGAAATTGAGTCACAAGTAATCCCCCGAATTATTCGAATGTATCATTTTTTGCTCGATAAGGTCGAAAATATACGATTAAGACCTATGTGTTTGGCGTAAGGGCACTTCTGCCATATATATATGAGCATCTTATTCCATATTGACAGCAAATTTTCGCGCAATTTTGAATATATGATATTCATTCTATTTGATTCTGTACAATGTGAAGGCCAAAATCCCATTTAAGTAGGAAGACATGTTACCGAATAAGAAAAATTTATATCCGAAATAATTTTTACTACTGCTTCCAAAACTTTGATCCTTCTGTGGGAGCTGGATGATAGAAAATTTTAAATAAACCACTTCATACATACTGTCACTTACGGGATCAGCCGTCCTACAAATTTAATTGGTAATTTACCCCAATCCCTCCCCTCATGGAACTTTATTGAAGCGAATCTATAACATTATCGACGAAAAATGTTGAAAGTTTCTGCTTTCAAATGATATAAATGAATAAAACATCATGCCTGCGAAAAAATGCGCTGCATATTTATGTTGGAATTATCTTTTCCCTATTTGCTCCTTTCGACAGAATTGATGTTTGAGATTTATGATATTTACTATATGTCATTTAGACTTTAAGGAGAGCCGCAGAGTCTGTATAGGATGAGTGAAATGCGTCATCCATGAGAAAGAAACTAAGATGGGAGACAACCAAAAGTGGAAGCTTGAGTAGTTATGAAGTCAGATATAACCCTCAGACCTAAGAAATGCCTTTTATTCAGTTAGATGTAAGGTAAAAGTATATTAAAAAACTGTCATTTCTGTCCATACTCGTTGTTCTTCATTCCCTTCTCCTCGTTCACTTTCTGTTGCTACCATAACATACTAAGGTAGCTTTTTATCACTTTTATTTAATAACAGTTTTTGGAACAGCATGCGCCAAGAGTCTCATAAGCAGAGATTTACAGCAACTTTGAGAATTCGTTTATAAAACTCTCCGATTATCATATTAACAAGGCTCTAAGTAAACAATTCAAACGGCAACCTAAAACCTAGTCATCACATGTCTATCTAAGCTGCACTCGTGCAATTGAGATGACCAAACAATCTCCTGTTAAAAAAGGGACTAATCAAGCATTTACCTAAATTGAGGCTCCTCAATTCCATTTCTAAGTTTAAGTAAGCAGTTATACGTGCCATGTCTTGGTAGCTGCGATTTTACTCATTCATTGAATTAAACATAATGAAAGATTAGTACAAATAACTCAAGTATATTTATTCAGAAAGGCATTAGGACGCTTACTCTTCTTCAAAATCATCATTATCAGCTACTAAAAATGTTCCTGTTACACTACTGTGTAATAAATAGATGTTTATTGCTGCTTATTCCAGTTATATACTAAAATTAGTAAAGCAGAGAAGTTTAATCGTCTTAGATGAATCTATAAATTCGGCTTAGGTGGTTATCAATTGAATTTCTGAGTATTTATTTTTCTCTACAGAGTTTTTTTGAAGTGGAGTCCCACGACATCGTTTTGTTTATTTACGTATTTTTTAGGGAGTACTATTTTTTCGTTATAACTCTAATTTCTAGTAATATCTAATGCGTTGGCACAAGTATAGAATCTCTAATAAAAAGCTGCAATACTGTCTACGTAAGGGGCTCCTCTGGATTCTTGAAGAGATCCAGCTACATGTTATTGTCATTTTGTCCTCCTATATTCCTGAAAACCACTACGATCGTCTCAATTACTCCTCTCATGGCGCGTAGACTGCCTTTCTCGCTGTGTCACAGCGCTATCATTTCATAAGTCCAATATATCAGCCTCCTTAACCGGTACTTCCCCGCTTTCACCGGCTTCAGTTGGATTTTATAGACATAGAGGGGGAGTAGAGCCGAGGTAGCGAGCTCGCTGACGACATTTTCATGTGACATTAGGATGGACAGAGGAATTTCACGGATGATCTGTGCGATTCCTAAAATATTTTCGTTGGGGAATACCCACAGGTGGAATTAGACTTCTTACTGCGCTTACGTAAAGAGTTAGAGTGCGTAAAAATGGCCGACAAAAAATTTTAGTTAGTTCTTTCTTGTATAAAATAAGACGTATGAGCAGTATTTTCTGCATCAATATACATAATTAGGAAAGAAAGGTAATCTCTTGCTAGGCAGACCAGAGCCGAGAACTTAACCCATGGGATGACAGATTGCGCACTCTTTAAAGGTGGCCTCGAGATATTTGAATCGTTAGTTATGGGTTTGAGACCGATCATGTTGTTTCTACGACAAGTATTACAATCCTATCGGAGATATTTTCACAAAAGCAATTCCCTGAGGAACAGGGCAGCCGTTTATACTTCATCTGAATTCGGTTTCATAATCTTAGTACCAGAATAACAGAGGAAAGAGCACAACGTCTACTTCCTGAGTAGAAATTCAAAACTCTTTGTCCTTTCCTTTACAGTCACTAGGGACGACGAGTTCTAGAAAAAAGATATTGAGATGCTAGCTGGTAAGATTTTTAATCTTTATTGACTTACCGATTGACGAAAATAAAGTCATTCTCGACTAATGTTTACTCTTTACAAAACCTGATCCATCATTGACCTCTGTAAAGGAAAGTAGAAGCTTTTCCCCGTCACTTTTTGAAAACTTAACCCTCGAATTCTTTCCCTTCACAAACAACAAATTCACTGTGCTGCTCTACTATTATTTTATGTTTAAAGGCTTTCTATTTCTTTTCCGAACGTACCTTTTTAAATTCTTCATCCTATTGTCTTCCAAGTTCACTCCTGTCATGAATTCATTTATATTTTTACCTCATGGCCACAAATTTGCGCAAATTGAAACCACATTATGGCCTCAACTGTTTTAATCCGACCGAATCCGTGAATAATATAGACTATGTGTCCCTATTTAAAACGCTATAGCAGCGTCGTTAAGCATCACCCCTACCATTAATCCCGCTATCAGCTAAGTCGCACAAACCCATACTTTTGCATCAATATGAAAAACATCCGCTCATCTTGAACTATCTAAAAATCAGCCATGGCCCCTGGCCGCATTAAATGTCTATTCTTGATGAATAATGGTGCAATGGGCTACCATGGCTACCTCCAAAGGTTAAATAAGGAATTTTCACGGAGTGGGTTTGTATTAAATAATTGGAGAAGGCTGAGGAGGATTAGATGAGGAAAGCTCCAAAGAGGAGTAGGACTGTTTAGTTCCATGGGGACCGTTGGAGTGCAAACATGGGAACATTTCCGTGGAGTATGGAGGAGAGAGTGAGAGCGAAAGTGTCATTGTAATCAAGGACCCCTCGGTTGGTGATAGAGGGGCGTATTGGTATCATGAGGGTAATGTGGAATATTTAGATATCGCTGAGGATGCTAAACCTCGATAGTGACCATAGAGGGTATTTTTAGGGACAGGATTTATTTGGTTCTTATCTAGGAGATGGTGACTGGAAGGAGGTTATCTAGATATTTATCTTGAAAAATATCCACCAGTAAACTTTCTCGTCCACAAGGTTCCCTTGAATGCACTTTGTGGTTTTAAGTACGTTTGTTTGGGACTTAAGTTTAAGCTGAAAACTACATAGAAGCTAAATAAATTGCTTCTCTAGGATATGAGAAGCAAGTAGGTTTTCGCTTATGTTATTCACTGAGTACGAGTTGTAGCATCTACTCCTTCTAGATATACTTGTAGCCCCTAGACGTCCCGTTCTTATCCATCCCTTTTTGTTCCAACAAAAATTCTACGGTAGCATTTGTGTCGCTTGCACCACCTCCATCCTGGGACAATTGGTCCTGGAAATCTCATACTCGCCAATTTATTCCTATCATCTATTCAAAGATTCTCTTTGATTCTACCGTAAGCTGGGAAATGGTAGAGAAATGACATGATCGATATTTTATCTTCCTGAATCATGTAGATAGTCAGGAAACCAGCCTGATTAGTTTACATAGGTATGCCAATCCAGTTGATGAATTGTCCAAATTTATCGAAATGAAATTGCTAATGGACAAATTGGGTCCTTTGCTGGACAAGCTCTGAGAAGGAAAGTGGATTTTTAAACCGGAACAACTTCTAACTTGAAAAGGTGCAGTGTGAATCTCTAGTCTTCTACTGAAACGATATCAATAGGATATTTCATTGCAGTTGGGAGCATAATGGCTGTACTGGATTTTCTAATGTTTATATAATTCCTAAGGAATTGCAAACGTGCGGTATCGCTCAAAATAACAGCGCGTAGCTTCGGTAGGACCCCATGTTTCAACTGGGAGTTTGTTTTGTCTCATATATCGAACTTTTCGCGAGCTCTTTCCACCGACGAAAGAAACGACCGAGCGAGAATTCTGGCCGGCCGAAGACCTGAAGATCAAGAGGCAGATCAAAAACCATCAATGACCTCTCCTGCACAAATGGCCCACATTGGTCCCTTGTCGGGCAGTAAATAAAATGCTCAATAACTACGCTTCGCCTCCCTTATTGCTGCGATAGGCAACACAGGGAAGAGAAATGTGACCACTAGAACATGACCGAACACAGGAAGACTGGGAACACGCAAAGGGGTGAATGCATGACTAACGTCGTCCCCATAGGATTTGCATCACTTACAACGGACCCTAGCAATGGTCCCTTGGTGCTCCGGATGAAGACGCACTCACCACGGTAATTATGTAATTACCTCGGATTCGGTAGTCCTCTCTGCAACATTCATCCTGCGCGACACATGTTCTGAATTGCAGCAAATAATGACGGCACTGTGAAGCGGGGAAAATTGGGGGAGTGCTTACTGTGAGACTCACGAGGCCTGAAAACCGGAGGAGTTTTGGAGGTTGTTGTGTTACGAAGTGGATGGCAGACGTCTTCATTGTATCTAAGGAGATCCGGGGAGACCAGACAACAGACAGGCCGTGTTAGACGAGACCACTACTGCGGCATGCCTTTGCAAAAGAATCAGTATCACCCTGGAGAGGTAGGGATTTTGCAGGGCAATTTATCCTGAGAATATTCAGTAAGAGACAATAGAGTGACAAACCTCAATATATTCCAACAGACTTGCTTCACCTCCTCGGGATTCGGCTGCACGTCCCGTACAGAAACAGCGAGTTGAAAGTCATGTGTGCACTGTTGCATAGCATGCCCCATGATTGTATTGTGCTCCATCTCAGAAAGTAACCCGTATCAGCTTTATCATTTGCAGTTGACATCACGACCTGCTGTCAACCGTTATTCAGCCACTGCACCATACCGCAGTTTCACAGCATAGGTTTACACTACAGTATACCCACAAAAAATTAATACACAAGCTTTTCCTACGCACCATTCCACACACTCAACAACTGGCAGACCAAACAAGCATGTCACGAATAGTAGCGACTGGCAGCATCTCCCGTGCGGCCTCCGACCCTGTCCGCCCGTTTCATGATTGCAATGAGAGCGAGGCGACCCGCCTCTGTCGGGGTCACAGCTGGCAGACCCAACTCATCCTGAACAAAGCGACACAGCATCCGCCTCCTCTTCTTCCCACCTCCAGCCCAGCCCAGTCGTCTCATTTCCCTGTCCTCCTCGACCATTCTCCGTCTTAACCTGCCCTCCAGCCCTCTTTTCCCTTTACCTTCCCTCTCTCTACACACCAAGTACATTTTGACTAAAATCCTGGGATCCACACCTTCCAGCATTCCACCAGACCATCCTCCCCGTTCTAACCTGCATACCTTGCCAACATACTTTCTTGCTCGAGCTAAAACACCACCCCGTTTCAGCTGTCGCAACTTTTTGACGCGCAGGCCGTTGACCGCTCTGTCCCTCTTACGTACCTCTCTTCCCCCTCGCGTTTTGATGACACCGTTCTCCCATCTCCTCTTTTCCCGGGCTACTCTCTCCACACGCTCCATTCCTCCATCTCTCTTATCGGGGCCTCTTTTCGTGGGCTTTCTCGCATCCCCCGTCTTGAAGCCCTTTCTTCTACATCTAGCACACCTGTCTGATTCCCTCTTTTCCGATTTTCTCTTTACCCTTCCTCCTTTTCTTCTCCTCTCGCCTTGACCAGCGTCCCTGATACCACTGAATACTCCATCCCCTTCCCCCTCCACAGCTTCCCTCTCTCTATCCACATCCCCCCTCATAAAACTAGCTGATATCGTGCGACCTTTCACCAAACCATCTACCAAGAGCGCGGTTCCTCTCTCAGGTTGTTGTTGTTGATTCTGGGTGGCATAAGTTGAAGCTTGAGAATGATAGGAATGAGGCGATGAGGCAGATGATTCGGGAGAGGAAGCTGAAGGCGGGAGCGAATAGGACATTCTGGTGACTTGATCTGCAAAAGTAACACGTTTGGAGGCACGCGCGGTAAGCGTGGATGGTTGAGCAGAGGCGACACGCAGGATGGACTGCGTTTGCCGGGAGAGCGTTGCTGATGACATTGCCTGAATTGTACAGTGAGAAAAAAATTGGAGACAAGTGGAGAAGGGATAGAATGAGAAACGGTTTTGCGACCTGCGAGGATGGACAGAAGAAAATGGGGGGCTTTTATAGAGGTCGAGCTGAACGGCCGCTTGAAACAATACAGAAGAGGTGGAGCAAGAAATTGCAGTTTCTGGGCTAGAGATGCACAGGAATTTGAAAGGGGAAATGCCGCTTGATGCGCGCGGTTTTTTTTGATAGGGATTGGAAACGGTGGAAGGGGCAATTGAAGTGCACACCGTAAGGATTTTGACTGGAATGGCGAGAGCATTCCGGCCGATTCCACCGTAGGCCACCGTAGGCCATAGGTGAATGGAACGGTGGAATGGAGGATTATTTTTGGCCAACCAGCAAGGGTGCAATACTGCGCGGTATGCAGCAGTAAAGATTTTGTAAACCTCTTCATTTGCTCACTCTTATCTCCTAGGAGATACAGTCTTTCGCCATTTATTTCAGGGCCTGCAGCATTTTTGATGAAGCAGAGATTGTAGCAGGACCTGCTGCTGATTTTGCAAGTAGAACGGTACCCTTGAAAGGGTGCGGGCCTGTCGTTACCAGACCTCTGAGCCCTTGATACCGCACTCCACTGTCCAATTCTTTCTGAAAAGAGCACAAATCTGCATCGGGTCATGCGACAGTTTACCTGTACCCACCTAGAGCTAGATACATGGGTACAATATCACCGTTTCAGATTTCATCAAAGATTTCAACTAAAATTCCACCGGGAACAAATGACAATCCCCATTGCTCTCCACACTCCTCTTTCACATTCAACTATCATGAGACCGCATCAACACCAGCAGTGCCAAGCAAACTTCCCTTCCACAACCATCCCCGCACCACCCATAAACTCCACCAAACCGAAAACATAACGACCCATCCATCATCCACACCCCACCCGCAACACGAACCCAACACCCACCGCCGCCAAACTCCACGCCCCATCTGTCACGTCACCGAACTCGTCCCCGCATCGCCGCTCCCCCTCAAAGTGCCACCCTTCCCTTCCGCACACCTACTGCTACTGATTCCCCTCCCTCCCTCCCTCACTCAGTCGCTTCGAGTCGCTTCGGGGGGTGTTTGGTTTGAGGTTGGAATCGCGGCGCGGTTTTGCGAGATTGGGAGGTGACGGCTTTGGCGAGAAGCGGTTTCGGTTTTGTGGAAACAGGCCGTTTTTGAGGGGGCACTACGTACAGTACAGTACAGTACAGTACAGTACAGTACAGTACAGTGCAACGTGCAATCCTTTTCTGTAAAACAAGGACAGTAGTATTGCTCTCTTGACAGAATCCGCTTTTTATAATACTGTACTGTACAATACTGCACTGTTGTACACAACTGTTTCATTCGAGCAAATACAAAAACTTCACTTTGCCATCCCTCAGGGAACAGCTGACCTCATTTTTCATGGATTAGAAACATCCCAAATTTCCCTCTTGCTTCGCCGTTTTCGCCACCCCCCTCCCTTGCTACAAAGCACGCTTTCTGGTAGACTGTTGCTGGTGCTAGCATTCGACAGCAATGATTTGTACATTGCCTCGACCATCGTGCCTCGACCATCGTGCCTCGACCATCGGTACATGTATTTAATATGAAATTCAGATTTGCAACTCCAAATCGGTTCCACCCAATCCATACATCTCAGCAAAGAAACCCCCTTTTCTCCCCCAAAGCACGCCGCTTCTTGTCCAGAAAGATAACATTGGGGGAAAACCCATCCGTCCTCCAGCTGGTGTAGGTCCCTGATGGCGTTTTCCAGGCCCCTGTTGGGACTGGCAATCCCATCCATCCTGTGCCCTCCATGGCGTTTTCCACTCCCGACTTTTTCTGCCTGCTTCGAATCGCTATCTCGCTAATCCCCTTGCCACGATAGGCCAGTAGCGGCCTACCCGATATCCGCACACCTTTCCGAGACCATCCCCATCTCGGCCCCTCGCATCCAACACCATGATTCAGGTATCTACAGTGTGGTACGAATAGTGAAGCATTTCTGCCAACTAAAACGCAGCTCCTATGCCAAAGCGAAGAGGTTCACCCGCGAGCCTCAACTCGCCCCGCGCGGAGAAGAAGCGGAAATACCAAGGATTTCTTGCATAACTGCCGGGGGGAAGTAGGCTAGTTTTTGTCTCCATCTCACCGCTTGGAGGCTGGCGCTCGCCGTCGTCTAGGACCCTGTGAGAACTGTCTCCAGTCCTGCAATGGAACGGTCCTCGAAACTGCACGGTATTCTCTTACAGCGTGTTCTCTTACGCTGGCAGTGAACACTGCCTTCTAATTTTGAGCCTGCCAGCAAAGTAGCAGCCATCCCCGGTGAAGCCCTCCCAGAACGACCTTCGACTCACTTGGATCGCCGTCTGCGACGACGTCGAAGGTAATCGACGAATACGCGGCCGCTATCGCAACCCGCAGCGGATGCTCGACGGGAGGAGTGAAGACTCGGCTTTATCAGCAGCTTAGTTATGCGATTTGGTCCACGTGTGCCGCGTCTGTAATATGTCGCGCCCCACAACATGCAGAGTTTAGCCACCCTATTGAAACCTAATTGTTTTAGGTTTGTGGGGAATTTTTGGGTTATTTTAATGCATGGAAGATGTGGTCGGTTATATCCACGCGGCTAATGCGTTATGTGGAATAAGTCGTCGCTGGTTTAGGTTTGTTGCAGTGGGGTATTCAAGACTTTGCATGTTGCACCTGCATATGTCTGTGGTAAAGTAATTCTCTCTTACAGCGGCAGTCTGCATTAGACTCAACGAAACGGAAAATCCAGACTAAATTCCGTTGAAATATCGGAAAGGTCACCGCGCCACGTGTCTCGGACATTGATAGCGGAACTTATAGGGAAGCACTTAGCCGTGTTATCCAACGCAGCTTGTCTGCTGGGCGGCCTTGAGCCCGCTTTTTAGGGAAATTTAAGAGGTACTACTGGTCACCCTGTAGGATATTCCGGGCCACAACCGACCGCATGTTTCAAATATTAAATCACCCCACATGTCCCCCCTTAACGGTAATCCGAGAATCTAAAATGCGAGTAAGGAAACGTTGTAACCGAGGTAGCCTGCAGACTCGGAACCTTGGCTCCTCCGCCACACTTTCCTCTGGCCCTATCGTGCAATGCAGCGGAACAGCAAAGTTACCACAAAAAGGGGGAAAGGTTTGAGTGTTTCACTCTTGGAAGGTATATACGATCCACAAGAAGGAGCTTTGGCAGTGTCGCCGCAACTCCTTTCCGTCAGCTCTGATGGATATCGCGAAAATCAGCGGGACGGAGTCAAATACGCTCGCTTTGATGAGCGCTACGATCATGCACGCGGATGGCATGGAGCAGCTCAAACTGATGTGACTCCGAACGAGGGAGAACATGTCAACGTCATTCGCGTCAAACTATTAGCAGTTGTCAGACTTTGGGTGCATAGAGCTGTGCCGCTTCTGAAAGAAGGATGTCCCTCGTCTCGCCCCTGTGATGCCGTAGCTGTCCTACAAGACCAAGACTAGAAGAACAGATACTTAACGAAAGTGTTAATAGAAACCTGCGTGCTGTTGCTTCTTCTGATGACGGGGAGCCGATGACGCGGCTTGGAGACGTTGTTTGAAAAGTTCGCGCCTCAGCTCGCTGAGATCTTTCGCGAGGCCCTGTCGTCCTTCACGGAAATATGCGAACATTTACTGACAAGCGACGTGCCCTCGTCGTTAATGGCCTGGTTTACGGTGAAGTACGCAGCAGCTATGTGTCGCATCACGCTTCAGCTGAAGGCTCCGATTGAGCATTTAAGGATTCTGATTTTAGTATTCTACAGTATTACACCTCCTATAGAACTTTCTAGTTTAGTTTCTGCTAGAAATTAGTACTTTATTCAGGCTTTAAAGCGATGTTGACTTGTTTTATGCACACGCTGGATAGTTTATGGCCTATGCTAGTCAGGCATTCGGGGTAGTAAGGGGAATTCACGGGAAAAAAGGAGAAAGAAAAGGGGGAATGAGGGCAAGAGAATTTTTATGTTTGTTACCTACTGGCCAGGGTTTCAAGGAAACATGCGCCTACAGTATCTTTAGAGCAGATTTATCCCTTCAAGGAAGAGCTAGTTTTTCTTTACAAGGCGGTCTCTTTGTCGGTTTGCTTCGACTGGGGCAGACCAACAAAGGCGAAAACACCGTTTAAGACCGGAGCCTCCTAACCTACAGTCCAAACCGTCCCCGAACCTTTGTTATTTTTATCTTTTATTCAACTACCGTTCCCAACAACCAACCCAAAAGTAAGTTAACCCTACTGAACCGCTACACTATGTACTCCCAGAGCTTTTTTCTTGACAACTGCGAGGCGTTCTTCGATAGAACCGTTGTGGGTATCGCGCGACTGGGCGGCCACAGCATCCTGCAGCGTTTTGTCCACAATAACTACAAGCGCATGCATTCCATCAAGTTACAGGCGTTAACCAAGCCGGATTGCCTTTGCATCCATATTCACGGCCCTGAGGTGGCCTTGCACGAAGACATGTTCCTGTAAGCCTCGTTTGGGTTGGATATGAACCTCTTAAACATTATGGTCATCGACGGAAAACAGTACCTTGTGTATAAAGACTTTAGATACAGCTGGCGCATTTAACTCGAGTTTCCGTGAGCAGATGCGAACTTATCGCAGTAGCAACGGGCCGTCAATCGCACGATTTCGCAAGAGCACATCAATTTCGAGTGGTATTTCATGGCCGTTCGGCAGCTATTGGGACCGGTGGACTTGAAGAAAAAGGTGCGGGTAAGAGAGATACCGGCGTGGCTGTTGTATCGAGCGCCAGTACTGTTCATCAACATGATCAACTGCGTTTCGCAGAACATTATCGCGCAGTAATCCAAGTGCGAGCTGCCAAATCTTGAGTAATACATCAGGGCATACACGTAAAACGGCACAGAGTGAATGAATATGCTATATTCGCGGCCATGTCGCGTGAAACGGGTGTGTGGGTGGGTGGTGCTTTACTGTGTCTGGACTTCTTGGTGGGAGGGTGACAAGCGAAAAGCCCCCTCGACATCGATACTCTAGTTCACATAAGTTTCACAAGTAAAGGGACACAGTACCAAGATAAGGGTTGCGTTTTTCCTCTGGGTGTGGTCGCTCATGATGGAGATCACTGCCAAGTCTGGCCTGGCCTGCAGGTGAACCATATCCGCCTTCTCCCGTTTCTTGCATTCTTCTGCTTTCTGCTTGCACTCTGCTTCGCGATCACGCATAAGGTCGTTATGAAGACGCTCCTCGAAGGCGAACTTCTTCTTCTGGAGCTCGACCTCGGCCAGCTTCGCGTCGCGCATGGCGGTGTAAAATGACACAAGCCCATCATTAACGCGCGGTGTTGCAGGGGTCATCTTGACACCCTTTCGGCCATGCAGGTCGAACGGACTGTACCTTCCTTCATCACCCTTCGGCTCGTCCAAGTGACTCACATTGCTGATCGCCTCGGGGTTCACGTGAAAGACCGCCTCGTGCTTGCGTTTCTCTGCAAGCGATGCCTCCTCTCGGTCCTTCCAATCAACCTCCTCCGCACTACTCATTGCGTCCACGACGGACGCGAGAAGCTCTTCAATGGTTTGAGCTGCGTGGAACTCCCAGTCTTGTTCCGGTCGTGCGCGGCGCTGGTCTTGAAGTCCTTGAGCAGCTTGACAAACTTCTCTTGGACGGCATGCGTTTTGACAGCGAAGCGGAAGGGCGGGTTCTGGCTGATCGCTGCCGCGGCTTCGTCGAACTTATTCTGGACGGACGCCTACGCCGCGATGTAGCCTTCGCACGCAACCAGCTCTTTGAAGAGGGCTATTTAATCCTCTGCCGAGAACCGCACGCGGGCGGTCTTTGTGTTTGATGGCTTCGTGCTGGACGAACTCTTACATCCAGCTCGTTCTTCTTCTCGCCCCATACGGGCTGCCCCCTTGCATTTTACCTCCTCAACTGAATTAGGGAAGTCACGGTTCATCGTCGTGTTCTTTTGCGCGGGCTCTTCGATCTTCGGAACAAAGACCATGCTGTAGATGCGCTACTTCGGGCGGGGGGGGCGGGGTAGTCTTCGGATTTCGACTGCGCATCCCGCTCATATGAGGCTACTCATTCTATTTCCCCTAATTATAGGCGGGTACTACCTGCTTATTTCCATTTTTAGTCTTTTTACCGAATCGATATTTTACATCCGCCCGATGCGATGGGGATTTCCACGCGTACCGAAATGTTAATACTGAATATCGCAGCATTAAGTCTCTATTGAGACGAAACTCCAATTCGACTTGTTGACTTGTCTGAGTTCCCTCTACTTTCGGATAGAATGGATTTATATCAGCGTCTGCCGCAAATTAAACGTAACTGCACACTGTTATAAAAGTTGACGAGGTACTAGCCAGATTTTCTGTTACATAATGTAAATGAAACCCCTGAGTTTCCCCCCAAAATATCTGCTATATGATGGGGTGAGAATGGAGTCAACGACAAAAAGAACCACCAAATGCATGAGATGAGAGTTGTTGCAAGCGATTTAAGAGCTGTAGTAGACGTTACCGGGCAAGGACGAGATTGAAAGTAAAAGAGGGTTCACTGCTCTAGTGACAAATTCTTAATGTGACGCTCTTCAGCCTCAATTCGTGGCTAGAGAACTTACTGAAGATTTTTTATGATTACTTTAATTTTCCTAAAGAATTTAGATTCCCATGTTCACAATTATCCGTTACGAGATTCTCTGAACGGATCTTTCATATTTAAATACAACTTTGCCTCTCTCTCCTCAATAATTAACTGTATTGCCCCTTTGAAGGACAAAAACTTCGAAATTGGCTCTGTCTTAGGCTAGGATCAATATCCTTGGTGATATCAATCAACTTGATAATACTCCTCACAGAAGGGGGATATTCCTAGATTGGCCCAATATCATGTGAGGTCTCGCTACCTACCTCTTCAACCGGAACTCCGAGAGATTTTTCCCCTTAAATGATCCTTCGGAATCCTACTTTTGGAATAATTTATGAGGTAACCTTCGCTCGGCACCACTTATGAGGCAACAGCTTTGATAGGTAAGCATTTACAATTAATTGAAGACAATTAAACACAGAGAACCACACATGAAATATACTGAGGATTTGGGTAAAATTAAATAGCATAGAAGCCAATATAAATGACTGTAGTATAGCAGCAGCCGAACCATGCGAACAATCGGTGAATTGGATCTTCTGAGGTGAACTGAAGAGTCTCCAACACGGTACTTGATACTGGGCGAGAAGTACGCAAGAATATCATGAACTGGTAGATATGAATGCAATCGGTGAGTGCTATAACATCTTAAAATATTATATGTATAGTAATTAAATATACTGTACCATCATGGCATGATACTGGAGACAATGATTTCGAATCAGCTGTATCTGATTGCTCAATTCCGGAGGTGACAATTCGTAACCCCTTACATACAGGTTTTTGGCAATGGATCATCTGTTTAATCAGCCATACCAAAAAAATAAAAACTACCCGTCATCAGTCATCAGTCGGTGAATCAATGCAACAAAAAGAGGGGATTGGAAACCGTTTCATTTTCTCCACATCGGCAGCTCCCAAAAAACAATGCGATCTGGATATGAATATCAAAAAGCCGGGTGTGAAGAGTAATATTCGTAAATTTGTCACTAAATTTGAAAACCAAAAAGCCCGTGAATGGTAATCAATATTTCTTGACGGTAAAGCAACCGCAAACAAAATATCCTTCCTGTCACCATGAGTTTTCCTAGCTGATTTCGTTTTTCTTCACCTGTCTGAGACTGCGCCATGACAGCAGATGTCTTCCCAACAAAAAATATTTGCAGCTCTTTCTGCTGCATCTCTCTAAATGGTTAATCAAGCCATAAAATGGGGACAAAGCTTTAACTAGGAGCAGTAAAAGTATCAACTAAAGCAATAAATAACATCATATGGATAGTTTCGTCACCACTGACTGTATTTAACATAACATGTTTCGCGAAATGCATTCAAAGGCATTTTTTTGCAAACATAACTTCTCTCCTTTTCTGTTTTGAAGTTCTTCCATAAAAAGTAATTGGTTGGGAAATTTTTGTGCCATAATGAGGGCACCTATTCATAACCTTCTGATCTCATATTTATGGCGCATTCTTATATAAAGAGTGTTACGCACAGAGAAACCGCAGAGAACGGCTTATAAAGTTGAAAAATTCCCCGGAAGTGGGTCTCAGCGTTCCTTAAGCTCAATAAGGTCTAGCTCTCTCTACTTGCCTTCTACCGATAGAACATATCAGAAAATTTTTAAAATAGTCGTATGTTACCTGGTTTCTTGGCCTCTATTGAAAACCTATGTAATAATTCCATAATAAATAAGCCGGATCAAGTATTTAACTCGATGAGACTGATTTCATACCCAACAGAGATTGGCACGAAAAAAAGACCCACCATTTAATACGAAGGTCTTCCTTCCATCATTATTTGCTCAAAATAAAGTCTCAAAGCAAATTGCGGAGACCAAAAAGTCTTCAACGATAGCTATCTCGGTGGATTCGCGAGAATTACAGACCGCTCTCTCACCTCTCAAATTTCTACGAGGGGGCTTTTCCTGCTGAAATATTGCTCTGAAAATCTCCTTACGGTCCGTTTTTTTCATATCAGAAAAAACAGTAACTAGATAAGGAGATAATAAATTCCAGTCACACTTTCTTTCTTGAAAAGGTAATAATTGTGGGATGAAATTTACTTTCAGGTATTTCAGAGGTCATGATTTTATCAATGGGTTTTTCGTTTCGTTTGTAGCAATTATTTCATTATATACGCTTAGTTTAGATAAAAGTCATTACGCAAATGCTTTCCAGGTCAACATGCTCTTCGCAATTGTGTATTCTCGGAAACTCTGGCGGTCAAAATAAAGCAAGTATTGTTCTCAGGATGCTTATAGATTTAGGACCGCTGGAGTTCTGAGCCATTTTGCAGAAAATGTTTGAAGCAAAGACTCTACTTATCTTTTAAAACTAGGTATTTATACGCCTCCTGAGGATTTATTAGTAAAATTGTCAAAATAATCTCATATCCTAACCAAGTTTCTTACCAGGAGATTGATGGGATGTTTTACGCCTTGGTCAGTCTACTTAATGTTTCAGGTCATTTGCATATCCAAGATAATCTTATTTCGACACCGTATTTATTTTCCGTGCAATCATAATGGGGAAACTTGGGATCAGTTCTGATACCAAAGCTCAGCAAAATTCGCCATCGAATCCCCAAAACGATGATTTAGTGCTTTTACGTGAAGTTTAAACCTATTAACACAAATAATTACATTAATTTTCTCGTGGAAGCTGATTGCTTGTAAGTTTTTGGTATTGTCTGCATGTGTGAAATTTCTCTCGATTCGTAACTAAAAATATCCAATCTTAAACTATATAAACTACATTTATTACGATACCTCATTGATCATTGCAGTATTATCGTAACAAGTATGAATTATTCCTTCCTGTAATTAAAGTCGGGAAGGATTCGAATGATAATAAGATACTTAACCATTCAGCTGTTGTGTTATGTTTTAGAAGTAACATCATTCGAATTTCATGAACCGTTTCAAAAAACATTTGCGGGAATAATGCGAAACCATTTTACCTGTTAATAAATAAAAAGAGGCAAATTTAATCTTAAAAGCAAATCATAAAGCACACTAGGGAAATTACACAAAATATTGACTGAAAAAGAGCTCATAGTAAAAGGGGGGTTGAGATGCTGCAAGGTTTTTTCAGGTATTACAAAGCAATTATTTATTCAATTTCACAGCAATCCATTTGAAAAAAGGGCATTGGAATTATTGACCTGTCTTCATTTTGTTTTTGGTGAGGAAATATTTCAGCAAGATAAGTAAGGTACTAGGTATCCGCGACTAACTTCAGTTACAAATATTTAGGTCTTTACCCATCTTTCATTGTCGCAAGGGCGAAATGTTGAAAGGGGAGTACATAATTTGTAATACCATGGGCCTTGGGTACATTCGACATCTTCTTATGTTCATGCAATTTGATTTTATTGTTTTATAGCTGCGCTTACAGCTTTTTATGTATTTTTTAAAGTTTATGCGGACATTTTTACGGAAGAATTGACGTCTGGCCTTCTAGTTTAGACTGCACATGTCAAATTTACATGTATTTGAGAATAATCCATATCAGAGGTATTTTAAAGTAACTCTTTACTTTCTCCGCATTGAACGAAGGACACAGTATATTAGGATAAATAGAAAGTTTCGATGTTTCAATCTCAACTAAGCCTATTATTTTGATCTACCTTCATGTGTAATTGGGTAAAAACTGAAACATGAGACATATTTTCCATAATTTCAGGTACAGATGCATCAGCTACAAAAATACAAATATACAACCTACGGAAAATGTATCAAATTTATATTGTAAAGGACTTGTTGTTGATCACTCTTCTGGTCGGTCATTCAAAAAATCACAACTGGAGATAAGAGAATACGTCGTTTTTTGAATCGATTCATTCCTCTATCGATTGTAAGTACTCCGGAATGAAGCCATATTGGGGTTTCGATTCAGTAAAACGGCACTCATCTGCTTAAACTTACCACTAAGATGGAGAAATTTTCAGCGACTAAATACGAAATTAATTGGCTGAATAGTAGTAGGCTTTCAATAATTTGGTTTCTCATTCAATTATGTGGTAAGTCATAAAGTTTTCATATAACCCGTGTTGAGTTAAAACAGTTAAATTAATCAGTTTTAACAAATTAAATTCTTAGTTCTTGATTTCAAATACCCTCACAGTAGCTACTGTTAATAAAACAAATCCGCTTAGAATTAATACATGCCTGGGCCTATATTAAAGTCGCATTTTTGAATGAATAATGTTGCAAAAAATAAAGAGATGCTCAATAACCTGATTAGTGGTGAGCTTGCAGTACACTGTTCCTAATCAATCAGACATTTTAAGCTTTGTTTCAATATACAATAGTTGCAATCAATTATGAAAGTTGAATGCCTCACCTGAGGATTCAATTTGGTAGAATTTCTTCTTCTGTGTAGTTCTTCTCTTACCTGCTGAGTAATATGAATTTAGTTTCCAGTTTACATGTTCAGAATGCTGGTGGTGTAACCTCTCATTTATTATTTATTTTTCAATTTTTAGGGTTAAAAGCTGGAAATTAATTCACTTTCAGTGCAAAAATGGAAAATAATTAGCAGAAGGCCCTTTGAAAATAGGTACATATTAGTAGCTACACAATGCTTAGCTCGAAGTTTCCGAGTTTAAATATTCAATACATATTTATGTAACATTCAAACAATTTGTCTAGTTTTTTTTCGATTATGATCTTCATAGTCAAAATTTTCTCGATTTTTGAGAGAAAATATTTTCAAATGAGGGCTAAAAGGATTAGTTGTACAAAATGCTGCTCTCGTTTAGACAAAAGTCCGACATTATCATCGCTTTTCATGAAATTGAGTCCCTCTACGGATTTAAGTCTCTCGCACAATTCTCACCAGTTTCAAAAAAAATAATTTACGGGGTTTAGATACAGCTCTCCCTTAGTAATTTAAGTGTTATAGATCACTCCAGACTTTAAAATCATAAATTTATATTCTTCTTACCTTCCCTTTCATCTTTCTTTATTATTTAAATAGTGAAAGAGGCTGCTGGCTGAAACAATTTAGTCGTTTCTGGGGGTAATGACTGTATCTCAGTGCTAATGACCCGATAGTAATTCACCAAATCCTCTTTAATGTCTTATTCTCTGTGTTTATACATTAAAAAGTCGAATTTCCTTTCATTTTTCCATAGGGCTATGCAAAGACGCATAGATCAGTCTATACGTTTAGTTCCATTCAGCACGAAAATACTGTAACTTTGTACGCAATTCTGGTACCTGGATGGGTAACAATCCTTTTGATCTGAAGTAAAATATCATACGCTAGATAGTCACATGCTCCTGATACACGCACATACATAGAAAAGCCCTGCCCTCCCTATGTGACATAGGATTTTTAATCTTCCGCGTTGCGGAAGTCCGCTATTTCTACGCAGCACCATTTCGAGCACAAATTGCGTCTCATATGCATTCTTCAAATCTTTAACCTTATATGGTTGATAGTTTCCTATTAATACTTCATATAAATCATGCAACTTGCCTCTTCAGAGATTTTAGAGCTAAAGGTGGGATTTAGGGATTGCCTGCGATCTTCTGGAATTCCAAGCGCCGCATAAAACTTAAAATCAATTTCTATTTCTTCATCATAAGATGCAAAATAACTTCGTTGTCGTGTGGGACAGTTAAAGACATATTGTAATTTTCCGAGGTTGGCTTTCGGATCATATTTTTCGTATATCTGAAATTTCCAGTACTCAGATTAACGAAAACTTTTCGAATCATCTTAACTCTTCGTTGGTATTATTCTGGATAGAAATGGTATTATTCTGGGATGCAATAATCTAACAAAGACTACTGATTTTCATACCTCTAAAAATCCAATTCTCGTGGATCTCTTCAGAAAAATCATCTTCGGATGCGAAATATCCTTGTTTAAAGATTATAAGTGGTACAGCTCTGTCATTACCTGCAAACTCGCAAAGCGCAAGAATAGCTGTATTCCTGGCAAATTTTGAATATTCGAGAAGAAAGAGTGTCATTGTTGGTACAAAATTTGCTTAAAGGCTCCTGTTGCTAGATTAGTCCTTCTTCTAAGCCGCAATTTGTACTTTTTGACGCAATCAAATTTCATTGTGGGAACTTGCGTTGTTTTTGGATTAGATTGGATTCGTTATGGATTATTTGTATGCTGACAACTGTATTCAACATCTTGTAAAAAGTGGAGCGGTAAATAAACATGTTGGTAGATTTTGTAGCGAGATTTTTTCGCGCTAGAAACTTGGAATGAGATTAACAAATGAGGATCTAGAAAAATCCATTGTTGAGTAATCTGGGCAATTAAAACGGGTAGGAGGATGATTCTGAGCTTTTAGAGTGCATGGGGAGAGCGTAGTTACAGTTAAATATGATCAATTGGGTTGAATATTTACTGGATATCGCAGACAGGAGAGTACAACATTGAAGAAAATCGAAGATGTTTCTAAAATAATGCGACCAGCACTGTACTATTCCATTTAGGTAAGTCTCCCACGTATTCTTAATAACGATGTTTTACAATAATATTAATTATTCACTAATACTAATTACATTTGGAGTTTTTGATAAAATTCAAATGACCGAAAATAATGCTTAAAATTTACTTATCTTCTGTATGTGACTAATTATAACCGAATAATGCTTTTAATAAATCATTACAATGAAACCGTCCATCACTGCTTTCATCTCTTTTCTCATAATACTAAACTTTTTGAACAATATAAAGAGGTAGAATAATATTTGCTATGGAACATACTAAAAGAGTTCGCTTCAAGGTATTCTTTCTGCTTTTCCTAATTCCAAAACCTTGAAAAAATCTAAAGGCATAGCAACGCGTAATTAGGTCGCTTCTGCAAGTGAACCTTTCTGGAATTAATAACAATAAATTAATATATTTTTACTCAATTTAATGATTAACCACGGTAACGCTGTAGCAGACTACCGCAATGAGCACAATCTCGTTTTGAGGATAGTCAAAACAGAGTTTACCTTTAGCTTCAACACCTTCTATAAGCAGAAATTCTTACCCTCTTTTAGGTTTAAGAAAAAGGGTTTCATAAGTATGATGAAAGAGATAGAATGTGATTCGAGTGGTACACACACCGTTTATAATCGCTATCGAGCGCCAGCGTTGCTGTAGACCTGAGTCTTTCTGCGACAAATGGCTACCCTTTCCCATTGGAAGGACTTCGAGACGGTTTGCGGTAAAAACGCATATTATTTATCCAAAATATTTTGAGAAACGGGAAAGGTTTGGGTGTTCTACTCTTGGAAGATACACCACACTGGGAAACCGAGGCAGGCTTCCTTGACACGAGGCGCAACTAACTTTCACGGAACTCAACGTTTCTCTGGTAGTACCGAAGATGGCAACGTATGTCGCTTCAGTTGTTGAGAAAGAGCACGCTCTCGATAACTGCATTGGTTCCATAGAACGGGCTTATATTGAAGTTGCCCATAAAGTAGGAGCAGCAGTGCAGAGTGTTGAATATAGCGGACGTAAGAGGAAGAATTTCTCAAGTTCCAAGTGTTATGCTTATCGGAGGGTATGCTACTCCAATTTTTCGGACCCGTGCAAGGAAGAAGGCAATAATGAACTCTTTATATGATGTTCAATCTAAATCAGATGCTGAGTAATGCCCTGGAATATAATGTAGAGCAGCACTGCATGTATAGAGACAGTGGTTATAACTGGAGATTAGGAGTTGGAGATTTATTTTCGAGAATAGTCTCTCAACGTTTACGATACGTTATTCAATCCCTCTATGTCCAGCTACGTACCGTGTCAAAGAGGACCCGGTCGGTGCCCTGTTATGGATTTTGGAAAGCAACGCATTTAATCAAACTGATATGAAACGATGCAGTGGCGTTGCGCCCGTGTGTGATGCTTCGGGAGGACCTTGCCCTACCCAGTTACGGAATTAACTTCATTGATTACCTTCATTTATGTATGAGTTGTTTTTGAAGACCATTGACAACTTGGCAATTATGTAGTAGCAGACAACAAAACTTCGTCATGAAAACCTTTTCCAGCCTGCACTGTACTAGGGTTTTCTGAGTCTATATAACGTCTGTTTGTTGATGCTTGCTTTTTGGTTCAGTAGAGATGAGACTTGCGAACCGAACCCCATAAAAATTGAACCATTACAGTCGTTTTGAATCAAACAAATGAATTATTTTTGAGCTCCTTAATCTGAACCTCTACTTTCATCTGAACCCTATCACATACCGAATCATCTATCAATCCAGAATTTGACCAACTCCCTATCTTCACATTTGCCCGTGACTTTATATAGCTGTATGTATACTCAAGGCTACTAACAAACATGAGAAACTGTCTGTACCCCAACCAAGTATCGCAGTTCTTCCGCTGCACACCGCCGTCACTCGATACATAACTTGAGACCGCGGAGTAAGGGAGGTAGTCCAGGGAACTCCCTCCGTAGTGGTGGTTTAGTGGCTAAGTCTCCAATAGGGGAGTCGACGGGTGGGCCCCGCCCTTCGTTGGGACACCGTAGATTAATCGGATATATCTTCCAAGAGTAAAACACCCAAACCTTTTCCCCTCTTGATGGTAGTGCAAAAGCGCGTTCTCGATTCTCAGGGTACCTCTTTTACTGATTGAAAGGCTATGTAACTAATACATGTCTCCTTAGAATTTCCGATAATAGCGCTCAGTAATGCGCTCAGACGTTAAAGTTACATCTTGCTTGCCGCTTCGCATTCCTGACAGCGCTCATTTTTCTGCGCAGCATCGCTTTTTTTCTTGTAACTTCGCGCGCATACACCCCAGCTTCGTCTTTTAGATTTCTGCACGCGACTCTTCGGCACGACGAAGCGGTTCGCGGATCTCAGCCATCCGTTCGTCAAAATCAGTCATCGAGCGTACTCTCACTTACTTTTTCAGCGTTTCTTGCTTTTCATATCTGTCCCAGATTCCCTGACTACGCTTTTGGCCTCAATGCGCTTCCAATTCATTGCCCTATGACACATCAACGCACTGATGCGCTCTTTTTCCTGCTAGCGCTTTTAGGCCTCCCCTTTCATTTCCTTTGAACGCTCCTCCATGTCTATCTTCGCTTGCTGCATCTCACTCAGCAGCTAACTCAGAGGGGGTCGAGGATGGGACGGTTATCGCGGGGTCAGTGGAAAGGAGCGTTGGCTCCGTCGTCGGGGTTTCGGGAGAGGACGACATGGAGAGGGATGGTGATGTTCAGTCGGGGTGATATAGGTAGGGAGAGCGGACCTAGTTTTTTGAGGGGAGCACTTGTTCAACCATGCCGCTTATTGCTGAAGCGACATTATCGGATTTCTGAATTGTTGCTCAGGGCTGGGAGCGTGGTTCTGCAACTTGGTCACGTGTCGCTGCTGCGATTGTGAAATGTTTCAAAATAATTGCAGAATTTTCGAGGCGTAATCTCTCTAATGTAGTCGAAGCAGGTCACAATGGAGCTAATGCAGGAAGTGGCAAGGGGAGCGACGGCTGCGATAAGGGTGCTGTGGGGAGTTAGATCTAAAAGGTACAGTACGGAAGGCGTATACAGTGTTGACCAATAGCTAAAATGTTTGGCTGTCGCTGAGCCCACTTTGGAACAGCAATGAAATCTGAGTGTTGTCTTACTGGTGGGACTTTTTTGCAGTGGCAACGAAGCCTGAGTGTTGAGTAGCAAGAAATGAGACAGATAACAATGACGACTATACAGTAGTCAAAGATAATCGTATTTCATGGCGCTCCTAACATCAGCGCACCCCGAGAGTGAGCGAATATACTGTGTCATCTTAATATTATGCTCATAACGGGAGGGCATTGTACAGTACTCTACTGTACAGTACTGTACTCCACAGTACTGTTTACGGAACTCTATCAGCAGTAGTAATTCAAAAGTTACTTTACTGTACAGTATCGTCATTTTCGGCAGTTTGCTCTTGAACTGTCAAGAACTATCAAGTACGGTATGAATCGTCTTTTCTCTGAGCCATGCTTTAGACGCCTCCCTACGATATGGCTGCAAAACTAGAATTCGCTTGCAGTTATTGTAACAGTACAGTATCTGCCAAAACTGGATAATTCCTAAATAACTGTAAAAAAACGAAATATCTTCAGAATAATTGTAATCTTCTATAGTGGCAACAACGGGGGCCCAAATGCCGCTCAATTGTATCCGAATTCATCACTCGCCAATATTAATTCAATCGTGTATACAGCACTTGTTTCTTGTCAAGTGATCTGTCGAAAAAGCCGTTCACATGCCCCTGTAACCTTGTCTAATTTCGAGCACAAATCCCTCAACATTCTATTAGCTGTGCTTTATTGCCTTCATTAAATCTGCGGCTTGTGTCATTCTTGCCCTGATCAACTCCTCGACACTTTTGATATCAGAGTGGACCGAACATTCATTGCCCTACACCCGAAAATATTCAATGCCTTGTACAGACTCACTACCTGCAAAGACATCCTATTCGCCCCTGCATCGTATCTGTACAGAAACAATCTCAAACCAATATACTCACCTTTGAACCCCTGACCCCACATCGCCTATTCCCTCCGCCTACCTCATTCCTAACTAGTCCTCATCCACACCAATCCCACCCCCTTCTACCCCTTGCGATAAGCCATGAGTTCTCAAAACTCTCCCACCCCCGTTCCCGATAATAGTCCCGTCTCCAACTCAAGAGGGAACGTCTCTTCCTTAACTGTCGTCCTGTCTGTGCTCACAACCATAGTCATATGCCAAACCCTATCTGTTTTCTGCGCATGCCGTACCCGCCGTCGCCGCCAACCTCGCACACAAAGACCTCCTCCACCTCGCCCCCAGCAGCCACAACAAAATTTTCCACCAGTAGTACTTGAAAAGGAAACTCTCAGCTCGCCCTGCGGCACCTGTCCAATCTGTTTGGAAGAACTCTCGGAGGGGGAAACAGCGACCACTCTCCATTGTCAACATACTTTTCATCATTCATGCGTAGCAACCTGGGTGAGAAAGAAACCTGAGTGCCCCGTTTGTCGAGTTGATCTAAGAGAGAGCCCAGAACCAAATTCCACAGACATCGAATTTCAAGACTTGGAGGTGGGCGATTTGTCTCAAGTTGGTGGACTAGAGACTCCTACGCAAAACGATAATGACGATCGCCAAACAGTCTCTGACCAGGAGGAGATCAGAAGCCAAGGATCTAATCATCTGGTTGTTCATGGTACTCATGGTACTCTTCATGATCACCTAGATGATAATCAAACTGCGGCAGAAGAAAATGCAATCCAAGTTGACGGCCAAATCGGAAGCGCAGACCCAAGGAAAGATCAAAATTATGGTGAGTTGAGGGAGGTTGTTTCTTAGCTGAGTTTGGCACGAGATCTTTTCGTCATATCTGCTGCGAAGATTCGCCCATTTCATGATTCCAAGAATGACCATACACGTGGAAGACAGTTAAGCAGTGATCGGTATGCAATTTTGATGACAGGTATGGCTTTTGAACATAGATATCCAGAAGAAGTATCGACAAATTGCTGCTCAAAGTGTTTTCACCAAACGCTGCTTTTTGTGGATTACAATGTAATTATTCGCATCGGAAGACCCAACAGCAGTTCGCAATGGTTTCTTACGAGGATTCCGTAATGAGGGATTAAGAGCAGTTTGCATCGCTCCAAGTCCTTTAAAGCTATGCAAAGGTGAGGCTGAACATTCGCTTTTTCGAGCAATGGCAGATCTTACTGTACGCAGAGACTACGAGGCAGTAATTGTCGAATGATGGCTGTGACAAACAAGCATTTTTCGCTTTAGTGGTTCTGAGAACGTCGAGTGTGCCATTCGAGGGGTGTTTGTCCTTAATTTTTCTATGACGCATGTTTCTTGTATGTACAAATACAAACAACAGAGTCCCGCTGGATCCAGAAGCGTTTATACCCAGTTAAGCATTTGACCTGCACCACTGCTTTCGGAGTGTCCGTGGGTAGAGGGAAACGCAGGTGTGAAGGAATTGGATAAATGATTTCACAAGACTTTGTATAGCAGCATGGGAAGTAGGTGTCTTGAATGGGAATTTACGAGGTTCGAAGGTCTTCCCGGTCGAAGGAGGTGCGATACTGTACCGCAGGAGCATTTTCTCCCAAAGGAACCGCTTTACTTTTTCGACGCACCTGTAAATGCTACGGACTTACTTTTGCCATCAGCCTTCCCTATCGTCTAAGCAATGTTATTAAGTACTAGTTCGAAGGAAACGGAACTGCTGGATGCGGGATGTGCAGCTGTCATCAGACATGATTTCAGAACGTGTAGGAGAGTGCTTTGTTAGCGGCAGAGTGGTTGCTGGAGTCCAATACCACCAATTGCTTCCACCCATGACACCACTACATACCGTGCCACACCAAGGGCACTCAGTAAGTCTCTCTCACATTGACCCATGTGCTAACATATCGTATGTACAGTAAGTAAAGTTCGGGTCGCTAATTTTTTTTGGAGATATCGCAGAGCACAAGACAGACACAGTAACCAAGAACAGAGTTACAACTAATCAATTTGAAGATCTGGCGAGACAGCGCGAAAGATAATGTTCCACACTGTTGTTCAACCAGCCCGTCGCCACGTCCAGTCGCAACCCCGCCCACTCGCTTGCTACATCACCATCGTATAGCACTTCAAGCCAGCCACCCTTACAAAGGCCAAACAACTAGCAGGTGACGCAACGGAGTGCGCCCACCGGGACAAGATTTGCGACCTCGACCGTGAACGGACACATCACGCGCTCAGCCTCTCTAGTGGCCCTTTGTGCAGCCTTCCTTTCCAGTTCCAACTTGTTGCTTTCGAGTCACTCGTTGCCCCCCTCAGCCGAAATAGCCCGTTTTCTCAACGGGTTTCCTTTACCGGCCATCCCCCGCCGCGGTCATACTTCCATGGAGGTTATTCGTTGTTGTGTGTACTAGCGCCGTAGCGCGGTTGTTTGGTTCGCTCTTGCTGTGGCCATAATTGCTCTTGAGCCGTTGCAGGCGAGTAATTTAATATAATTTAATTAGCAGGCCGAAATAACGTGGCCGTAACGAACATTCAACCCACTCACCTCGCTTAACGCGGCAAGAACGGCGAAACACAGAAGATACGAGTCCTTTATCGCGTCTTCCGCCGGAAGTAGGCTAGTGCCCGTCCCTATCTCCACCCTCGGGGGATGGCACCCGGACGCCCACGCGTTGCTAACCGACGTCGCACGCAAAGTCGCTACGAGGGCAAGGGAGACCTACGCAAAGGTCAAAGAAATATTAACACAGCGTCATGCCGCAGCAGCAGTAATGTCCAATGCAGCGTGCCTGTTGGCCGGCCTCCCGTCAGTTTTCTAGCGTTTTGACAAGTTCCCGCCAACCCTTTACATTGTAAGCCTTTACCATCACGACATCCCTTAGGGAACAGCTGACCATATTTTTCATGCATTAAAAACACCCCAAATTTCCCCCGTAACGAACTACAGCACTATTCTTGCGTTGGTCAGTAATTAGATGAAATTGCGGACAGCAAAATTTTGGATATAAAACGTGTTTCCATCGACTATTCATACCTGACCACCAGACGGGGCTCATGGCTTGATCCTCGTCTTCCCCAAACCTATGAAATAAAAGGTTTCAACCCTCTCTCGCTGTTCCCAACTCTATTTAAGGAAATCTGAATCAAAAAATCAAAATACAAAGCCATCGAAAAAATGTCCTGTTTGGGAAAACGCAGCACTGATGATATCAGAGCGGATTTCGGAGGGCCACCGAAGCATAACCTATCAATACAGTTTAGTTGAGAGCTGGCAGACGGGCAATTAGAAAAATCATAAAATGCTGGCTTCATGCATTCCCCATATGAGACCTTGAGCGCAAGTTTCCAGTGAAATACAAGCTACGCAGTATGAGCAACGACTTGTGGATCCACTCAAAGAGCTGAGCACTTGGCTGCGTCTTCAACTCATCATGATTGGCGGTTATGGCTGCAGATTGACGAGAGGATGTAGAGATACAGTTCCCTCCGTTGTACCAAGTTGCATAGTAGATCGATTAAGAGGAACACGAGGGGTTCATTAAGTGTAACCGATATGGCTGCTGATATCCAGTCAACTTGTAGGTTGGGTTGATTTTGAGAGTATCAGAAGTGTGTGCATTTGGAAAAATAGAGGATCTGAATTTGAGGAAGTGCGATGGAATATTGCTGGATCGAATCTCCCTAGAAACAAGGACAAGGCAATTTGATATCAGTGGAAATTTACTGAAGGTGTCAAGTCGTATGTTGGAAGGACATTGCACAATATGCCTTTGGTATGCTTCTTTAAAAGTAAACAACATATCAAAAACAATCCTCCGATACAGATCGCAATGGTCAATATGAGGTCATTCGTCGCATTTTGCATAGGTGCTTCGTGTCAATATATACACATTGGGCTCTAGCATTTTTTGGTTCCATTTCCCGGTGCAAAAGGTTGCCTTGCCGTGAGCTCTTCGCCCGCAGCATCACGCTATGAGACTAAGACTTCAATGTTTTTGAGGATCAATAGATGCGATCCGAGAAGTCTCCTGTTCCGAAGTGTCCTTTTATTTAGAACACGCGTCTTATCTATCTGCTTAGCGGTCAAGTTGCTATATCGGTTAAGCGGCGAGTCATTGGACCCCCTCACGACGTTTCCAGATCGTATGTCTGGAATTTTTATCGTAATTGAAGGAATAATATTTACTCATTACTTACTCTAGCTAGTAGGGGATGGGGCTTCAGATCGTACAGTACGTTGAATAGACTCCTAATTACACTATTCACCGGGGGAGTGTATCACTGGCGATATGGTGACTGGACACCTCTTAGAGCATCTCCACCCGTATACCAAGCTCCAAATTTTGACATATTTTGGAGTTTGAAGCCGGCAGATCCGTTGCAACCCGTCTTCTGATTCGAACACATTTGAATCACAGGACTCCAACACTCGACGAGCGCGCTCCAAAATCACGAGATTTGGAGCGCGCTCCAAAAGACATCACCTCTCCCCCACACCGACCCCGAATCTCCTAGGCATGTTGCCGGCTAGAACTTCCCGCTATCGACAGAACCGAAACACCTTTGCGCGTCATGATTTGGCGCCAACTTCGCGCCAACTTAAGTCGCCTTTACATACGCGCAATGTATTCGTGCAAACACAGGCCGGTTTGTCAACATGTACAACGTCCATGAAACACAAAAAGCGACTCGGCATACTGTCTTCATCTCTAGAGCCTTTCTGTGTACTTTTGTCTGTTTCACTGCTCCTTATCTCTTTCCGTTTTGTTTTTACTCGTACTTTTCTGTCATCTTTTCTCTTTGTGCTCCTTTTCTTTTCTGTTTACGTCTTCTACTTTGGTGTTCTGTTTTCCTCAAGACGTGCATGTCTAAGAGGTTTTATGTCTCTAGTTTCAAGTGCTGCAAATCGTTCTACAGCTTTATCTTTGTGGTAGGTTGGAGCTGTGTGAGGTCTATTTGCTTTTCGACATCTTTGATTGGCATTATAGGTTGCCAGGGTTTGTTCAAGTACTGGTGTTTCCTGCGTATCTCTCTGGAAGAGGTCAGGTGTGAGTGTGTGGTTGTCATTGTTCGTCTCTTAGGTGTCATAGTCAAACTATCTGCATTTTTATCTTCCAGATAATTTCGCTCCAAGTCAGGTTCTACCGCTGAACGATTGGTAAGGACAAATTCCTCTCGGACTATGATTCAGAAAGACTTTTCAGACGTTTACATTTGTTTGTCATCTCGTGTGGTTTTCTGCATATGGAAGAAGTGCAAAGGAGAAACCGGTATTGTGCTCTTTGTAACTTTACAAAGACCATTACAGAAGAGAATTTTGAGACGAATTGCGCTATGGGTACTGGAAAAGGTTGGACTGCATCGGAAACCGTTGCAGCTTGCCGTGCGTATGTTACTGCGTCCGAAGATCCCCGAAGAGGAAATAATAGAAAAAGAGAGTTGTTCCTCGCGGACGTGTTGCAGAAGTACGAGAATTAAGTTTCTTCTTTTGGGGCTAAAGACGCTTTAACAAAACGTACAGGCACTGCTGTCGCCCAACGCTATCGCACAGCCCGGTGTGAGTGTTTGAAAATGGAGAGGGTGATTTTACGTATCAAGAACAAAAAACTACTGGTTTGCCAAGCAAGGAGGATGTTGAGCAAGCGGCGCTGGCTATCTACAATGGAGAAGCAAACATTTCGGACATATATACGTTCATGTCTGACAGAACTCTTAAGCCTGGCCAAAGTTTTGTGTTTCGGTCTACCTTAACTCTCTCTCGTACCACACATACATGGAATATGGCTGTAAAATCACAGCAGATGAGCACATGTAATCTTATAAGCAAAGCCGACGAAGAAAGGGGTGCTGAAAGTAATCAGTCCACTGTAATCAAAACAAAATCTCCTGACATGCACCGTAATGGTCACCGCATTTCAAGAAACAGACCTCTGGGAACAAAGAGAGCTTCTGAAATCAAGGAACAAGTCGAAGCTTTGAATAAAGTTGCAGAAAGTATTGAAAAGATGGCGCCAGCGTCAATGAAACGCACTTAAGTGGCTCAGAAGATGCTTGAGGTCGACAAACAACGGGTATTGATTGGACTTTTCTCTATGTCAAGCACAGATCCACAGGTTCGTCAAAGAATAATGAAGCTAAAACAGGAAAAGGCAGTAATGTAACTGAAACGAGAAATGCGAGTCATTACGCGACCGGAGAATATTATGGAAGACATGGAAGGTGGGACTGGTACAACGGGTTGCGAGCAAGCAGGAATCGAAAGGTTGCCTGCACCAGATGTCGTGAAGACATATTATGTAACCGGTGATGCACAAATACTTTCGTATTTGTCACACAAAACTCCTCCAAACATCTCGAAGCTGTTGTTTCCGATGTTAAACAGATCATCGGCAAAGGTCATCCGGAAGTCCGTTGCTTAACTGCCGCAATGAGGTAATCACTTTTAGTAGTGGTGAAATACCAAATCGGCCCGTTGCGTCTGGCCGCATGCCTTGTTGCGTATATGGGCAATGTAGTACCACTTATGTGATTAAAGTATTGAAAACATTTCTGGGCATCCTAAAACGTCGTTCAGATGCTGTTTCTCTTTGTTGGGGTCCTTTTTGATTTGTTTCTGGTCTCATTTCGGAAGAAGGCTAAAAGTATTTAACCATGTAGTGAAAATGTACTGTAGAATAGTCACGGCAGATGTTTGGGGCTTTGCCAGGCAAAGATCCTCCATTTTTACGTTTGTCATGGAGTAAAGCAGTTGATGCCATTTGAAACCAGAAACACGCTGTAAATGCTTGGTTTTCATCTTGTTCAAAAATCAGTGTCTTTGTTGAGTCCATAATGCGAGGACTGAACGAATTCTGATGTTGGTGGTGTTTGTGCCGTGGTGCCTCGTGTTGGAGTTGGGTGTCGGTGGGAAGACTGTGCGCTACAAACGACTGAGGCATCGGGATTTATTTTTGGATTGAAGCCCGCCAATCACGACTTGAGTTGTGTCATTGCTCGATTTGGAATTTGGTATAGGGGTGGAGATGCTCTTATGTCAAAATTCAAATCCTGCACATACCGCAATCAGATGTTTATTGTATCATACTGAACATACTGCAAACCTAAGTTTATAGTAGTGCACCAGCAAATTCCGAAAAATTAACGTAAAATTCCAGTTTTTGACCAGCAAACCGAAAAAACCTGCTAGACTATAGCTTGTGGCACCGCCAGAAACGCTCCACCGCGCCTACCTCGACATCCATGCAATAAGGCCCACTAGAGGCACGAAAAATTTTGACCTCGCAATCACCCACCCCCTCGCACTCTCCCGCTGAAGAGTGCGCACAGCCAACTCGCTGACTTCACTTGATATAGCCATAAACTGCACAACACAAAAGATATGATTTGTTCATCGCGACTTTTGCCACGAGTATGGTTGTTCACGTTCCAACTTTCAAACCTCGGTTGCTGGCATCCGGATGCTTTGCACGTAATTAGGCTGCGAGGGCCCAATGGTGATCTATGGAAAGGTTGAACAGGTCCTGACGCAACGGTATGTTGAAGTGGCAGCATGGCCCAATGCAGAACGCCATTTGACTGCCCTCCAGCCTGTCTTTTAGGAAGTTGCAAGGCGTCTGGATGATCCGTTAACTTGTGAGCCTCTACTCTGTTTCACTTTTCAACAATAAGATCACACAAGCTTCCGTCGGAAATGAAATAAGAAACATGGAACTACACCCTTTACGGTTTGCAATAGAACTTTAGCGCAAACATAATATGCATGCAAAGTTACCCAGTCTTTTTCAGAAACATCCTCTTGCAATGCTATTACATAAATTAATTGAAAAAACGCTAAATAATTCGGAATAGATTTCATCTTTATCAAATTCGATAATAGCTATTTCAACGATTGATTAAAATGCAGAGATATCAGTAAATCTGAAAACTATTGGTCAATTTCAAATTATGGCGGTCTTACTGGAAACCACTCGATAATTGTGCAATACTTTGATCTTCAAACCAATACGGTTGCCTTGAACACACCTACCTATACCTCAATACCCCTGAGATATTTCCATTCCACTTCCCGCATTGTTCAGCCCTAATCATGGCAACTAACACCTCTAGTCAAGATGCAAGAGCTCTTCTTCTACTTTCCGATGTTGTGGTTGAAAGACAAGCCTAACTTCAGGTATATGCTTCCTCTTCTGAAGATGGCGATTTTTCTGATGAAGACTCCGGTAGTGATGCCCCCATCTTTGATCAATTCTACAACAATGGTAGCTCTCAGTCGATTTTTCAAATAATCAACTTCGATCCCGCTCAATACACGAATACCTGGCAGACTTTCGAGAAATTCATCAAGGAACGGTACAATAGAGGTCGGGGTCGCAAGTGTGCTCAAACTCCCAAAGATGTTTTATTCATGATTCTGGCCTTTCTAAAGCACTCTGGGCAGTGGGACTTCCTTGCAAAGATATTTGGCATGAGGGGACCGTCCTTCGAGCGCATGATCATGCGGTTCATTGATATTATTTCTGATCCCATGTATGAACACTTTGTCGAGTATCAGGCAAAGAAGTGGACGATGACTGGAATGGTTAGGAAGAATTCTTTGTTTCAAAACTATCCGATGGCTCGCTACGCAACCGATGTGACATTACAGCCAAGCTTTCGTCCGAGTGGGAGAATGGAAGAAGGCAAAGTTTTTTCAGTGGAAAGCACAAGCTCTATGGTTACAAGACAGAAGTATCCTTCTTTCCATGTGGCTTTGCAATTGGATGCATTGCACATGAGCCGGGGTCCGTTTCGGATCTCACCTTATTCCAATCTATAAACTTGTTCCATCAAGAGCGGCTGAATATACAAGATGGAGAGCAGCAGGCCATTGAAGATGGCGGACCTTTGCATAAAGATTACCCCGGTGCATGGGCAGTGTTAACAGACAAGGGGTGCTATGGCGCCTCTGAATTCTGTAGAGTCATTCATTCCAAGAAAAAGCCTGTAAATGGAGTCCTAGCACACCAAGAAATGGTTGTCAATCGTCACATTTCAAGCGACCGCATTATCGCCAAGAATTTCTTTGGAAGAATGAGCGGTTTGTGGAGTTTGATTTGGTCTAAGTGGAGGTGAGTAGAAGATTCGTACGACAAGATATTTAGGCTTTGTGTTGCTTTGACGAACTTTTATATTTATAACAACCCGCTCCGTGCAGAGGACAGCAAACTATTCAAGAAAATCAAGAATCGGTGGTACCACATCGGCAATAGTCAAATTGAAAAGCGTCTACAGATTCAAAAGAAGTACAGGGAGAAGCGTCGTCGCCGTGTTGAAATGCAATTTGGCCGGTCATCCCTATCTGAAACAGAAGATTATTAGAACTTTTTCTGAATTCATCATTTTATTGTTTCTCGACTGATGGTACACTTGAATAGAACTCTTGTTGCTTTTGTTTCTAAAACAAGAGAATACATATCTCTTGAATCATGTTTTTTTTTATCTGTACTCTAGTTCTTTACCTTCAACATTACTTCATTGTTTACTTACATAAAGATATAGGTAAATTTTTTTGTTAAACTACAGGCCCGCAGACATTCTGGTCATGCATCCCCCCCGGTACACTCAAGCTGGCCTGCCGGACAGACCCATCGCGTGCGACGTCTCCGTGACGTCCCCGTTAAAGCAGTCGTCAATTACCAAAGTATAATCTCGAATACAGAACTACTAGGGGGGAAAGTTTGGGTGTTTCTACTGTAGGGAGACATATTCGATCTATCCTAAAGTTTTCCAGAAAACTGGAATGAATGACTCTCCCAGTGGCGTATGACATGACTGTATCATCCCCGTTCCAAGAGTACTATAAGTAAATGGCAGCTCGGGAAGCGCGAGCTGTTGCAAACACAGCAGAAAAGCGGAAGAAGAGGGACTTAGCTACGAAAGTGGCAGCGATTCCTGGCGAGGCAATGCCGGGAAGAGCAATGCTAGGATGGGATTTTGTACCACTAGCCTTCGACTCGTTAGGATCACCCTCTTTAGAAACATCCAAGTTTATAGAGACATACGCGGCAGCAATAGCGTCTCGTGGCGGATGCTCCTGTACAGTACCTCTATAACCGACAAACCACGTACTCCAACCCCACGTTCGCCCCAAATTCTCACCATCTACTGCCCACTCTGACTCCTTGATCTTTCCACAACACGCTGCTTGCCAACTCAACCTGTCTACACCCCTGCGCAACATACCCCTCATTGGCGGTACACTCTTCTTCTTACCATGTGTACACTAAAGATAAGTAAAGAGTAAAGATTCTCTCACTCGTATCCTGCACAGAATGCCACCATATGCACTCGATTGTACCTGCTTGCACTTGTCCAACCTGTGCATATTCGACACCCCACGGATGTGGTCCCCTTTCCCATGCTATGTTTTCAACCGGGAAAAATGCTGCCATATTTCCTCCCCTACGCGCCAACTGTATCCTTTTCCACACACATGACTCATCTCACGACCGTTGGCACCACCCGCTGCCCTTTTACGCTAATCAACGTACAGTCCCCTACAACCCACTTTCCCACGTTTGGTAAGCCAGCTCGTACGGGTGCAAACATCCTTCAATATTCTCCAGGCTTTGCGTAATCACATTTAAGTCCTGTGACAAACCCCTACATCCCACCAATTCGTCAAATAAACGCTCAACACACGTAGCGGTTCCGAGGCAGGCTGTTCAATGATTCCGACGGGTTGCAAATTGCTACTCTCGGCGTCTAAACCCATAGTTCTGATCTTACAGTCAATATGAGTTTCACCTCCGACGGCTCCACGCTCGACAATACTGTCTCGCAAAGCCGTACTGTCCGGCCTCATCTCTCCATACCTCCATCCTGGACAGTGATAGGCCGCTGCAGTAAGCAGTAGCCTGTCAAATCAACCGAAGAGACTAGGTGAATGAATTGACGTTACAGCCCGGCATGTGTGGCGTATATACCCCGCTAATGGGTCCTGCCCCCGAGAAGCGCACCAGAGTCTTCCACCTTATCCCCCCACGACTTTGCTCTACAAATTCTCGTGCGGCCTGTACGGGCAGTAACATACAGAACTAGCCGACGAACCAACAGCAAGTGAACCGACATTCCACGGGTGTGGCACACATACTGCCTCGTGAAAGTCCTGCCTCTGAAAGAAGCACTGCTACCCCGAAACAAAATCCCTCCAAACCGACGTAAGTTGAGAAACATGTGGCACACGGCATGTTCTTCGTCAAGTCATTTGCGTTGCAGAGGATATTTTTTCCTGTTCGTTGATGAAAAGTGCAGAAGGAGAGGTTCTCCTTGACCATGGACCTTTCGTACTGAATACTTGCGAGGAGAGGGGCACATATCGTTTCCATGATAGCGGATAGACGGGACGTCAACGAAGCTCTCCTGCGGATGAGTGTTGAACGGGAAAGGATCAATTCGGTCCATCCATTGAGTTAACTGAATAGTCGGTCAGTCGGTGCACACTGAATATAAGTAATGAGTAAAGATCCTTCTCTTTGTTATAAAAGCCTGGATTGTCTGCAGCTATTACACATGGAACTATTTTGGCAAAAAAATTTCCAGCCAGCCACCGGTGAGGTCACCAGCATCTTTCTTCCCTGGAGGACGAGTGTTTTTTTAGCATTTTTATGGAATGGGAGCTATATCCATCGCTGCGCAATGTGTGATTTGCGACTTACAAACTAACTAATTTTACAGTGCCAGATACCAATGCGCTGCTAGGGAGAACGCTTCAGACATAAGGATTGCTACCTAGGGGGGGGAGGGGTGATCAGCCCCGCCCCACCAGGAATCAGTCTACTGTACGCACTGTAGCTTATGGTTATATAGATAATTAGTTTACAACGTCACTATTTTTTGAAGAGTATGGTTTGTCCAGTGATTTGTAACGAGTGCATTGAGTAAATGAACGTATTTTAATTTTGGACTTGAAACGAATATTTTTTTTGCTATAAATATCAATAAGTTTTTTAATTCTTATGTGTTTCTGTAACTACTGTACACGGTACCATTTCTAATGTCAGTCTCGAAATGACTTACTGTATGCGTTATATGTTGCTGTTTGTGCTGAAAGATCAAGCCGTTACCTAAAAAATCGAGTATTTGCGCAATACAGGATCTTTGCGCAAGAACGCAGTAACTGTGGTTGAGACCTAATATGCTGCACTGTACGGTACGGTACTGTACAGTAAAGTATGTGTAAGACTGGGGGAAACCAAGGGGCCCGCCGGTTCCGCCCACTTAAATTTTAATACAACAGAGAAGCTGGCCAGTGTCAGACTGCTCACGAGGAAGAATTTGTTCCTCTTGAGCTTTCTTTTTATCAAACTGTACAGTACTGTATGTGTAAAGTACTGTGATATACAGAGATTATTGCATTCTCGGTGTATTGTAGAGGTGACCGATGTACCCGGTCGCCGCGGTCGGTCACTGTCGCCGGCCAGTCGGGTACTTGTACAGGTAAAATCTTACCATTATACCGTCAGTTGCTACGATGTCTCTATACTGAGGTGCAATCCAGTTCACAAGTGAGAAGTAAGTTTTGTTGTCTCCATAACCGTGGGTATGGACAGGATTGTCTGCGATAGGCTGAGTTTTGCGCAGTATCTCAGAAACTGGTCCGGTGACAGCAGCTTGGTCAGGAGGTCAGCCTGTAACAAAGCGGATGCTGTGTGAACGAATTCTATGCTACTGTCCTCCACGGCCAGTTATGTGTGGTGGTACTTGACTTCGATGCACCTAGAATGCTTGGTGGCAGAGCTGGCCCGTGCAACGGCGATGGAAGCTTGATTTTCCATCTCGGAGAGGATGTTTTTGGGAGTTCCATGTCCGGGATCTTCAACCAGTTGTGACGTACACTTTGCGTAGCTGGCTGTGAAGTACTCAGCTTTGAAGATACTGTCCACTACGGTGTTAACCTTGCGTGAGCAATGTGACACCAGGTTCCCGGCGTGGTAGACCAGGGAGGCATAGGCTGACTGACGTTTGTCTGGAAAGGAGGCATAGTCGGCATCAGACTGCGCTTGTAGTGAGTCCGGTCCCGTTCTTTAGAGCAATTTCATGGTGGCCGTATGTTTAAGATATTGTCCGATTTGTTTGAGTGCTTTCCAATGCCTCATTGTTGGATTATTTTTGTGCCAAACCAGTATACCCCTGATATGTATGCAGTCAGGTCTTTTCCAATCCAAGAGATACCTCAATATTGCTATGATGCGCGCGTATGGATAACGATTCGTTTTCAGGTGTCTCTCCGTGTCGTTTTTGGTGGAGAGATCGCGCCTTGACAGGTGTAGCGTTTTGGGTGGCTTGCAGTTGTGAAGCCGAAGGCTGTTGATGACTTTCTACGTAAAACGCGGTTGTGAGATGCGTATAATCCGCTTCTGCTGGTCCTGCTTTACTGTACACAAAATGATAGGTGTGGATATTCCGAGGTTCTAAACCTCCTACTTTCTGCGTAGTGCACGGAGAAATTGTGTATAAATTCCCCCGCTTCTTTAGGGCACTGCGAAATCGTCTAATGTGGAGGCAAGGATGATTTTATGTTCTTAGTGTACACGAATATAGCCGTTGCGGGGGCTTGCCAAAGTTAGGAAGCCAATTCTTAGAAAGAATGGCCGTATGTATTTGTAGAAGGTCTTAGTTGCTTTAGGGGTTCCATATTTGTTTTTGAAAACTTGAGCGTCCGAGTATTTGTTTTACCTAAGTCTTTCGAATGGGAGTAGTTTCTCAGTGTAAATAGGCGAGTTTTCTTCGTATTCTTCATAGAGAAATGCATTCTTGAGGTCAACTTTTTTTACATTCATGCCGGTTGATGTTGCAATGGATATAAGGAGGCGAATGTTATCCTTGTCTGCGGTGTGGACAGCCAATTACGCAGGATCTAAATGCTTACACGGTTGTAGTAGATGTCCATAGTAGTTGATGTGGGCTTTTTAACCCAAGATATCACCTCGCGCATCGTACTTGCGTGTAAACGGGACGATAAGTTGCTATTCTTTCGTATTTCGGGGCAGTTCTGACCGGCGTATGTGGAGAAAAGTGCCAAAGAGTGTGTGCATGCGGAATTCTTTTTCGTATGAACTGCGCCACATGTTGTAGGATTTCTGAAGACATGCTGCTTCTAGTAGATTGCGTGGAGGTGTGATGAGATAGTCTTTGCGTTGTGCCGTGGGTTTCACTTCATCTGTGAGTCTGTTGGGATGTGCTTGAGACTGTATCGCATAGTGAGTATTGATTCGTGGGTTGAGTGTCTCGTGGGTTGTTATGCCGTGGAATTACGATTTTTGGCGATCGTAGTTCGGATTGCAAGGTCGGAAATCAGTTACCCTTGTCTTGAGCAGTTTACCGTTTGTTGGGTCGATGACACGATATTTTTTTCCATCAGGTGCGCTGAGGAAACGAATTAATCCTGCCCTAGGTGATTGTTTCTTATTGATTTCAGTCAGTATTGCGATGTGGCCGTATTCCCCGAACATCTTGAATTAGTCAAGCGTAAGTGTTCTGGTGGTGAATGGTGAATATGGTGGGCGTAGGTCCTCCAAAAATCGACAGGGAATGTCTTGGATAGTTCGGTGGAGGTTGCCGTTTGTTTTGGTGACGGTATCCAGCATGCAGTAGGTCCAATACTCTGTGAATGGCATTTTTACTTTTTTTTACTGTACGGCGTTGCTCAGACACGTGACATAAGGTGCAATTGAACCTTTCGACGACACTGTTCTCGTGTGGTGTTTGTGGAGTAGTTGGATCGATTCTTGTGTCTTTGGCCCTCAGTGTTTGTGGAGTATCTTAGTAATGTCCTCATTGGCATTATCGCATCTTCTTTCACCGCGCGATTCCCGATTTTTTTCTTAATCTGCGTCACTGTGGTGCTTAATGTCGGGTGGGTTGTAAAGCTTCTGATAATTTGGTTAACTGTGGTGCGATCATGATTGATGAGTGGTACTATCGCATCTACCATTATCCGTCCTAGCTTCATATGGGATCGGAAGTAGTATTCAAGTGTATGTCTGGAGTCGAAGCGAGGGTTGCGGGCTTCATTGATAAGTGATCGCTGTCTATAGGGGAACTGGTATGATTGGAAGATCGTGGAAATCTCGGTCATCATTTCATGTGGCGTCTTGATGAGGAACTCCGAAAAAATCCTGTCAAATATGTCAGGGGAGATCGTTCTGCAAATGAGTCTTCTTTCTTTTGCTATTCGGGCTCGGAGTTCGGCTGGCATAGGATTAGGCAGTGGTACCTTCTTTGCGATAATATCGTGCAGGTTGTGCTTTTCTGCCAGCTTTGTCATGCCGAACTTTCATATGTTGTAGTTACTGCTTGGGAGGACAGGGGAGTGGAGTTGCAGTTGATGATCTGGCATCCTTCGTTCGTGATCGTCTTCCTCTTGTACTATGGAAGATGTGGACTTGAGCTCGTCAATGTGGTTACGTAGTGAGTATCGGCGGCTGCGTGAGGCTTTCTGGGTGCTGTGGGCCAGGTCGTCGATGATCGTCAGAGATGTCCCTGGGATTGGTGCGTAGGAGGCATATAACCTGTAGAGGTGACCGATGTCCCCAGTCTCCGCGGTCGGTCACTGCCATGGGGGAGTCGGGTATTTATAGAGGTAAAATCATAGAATAAAAGCGGCGGGTGCAATTATGTCTCTACACCCGTACCATGGGTGCCCTAAATGAGCAGTTTACAGTACAGAACAGCCCCATAATCTGGGAGATGCGTCTTTAGGTTTCTAGACGCATCTCTTCAAAGAGGTACGGTAGGTTTTGCGTGTTTGTTGCAAATTACATTATATACGCAGTACATGTAGTCTGTGCTGTGCCGCACTAGTAGAAGGGGGACACAGGGTCCGCATGGCCCCAGGGAAGAAATAAAGAAAAAGTTTCACTAGCATTGAAAGTACTGTGCTGTACTGTACTTTTGAGCTGTGTACAGCACTTGTGCTGTCAGCATAGTACAGCAGCAGTTTTATTTCCTGAATATTTGTAGATAATGCATTTGCGTTAGTTCAGGGTATACGCTAATTTTTTTCTACAGTGATTTCTGTTTTAAAGGATTGCCAGCAGTACACTGTACTGTACAGTACTTCTGAAATATTTAATTACTCCTATTTACATACGCCCAGTAGTTTACCACCAAAATCCTTGCAGCATCACTCCAGACCCAAACCAACTGCAACAAACGTACCCCTTGGCCATCTTCGCGACCAAACAGCTTCGGCTGTCACCGAGCGACTCCAGCTATGGGAATCCATTGCCCCATTATCATCAAGCGACACCAATGAGACATAACGGTCCTAGCAGCAGGAAAACACATTTAATAATCCTTTGGGGGTTGCTATGGAGCAGTGAGAGGAAGCAGTCCGGCGGTAGACATTAAGGACTGCTTTGATTTCATCTACATCGCTTATAGTGAGCTTTGATCAACTGACAGACCAAGATTGTTTTTCTCTTTTCAGGTTCAATCGCTCAGATATTATGCGAATGACGCCGGTCATCGGTTGGCCGAGTGCGGAGACAAACAGATACTCAGAAAACCCCCATCTTGCGACGTGCGTAATACTTCACAGCTGACTTCGCCAGCAAGTTGGACAGATGTAGAGCTGCTTTTTGGGCGGCACTGCTCGCATCTCTCCTAATTTTTTTGGGAAACGCTGGATGATTTTCTAGAAAGAGGACGGGACTGGTACTACCGGGACTTTACGCGGATTTCTGGAAAGGGAGGTTTGCAGAATTAGGTTGGGTGTAATCAAAGTATGACGAAGTCAACAATTGCTTTTGGCGAGATTCTTGATTGCCCAAGATTTTGACTTCTCGTTGGCACGTTAACCAAGAACGTTTCAAAGCCAATTTTTGGGAGGGTGTTCCTTCAACATTTTTAGTACTCAAATGCGACAATTCGCCGGATAAGAAGGAGAAATGCTCAAGACTAGTTAGTAATATGTCCAGTAATTTCCAAAAAAAGAGGCTAATTTTCGCCTGAAAAAAGAAAGCTATGTGGCAAAGTTTCGGCCGAAACATAATTCGCCAAGGAAGAAGAACGAATACACAAAAAGTCATACCTGATATTGCCGAAGAAAGAGTTGAGCTGCGATCAGAAGAATCGTTCCCTCCTAATTATTGTACTTCTGAATCAGGGGAGCAAATCGGCGCGGAATAAATAGCAAATACCAGTCAGCACTCCGTTGCAATGATGGAGGAAATCCGTGGGACATTAAATTGTATCTCGATCACTATGAAGGAGTTAGTTTAGCTTATTGAAAAGTTGGAAAAGATGACGCCGCTTTCTGTTGGACATTCTGCAGCAAGAAATGCGAGAAAAGTTGATAACCCGTATACCAGATACAAATATATTGGTTAAAGAGTAAATAATGGAGAAGCTTTCAGCACGTATCCAGTGCATGTGGCCCACAAAATATACTAGAGATCTGCGGAGAACATGCGTTTTTGTAGGGCCGGTGTAGTATAATTGCGGAGGTGATGCAATGAGATGACCGTTTACGGCAATCGGGACTAGGTAGCGATCCACGTGCGATCCGGATTGCCGGTGATATTTATTTACTGTAGTGTAATGTAGCTAACTGTAAGTAGATAGATACCTACTAGCTCACTGTAGATATTTATTTGGGGTCTAAAAACCATGGGTCGGCATTTAAGGCCGCCGGCGACCCCAGACACCGAGAGTAAAGGTAAGGCACTGCTACCTGTGAACCGGTACTTAACTGTAAACTGTCCTCGGTTATCCGTCTCCCATGCTTAGGTTTCCCTCTCGTATTTCCCATTTTTTACAGCTCGGACGCGCGTCTAATATGGATTCCCCTCCACCCTGGGTTTTTGCCGACCTTCTTTTTTACCGCCGTGTTTCCTGCGTTGCACCCGGTTGTACTTATTTCTTTACGTTACGAACCTTTGTTACCGATGCTTTCGGTGGTCAGTCTACTAATTAACGCGAGCGGGGTTTTATCCCACATTTGGATCTCCTGACCTTTAACCGTTTTACGGTTTCCTCGAGAGCAAAAACGCGTTGAGAAAGAAGTTAACCCATTATAAAAAACGGTTGTTTGGACATTCGATTCTTCGTGGAAGTTTGGGTTGAAGTCAGAAGATGGAACCTCAACTGCAACCGCCGCAGCCTACCGCCGACAACGGAGATACGAACTCCCAACGAAGCCTCCGCAGTTCTGTTCTCGGTGCTTCTCCACTTACGGAAAATATCGAATCATTCCGTTTGACAATTCAAGCCAATTCTAGTCGTCCACCGACTCCTTGGGATACGAACAAGGCAGCTTCCGCTGCACAGGAAGCCCCACCGAATCAAAAAATCCGAAATACTGCCAACAGATCCAGGATTTTGATGGAGAACGTCATTTCCCGCGTCATCCAGTGGCTAGATTAAAATATAAGTCCCCGTGTTGATGCGATGTTAGCGCAGTCCGTCAATCCCGTGGTGGAACGCTTGATGCATGAGAAAGACCAGAAACGTATCTCCGAGTTATCGGAAGCTGTACCGAAGCACTTCTTAGACCGCTACCTGGATCCCTCTGTGCCGAATAGTCTGCTTTCTGGCGTAGTTCCTCGCATAGTCCTCGAGGTTCTCAAAAGAGAAACAAGATCCCGCAAAAGTGGGAAGAATGAAGACCGAGTCGCAGTAAGTTCCCCTTCGCCCCCAAACCCCGATTTTTTTTTGAAGTCAAGACAGCAGGTGCTGTACCCGCAACACGCCACTTACCGCAGGATTACACCGATGATGAAGTGAAGATCGTGTAACTTCCTGCCTTTCCTGGCACTGGTAAGGACCCTGATGATGAGGACGGATCAAACTCGACGATGACTCCGACCGACGCCGGAAGGACCGCCGAGGTGAGCGGGACTTCAAGCGCGGGCGTCGTCCTTTCCGTAATCGCAAAGGCCGCGATGGCCGAATCCGCCGCAATAAGAACAAGGGCTATGAATCGTCAAACGTAGATTTCGAAGGTGGTGCAGTCGAGCGAATCAGACATTGGGTACAGCTCGGGTGGTTTCGAAATTCGGTATCGACATTAGCGGAGAACCGTGAGTTTGAAGTGAGCGACTGATGCATGTAATCTTCAAGAAGGCTGTGTTTTACTGTACAGATCGTACTGAATGCGGAAAAGAAGCCAGAAGTACACCGATTTGATCGGTCGCAACCTCGGAAAAACACAAAGAGGCCGTCCGTTCAGATGCGAGATCGAACGTTTTCCGGTAAAGACCGGATCACGGCATTAGTTTTCCTCGCAAGATTTAAGAACTTTTGTGATACAAACGACGTCTCCAAAGGAGCCGCCGTATTTTGTGTGCAGTATTTTCTTACCGTTCAAGCTGCCACGATGGTGCACAACAGATTGTCGGTATCAACAATGTCCATCGACGCCGGTCGAGTGGAGATATTGACCTCGTACAAGGAGATGGTTAACTTCCTCCTCAAAACGTTTGAAGCCGGTGACGCAATGGCTGCAGCCTTGTTAGAAGTCGAGGGGAGTCGACAGAGTATTGCAATGACGGGGCAAGACTTCTCCAATGAGTTTCGGAAGAAGGCATTGAGCTGTGGTACCGTTTTCTCCGGAGAAAGAATGAAAGGTTACTTCGTAGAAAATCTGCTACTGTCCATTCGCACACAGTTACGCAATTATGCGATAGACCATCCGAGAGCTGACTATGAGTCGATAGTTCGTTATGCACGAGGACTTGGATCATCGCACCGTGCACTACGCCGGGTTAATACACCCGTTTCGTTCCGTGATAGCCGGAATGTGAAGCAAGTGGCGTTGCAGAACATTGATGCGTTAACTGCTGAATAGGGTAGCAATTCATGCACGCACGGAGTTGAGGAAACAAAATATGACGTCTTCACACTGGCTTACCAAGGAATTAGTGCTCCGATAACGGTTCAAAGTCCCACAGTATCGACAACCACAGTTAGAGGCACTATGCCTACCCCCGATTTCCGAAGTCATCAGAGGTGCTAAATTCGAAAGTATAAGGATCGGCCATCACCTGTTGCCGTATATTCTTGTCTACAGACCACACAGTTTGTGCTTTAATCAAGGACACCGCACAACCCGACCGCATCATGGCTCTTCGGGAGCAAACTTCCAATCTCTGGCCGCCGAAAGACGCCATGGTAATCAACAAGGCGCCGAACGTGCCGGCTACACGCGTCAGAAAACGCCCCTACTCGCTCGTCAAGATTCGGATAAAGTCGTTTAGGAAGACACAATACACATGACCCAGCTATTCATACCGATACTCGGCGCTGAATAACCCAACACACCGGTAAAAGACTCTTTAAAAGAGTAAGAGGGACCGTTGAGACGCCGGAACCCCTCTACCTCTCACGCTAAAGATTCCTTGTTTGTTCCGATTTTAATGGTATTACGGTTCTGTTGGTTGAAGATATGCTCGCAATCGACGTCGAGACGGAAGCATGCTTATTTGAAAAGCAGAGCGGTAAGAAAGACGTCAATATCGGCCTCTTCCTGCAGTTCATGCTTTCCCGAAGTGCTGTGTTGGATACAAGTGCCAGACCGAACCTCTTCAGTGCCCGAAAGATCCCCGCAATTTGATTGCTGAATGCTCGTCCGATATCGGTACAGCCCACAGTTTCTGCTAATAAGCAACGCCTCTCCGTTCTCGATGTGACCCCCTTGATTGTGGTTATCGGTTAATTAAAGGTTCTCGTCCCCTTTCTGGTCGTCGCGAATCTTTCTACAGACTTGATACTAGGGACTTCTTTTATTGACCGCCACGTCAAGGAAATCCTCCCAAGATACCGGAAGGTGATGTTTTAAAACGCGCCTTCCGTATGAATCGTCGGGACGATGCAGTCGCAGCGAAAGAAGAAGGGAACTGATTTCTAGGGGCAAGACCTCAGGCCAGTTTCACCAACCATACCGATGAAGACGGTGTTGAACAAGGTCCGCCTTGCGAGATGTGTTTTGATCCCACCCATGTGTCAAATTAATGCCGATGCATCAAAATAAGTCGGTGGCTCCCGTTTCTTACACAACCACCCGATGTTGGCACATTGGAACATGATCCCAATGGCCAACGGCGTTTTAAACATAATGCCAAAAAAACCGTTCTAGGTGTTATTTTCGAACTTCTCCGACCGTGCTATGAAGCTACCGAAGCGTATGATAATTGCTCTGGCCCTCCAGGTTCCTGGTGGAGTAATAACTGTTACTTCAGATTATAAATCCCCTAAATCTAGGAACTCACTGTCACCAAGTTCGGAGAACCCTCAGCCTCGGGAGGGTAGAATGTGCTGTTGAAACGGTTTAATCGTTAAATGATGTTGTTAAATCCGAGAAGTAGGAAGATCACTGGAAACAGTCCGTCAACATCGGTTACGAGGAAGAGTCCGTTTGTGCACGAGTTTATCGCCTGTTGTCGGAATTCATCTCGATGTGGTCCGGTGAGCACGGATTTATCGCAGCGGAAAAACTCCGAATCGAGCTATAAAAGGGAGCGAAACAGGTGTACCAAGCGCCGTACAGATAAATTCACCGAGGTTGGGAATTTCAGCAGAAAAAGATAGACTGAATGATCGCGATTAAAGTCATAGAGAATGCACAGTCGGAGTTGGGAAGTACAGTCGTCCTAATAACGAAATGAGACGGAAAGATACGCTTTGTGCAGACCATGGCCGACTCAACGCTGTTATTCGTCGCGATACTGAACCGATTACGCGGATGGAGGGGTGCATAGACTTGCTCGGGGACGCAACCATTTTCAGTACGTCAGACTGCTATTAGGGTTATTGGCAAGTTGAAGTTTCCGAGGAGGATCAGGATAGAACAACGATCGTTACACGCTGTGGAACTTATCGATTTCGCCGAATGCCCTTTGGGTTGAAGAACGCCCCCGCTACCTTCCAACGGGCGGTGGACATCATCCTTTCCCGATTTAAATGGAGTTTCTCACTGGTCTATTTAGACGACGCGATAATCTATTCCAACAACCTGGAGGGTCATTTCCGACTTTTGCAGGAAGTCATGCATTTCTAACTGATGCCTTAGTTACGCTGAGACTTGAAAAGTGTTTGTTCTTCAATTCCGAAGTTGCGCATGTCGGACACACGATCAAGCCCGGGCGACTCGCGGTGAACAACAAGAACACCGACGCCATTCGGAAAGGGCGAGCTCCGACGAACATAACTGAATTCCGTTTGTTTTTCAGTCTGTGCAACATCTATTACCGCTTTTTCCCGAATTTCGGGCGAATCTCCGTTCGCTTAGTCGGAAGACAAGAATAGGAGGACCCACAGAATGAAAGACATTTGGCGACACATATTATTCCGCTTTCTAGAAGTTGAAACAACGTTTGGTCTCCCATCCGATCTTCGCCTTGCCGCGTTCCGGTTTCCGATATAATCTGGACACCGACTCCTGTGACTACTAGTTTGGCTGTTGTCTGTTACAAGAACAGCCGGAAAGAGATAGACTCCCTATCGGGTATTGGAGTCGCAGCCTAGCCGACGTAGAACGGAATGAAACCGGTTCGGAACGGTAATGCCTCGTCGTGGTATGGGCAATGCTACAGCTTACTCCATACCTGTACGGTGACCCATTTACCCTGAGAACGAATCATAATGCGCTTCGCTGGATCCTGAATTTGTCAGATGCATCGAGAAGGCTTGGGCGCTGGCGGAGACGCCAGCCCGCGCTTTTCGAAAGTACAATGCCGTCCCGGCGTCAATAATCAACTCGCAGCTGGTATGTCCCAACTTTAGGCAGGCGTGGAGCCGGAACCGCTCGACGATGAAATCACGTGTGACTTAGTCGACGCATACTCACTTAACGGTGAAATGGAAGTGCTTGTCGATTTTTGGGATTTTGATTCGGTTCGGGATGGGGTACTACGATTGTTTGCAAAAAGATGCACGTACACTGATTCTAGTAGTACTCCCTTTCTGCCGCGAAGACCGGTGATTTCCGATTTCGGAGCACGCCCACGGAATGACGGGCTAGTCGGCCGTAACCACGGGCATCAAGGGAGGATCTGAAGAGGCGGAGGTAGTCGTCAACCAACATCGGTAATTGGCCACTCCTGGACAACACCGCTATACGTGTGGGGTGTTGAGCGCACAAAAGGTAATCGATGGTTGAACTGTTGGTTGATGCTTCCGGTAAACAGGCCGGAACATCAGACCAGGGTTTATATAGAAAAAGTACTCAACACCAGCAGAGATAAATTGTAACTAAACGGTACTGAATTCAAAGGTATTCTAGAAAAAGCGACCCAGAGGTATCAAACTACAAGGTTCTGAAGGTCCATCAGTATAACAGACAGCAACGAACATCATGGCAAAGTCCCATTGGTCCAATTGGCAAGTAGGCATAAAGTGGTTGCTGATTGGTGGGTGCGAAATGTTTCGAGAACCACGGGAGATAGCCATGATGGATCCATGTCATTGGCTAGGACAAAGAGGTATGATATTATGCTTTTACACTGGTGCGTGAGTACAGTGCACAAGTTGCAATGATGTCTTCTTACAGTGTAAATCCTTGGTACAGGTTACCGGAGGGATACTGTCAGGGTATTTGGTGATTTACGGGCATAATCGCAACATCACTCCCCCCTACGAAGAAGAATCGCCCCGATTCTTGTATTCGTATAGCAGATCTTGACAATTTTTCAGTTCATTTTCTGATAGCCATGAGTTCTCGTGATCTGCATATCCTTTCCATTTAATGAGATATTTTGTTTTTCCGTATTGTTTCTTGTGACTGAGAATTGATTCGACTTCGTATTCTTTATGTCCATCTTGAACCTGTATAGGCGGTGGCGGCGTAATTTGGCGATAGAATTCATCTTCAAAGTACGGCTTAAGGAGACTAGCATGGAAAGCATTGTGAATTCCCCTGTCGATCATTGGCTGGGAAAGATTTAAACGGTACGTAACTCCGTTTATATCCTCAGATATTTGAAATGGACCACAAAACTTTGGGTTCAGTTTTCGAGATCCTGCACCATCTTCAAAAGCTAGGTTTTTTGTGGACAACCAGACTTTGTCACCAACTTTATAAGAAGAAGGTCTTCTACTTCTGTTGACATACAAGGCAGTGGATTCATTTGATTTTTTGATTTGTTCTTGGGCTTTTTTCAGTGATTCTTGCATGTTTCTTAGGAACTGTGCCGCAGCAGGGTTGTCTGTGGAGAGTATGTCCAAAGGGACAGTTCTAGGGTGGATTCCATAATTGAGGAAGAACGGAGAGAAAGTTGTAGTGGCATTAATAGATGAGTTGTAAGCAACTTCGAAGTCCACCAAGTATTTGTCCCAATCTGTCTTGTCGAAGCTAACAAAAGAACGAATCATTTCTTCGATCTTTCTGTTCATAATCTCAGATTGTCCATCTGTTTGTGGGTGGTATGCTGAAGAAGGGGATATCTTGGTACCCAGAAGGTGGAACAGACTCTTCCAAAACTTGCTCATAAAAATGGCATCCCTATCACAAATGATATTCGTCGGAATTCCGTGGTTTCTGTAGACATGATCCTTGAACAGCCTAGCAGTTGAAGGAGCATCTATTTTGGGCTTGGTTGGTATAATTCTTATCATCTTTGATAATCTGTCAACGACAGTTAAGATGCCATTGTTTCCTTCCGTTGACCTTGGAAGGGGTGTAATAAAGTCCATCGTTATGTGAGTCCATTTGGTTTTCGGTGGATCAAGAGGTTGTAAAAGACCTGCGGGTTTCTGATTGGATGGTTTGTCTCTTTGGCAGTGGCAAGAACGAACGTATCGAAGTACATCTGTACGAAGGTTTTTCCAGTAAAACTTCGGTGATATTCTATTGATTGTTTTTGAAATTCCCAAATGTCCAGTATTTGGAGTAGAATGGTAGTCATGTAATAGCTTGACTTTAAATTTTCCTTCTGGTACGCAAATCTTTCCGTTCCTTAGTAAAAGCAACCCTTTCTTTTCGAAAGGTGTCTTTGGATCTTTGTATTGGGTTTTCAGGTTTTCATCTAGCCTGTAATCTTTGGCCAGATCTTCTAGCTCAGAATCCGCAAAATAAGGTACGGATATATTGTTCGATTCTAGGTATGTCTTTGTTATCACTTCCTTGAGTAGTTCTCTGTTTCGATGTTTAGGTGAGGGATAATTCTGAGGTTGTCTTGACAGAGCATCGGCAACGATGTTTGCTTTCCCGGAGATGGGTATAATTTTGAAATCAAAGTTCGCTAATCTTTCCAACCACCTAACCTGTCTTTGGGACAGATTTTCCTGGGTCTCGAGGTATCTTAAAGGGTAGTGATCAGAATGAACTGTGAAAAAGTTTCCGTGTAGGTATGCTCTCCACCATTTCAAGCACTCTACAATGGCCAAGAGCTCCTCTCATGAGCGGCATAATTTTGCTCAGCATCATTCAAAGTCCTAGACGCAAAGGCAACTGGTCTTCTGGATTTTGGATCCCCCTGTTCCAACACAGCTCCAATTGCGTACTGAGAGGCATCTGTAGTGACATATATTGGAAGTTCAGAGTCAAAAGTTCGAAGGACTGGGGCACTGCATAACGATTTCTTCAAGGTCTGGAATGATTTGTCCTGAGTAGCTGTCCACAGAAATGAAACGTTCTTCGTCAGCTCTGTAAGAGGTTTAGCAACCAATGAGCATCCTCTTATGAATCTTCTGTAATAGTTGACGAGTCCCAAGAATGACTGAAGTTGTTGCTTGTTCTTTGGTGAGGGCCATTCCATGACTGCCTTTATCTTGTTGGGATCCACAGCAATTCCCTCTTGACAGATTACATGTCCAAGATACTCGACTTCTTTAACACCGAAGACACATTTTGACAATTTTGCGAACAGATTCTCCTTCCTCAGAATCTCTAGTACTACATCAATGTGTTCTAAATGTTCTTTCCATGTCTTACTGAAGATGAGAATGTCATCTAAATAAACGATAACGAATACATCCAGGACATCTTTGAATATGTCGTTCATGAGATTCATAAAAGTTGCTGGTGCGTTGGTCAATCCAAAAGGTAGTACGAGAAATTCAAAATGTCCGTATCTGGTTCGAAACGCTGTGAGAGGGATTGAAGATTCCTCCAGTCTGATCTGATGGTAACCCATCCTCAGATCTATTTTCGAGAAGTACCTGGCTCCCTTAAGTCGATCAAAGATATCATCGATGCGCGGCAGGGGTAGCTGTTTTTTACAGTAAGCCGATTAAGTGCTCTGTAATCCACACACATACGCAAACCGCTGTCCTTTTTCGTTACAAAGAGTATTGGCGCTCCCCAGGGGCTTTTGCTTGGTCTAATGAATTCACTCTCTAGTAGATCATCTAGTTGTTTACGAAGCTCCATCATTTCTTTTCCTGAAAGTCTGTAGAGACCCTTTTTCTGTGGCTTAGCATCTTTTTCCAATTCGATCTTGAAATCATACTTTCGCTTCGGAGGAAGGCCCTTCGGAAGTTTTTCCGGGAAAACGTCTGTATACTTTTTCAGTACACCTTGAATATCTTCTGGGTAAGAATCTGGAACATTTGGATTTGAGTCTAGTGGTCGAATTAGAACAGCATAAGTGCTACATTTTTTCTCCAAATCAGTAAGTACTGAGTTTGCAGAAACGAAAGGGTGCTTTGTCATTTCATTGGCAGTGACGGAGTACTTTTCACCCTTGTAGTTGAAAGAAACTTGATTGCTTGAAGAGTCGATAATTGCTCTATGGGCTCCACACCATTCCTTTCCTAGGATTGCATCATATCTCTTGAGGGGGCTCACGGCGAAGTACAGTGGTTCTGTGTAGTTCTTTACTTGGACGATTGCCGGACCGGCTGTTTCTCTCAACTTCTGGTTAGCACCGTTCGCCATTTCGGCAAGCTCTGCTGATTCTCTTGTTTTAATCTTATGGTAATCGCAGAACAATTCACTGAGGAAATTGATCTCACCACCTGGGTCGATGAGAATTTTTGCTGGTCCATTGGAAATGACTCCTTTAACAATAAGAAGTCCTCTATGATTTCGTTGGAAAGTTGGGGTTGGTGTTCCCCTAAATGCTTCCTGGGATCTTATTGTTGAAACAATAAGATTTCTGTTATCCAGAACTGATTGAGGACCTTCAGTCAGTTCCTTCGGGCTTTTGGGCAGTTTTTTGCAATGTGCCCTCTCTGTCTGCATCTCAAGCAGAGGCCTTCACGTATGCATCTCTCACGTTCTGCTTGATCCAATTTCGGTAAGTTAACATTTGAGGACTGTATACCCGGTTTCATTTCCACGTTCCCAATTTCCATTGGCACAGGAGCACTATTTCCATACTTGAACTTCCGTTCAGCGATTTTGTACTCGATTTGTTGTTACCTAACGGCCCTGAACGCCTGTAAGCAGCTTCGATTCTTTCCGCATCTGCCATTAAATCAGAAAGCTTAGAGTATTCTTTCGTGCATAGGCTTTCCAAATGTACGGTTTCAGGCCGCGTGAATAGCGATCAATCTGATCTTTGACTCCTATGTCTGGTATATCCAACAATATTTTGTTAAAATCTTCATTGAACGCAGTAACGTCTTTAACTTGTTTCCAGCGAGCCAGCTTGTCTCGGGCGATTTTTTCCTTGTTTAACGTCTCGAAGCGATTGAGAAGGGCAGTCTTCAGTTCCTTCCATGTTTGAATCTCCTGCCCCGCGGCGCTCTTGGAATGGACCATCCACCACTCATGGGCATTTCCAGAGAGATAGCTTAGTGCAATGTTCATAGTAGCTTGCCCATCTGCTTCACCAAGATAATTCTGCATCTGCACGCACCAGCTCCCGACGGACCCTTTTCCGCTGAATGATCCCGGCTTGTTCTTCTTAGGGGCGTCCTTGGTTTCGTTTTGACCATTTGAGCTACTAGCATTGATCCTGACGAGAGAAAGCTCATTCTCGAGAGCTCCCACCTTGCGAGCAGCGTTATTGAGCTGGTTCTGTTGTGTGGAGATCTGGTTATGAGCCTCTGACAGCTGGCGTTGAAGTTCGCTTACAGCCTGTGCCAGAGACTCTACAGTAATGCCCGAAGTTTCCATTGTCCTTTCCTATTGGTCGAAAGAGTCACACGTGTAGTTTTGGGTTTTTTTTTCTTTAAATAGAATTTTTCAAATTGGCCAGTAAGAATCGGTATGCACTGTGGCCGAGTTGGCTAGACCAGCGAAAGACCAGTGAGAGGTCTCGAGTTCGAATCCCAGTCGATAACTTGGGAAAGTTGATTTTCTCTGACGTAAGGGTTTGACGTCAGTCACGTCGGGTGTGCTATAGTAGCCCTCCTTCCGATGCTTTACCAAACGGTTGTTTTCCTGTCTAGAACCTGGCGGCGATACGGACTTACAAGTCCTACTGCAAGGAACTGGGGAAAGCGAGTTTGTAAGGTAGCCACAGCGGGAGGGTGAACACAGCACAAACGAAGTCGGTTGAGAAAGCAACTTTTGTTTTTTTTTTCCTATTCGACAAGGATAGGTTTATTCAAATACAAGCTACTCAGACTTACGAGCAGTCTCGCGGTGACGACGGCCAAGACGGTGGCGCTCAAGGTCTGCCTTGCTCGGAACTTCTATTTTGCAAATATTGCAGGTGTGCCTTGTCTTGTCAGCGCGGTGCTGATGCTTGCGGGAACGGAGATGCTCGAAGTACTGCACGCGGCCTGTGCAGGTGACTTGACAGTGACGACAGTGGAAAGGAGACGATCGAGGGTTCTTGGTCATTCGAGGCCTCCTGACAGACTTCCGGATACGATGGTTGGCTGTCCTTTGGATAACGATAGAGGCGGCGTCAGGAAGAACAGGTAGGCCCTTCTTCGAAATCGTAGGCCTGGTGGTCGGTTTGGCCTTCCTTGATTTGACGGGCCTTGAGCGGGGGATCTCGGGAAGCGCTGGTATCGGTGGAAGGGCCGACGGAAGTGCGAAAGCGGGAGGCTGCGGGTTCTCGGTTCTTCGATTTCGATCCTAGTCGGTGTCCTTGGTTCTTGACCGTAACAGAACTTACTTACTTCTCGACAATTTTCCTCGAAAAATCCCTGTAAGTCCTTCTCGGTGTACTCGTCAGGCGACGAGGGGCGGTCCCTGGAAGTCTTGTTTTTCGGCACTGAGCGTTATTCAAAAAGAATCAGAGTAAAAAACAAAATGTTAGTCTCTGCTTGCAATCGGGCAGAACGTCAAATCTAATAGAGATTTTAACTTACTGTCGGATTGGAAGAACTCGCAGTACTGACAAACGAATATGCGATGCTACCAAATGTGGGGTGTTGAGCGCACAAAAGGTAATCGATGGTTGAACTGTTGGTTGATGCTTCCGGTAAACAGGCCGGAACATCAGACCAGGGTTTATATAGAAAAAGTACTCAACACCAGCAGAGATAAATTGTAACTAAACGGTACTGAATTCAAAGGTATTCTAGAAAAAGCGACCCAGAGGTATCAAACTACAAGGTTCTGAAGGTCCATCAGTATAACAGACAGCAACGAACATCATGGCAAAGTCCCATTGGTCCAATTGGCAAGTAGGCATAAAGTGGTTGCTGATTGGTGGGTGCGAAATGTTTCGAGAACCACGGGAGATAGCCATGATGGATCCATGTCATTGGCTAGGACAAAGAGGTATGATATTATGCTTTTACACTGGTGCGTGAGTACAGTGCACAAGTTGCAATGATGTCTTCTTACAGTGTAAATCCTTGGTACAGGTTACCGGAGGGATACTGTCAGGGTATTTGGTGATTTACGGGCATAATCGCAACAATACGGTCTCGGTATGCGCGATGGTTCAACTCGTCACCGACATTTACGATGAACTTCTGCGGTTCATACACTCGACACGCCCTCCCTGGCTGCACTCCTTCCGGCCCATCTCCAAGGGCGACGATTTCTCCTACTCCGCAACTCGGTTTACGCATATTGCGGTCGCCCCACATGACTTTGTCGGTGGAGACTTCTTTCCGAGAAATCAGGACACCAATGTGTAGATGACCGTAGGAAATGGGCGTAGCTGCAAAGGGTGCTGCGGTACAAGGTACCGTGGATGGACGTTGTTGTGGTGTGCAAGCGCGGTATAGCGGTTGGCGGGTAATTCTCACGGTCTAGAGAGGTTTCTGGTCGCCGGATACTTGAATCTTCGCGGTCGGGAGACATGGTTCCGATGGTCGGGTAGTTGTAGAAAAAGGTGGTTGGCGCGAAAATGCCGAAACACGTGTACTTGTTCCAACTTAGGAAGGGGTAGATTGTAGTATAATTGCGTATGTGGTACAAGGAGATGACCGTTTACGGGAATCTGGATTAGGTGGTTACCCACATGCGATCCGGATTGCTGGTGATAGTTATTTATTGTAGTTGACAGTGTAATGTAGCTATCTGGAAGTAGTTTGATACTTATTAGCTTACAATAGATATTTACTTGGGGCCTAAAACCCAGGGGTCCGTCTATATGTAAGGCCGCCTCCGACCCTAGCCGCCGAGAGTAAAGGTAATGCAATGTTAACGACTACGGTATGACCATAAATTACCTCAAACACCCTGACAGTATCCATTCAGTAGCCGCTACCAAAGATTTACACTATAAGAAGACATCAGTGCAACTTGTGTAATGTACATTTGCACCAGTTTAAAACACAATATCATTCCACTCTGTGCCAAGCTAATGACATGAAGCTATCTCGGATATCTCGCGTGGTTCTCGAAACATTTCAACCGCATCAATCAGCAATTACTTTACGCCTCCTTGCCAGTTGGAACATTAGAACCTTACTATGATGTTAATCGTTGTCTGTATCACTGATAGGGGCTATAGGAGCCTTAAGAACCTTGTATTTTGATACCTCTAGATCGCTTTTTCAGAATATCTTTGAATTCAGTACCGTTTGCTAACAATTTATCTTTGCTTATGTTGAGTGCTTTTTCTATGTAAACTCCAGTCTGGAGCTTCGGCCTGTTTACCAGAAGCACCAACCAACAGTTCAGCCATTTAATTCCTTTTGTGCGCTAAGCACCCCACAGGCACTGTTACATGTGAACCATTCCTTAACGGTAAACCGTCCTTGGTTAGCCGACGTTCACGCTTATTTTTCCCTCTCGTCGCTCCCGTTTTCGGCCTTTCCCACTTTTTACCGCTCGGACGCTCGTCTAAGAATGATTTAACTACTATGGGTTTTTGTCGCCCTTCCTTTTCCCCCTGCGCTCCCTCCGTTGAGTCCGATCGTACTTCAGTATCTACGGTTACGAACCTGCGCTACCGACGCTTCCAGTGATATCTCTATCAGTTACCGCGAGCCTTGTTTTATCACACAGCCAGAGATTGATCGTTCTCCGATGCTAAGCGGACCTGGTATCGCTTGTTAAAGGATTTTCCGATTCTGGAGAAGGATGAAAGGCGTCAACTCTCTCGTGCCCTCAAACGAGATGCAGCAACGGTATTAGGTTTGGTCTAAGCGTACACTGGGATGCTACAGATGGTGCACTGTGTGACCATTTAGAATTAAGATTATGCAAAAAGGCCCATCATAGCTCTTTGTAGGAAAAATTATTCGATATGAAATGGGACGACAGGTATTAGTCTCTGTTTGCGTTTGGAAAACGTGTAAGGTCTGCTTCGATGGCCTTGTGGATCCCAACATCCGATGATATCATGGTTAATCACTTCAGAGCAGGTCTTCCAGCCTGTATTCAAGGTCAGATCATGCTTATATCTAGATATTACGATACAGTGGTCAGCATAGTTTTGAGGCTTTCCGCAACACAGCAGACCACAAGTACGGAAAGATTCCATCAGACACAGGAAGATGGGACTCTAAACAGGGAAGCTGCATCCACAGGGGCCAGGTATAGCTCCCCCAGGTACGTTGCCAATATTTCCACCGCGGAGGTCATATGATTCGAGTCTCATCCAGTGGAGGATAGATTTTAAGCATCGAAATCAAAGTAAAGTATCAGCAGCAGAAGTCCATGGGGGCCTAAATACCCCTGCCAGAAAATAAACCCTCACAATAAATTGAAGTGTAGCAAGCGAAAGGAGGTCCGCGCTTGTAGAAAGCCGATTTTGCGACGGATGATGGAGGAAGATAGGTAAATGGCAGTGAAACTCACTGTATTCGGAGAACAAATAAGCTCCAAGTTGGAAACGGGAGCCTCTTCCATTTAGAAAGATTCAAAGTGGTTCCAGGAAAAAGGAATAATACTGCAGCCAACCGAAGGAGGAACGTGTGCTGCTGATATTTGATGCATCCAAGTCATAGAAGAAGTTTCAGTCTCTTTCTGTATGTCGGGACTAAGCTTTCGGGATAAGGTTCGCGAAATGAGCATGCTTCCAGATTATCTGCTGCTTTGACGTCGGTTCTGGCAAAAATACATGGTCCTGTTAGACCTGGAGACAGATGTCGCATCTATTGAGTATGGGCGAAGAGAATCATTGGTCCTCTGGAGACTAGAATAAGCCAGAGATTTGAAGACATGGAATATAATCCATGCGGTTATTGAAGATCATGAGGTGGAAGATGCGATCAAATCCGTGGACCTTTCCGAGTTTTCTGCCGACCACGATTTGCAACGAAATTTGCGTGCCCTGTTGTGTTACAGGCAGCAAATCTTCATATACCTTTGGCAGATCGTGCGGATACAGCGCATGATATACCTCAAACAAGGTGTGGAACCGATATGGGCTCCTATGGGAAGACCTTTTCGAAAGGAAGAAGAGAGAGAACTCAAGTCTATGGAAAGAATTATAGATCCAGTAGTCTTAGAACCATCCACACCTCCATTAACTACGTAAAAATGATGTATTCGTGAGAAAAAAAGATGCGCGAATGCGGTTTACCTTCGATTTCCGTAAGCTGAATGACCTCACTGTCACAGATTCCTATCTCATTGGAAATGTGACAGATATAATGGACTGATTAGAGGTAATGAAGATCTTCTCGTACTTGACCTTAAGAATTGGTTTTATGTAGTCCATTTACATCCGGTGGCGAAGCCTTTCACACTAGTGCGGTCGGGGATAGGTCTGCATCAATACAACAGACTCCCAATTGGGTCAAGAAACTCTCTGCGAACGTTCCAACGCATTGCAAACAACATCATGGGAGATGGGAAGGGCAAGTATTTCTCGCCCTTAATTAATGATACAAGTATTAAGATTCCTTACGGGAAATCCTTGATACCCTACGGGAGGCGGGGACGAGACTTAAATTGTCTAAGTGCTCTTTTGGGATCTAAAGAGCCGAGGTATTAGGCCCTTTAGGGGACAAAGACGGGCCGAGACCTTTAGACAAGCATATAAAGGCTATCGAGAACTTAGTAGAACCAGCATCGATCGATGAAATGATGAGATTTCTGGGACTGGTGAACTTTTTCGCATCTTTCGTGGACCATTTTGCGGGTAATTTCGCCCCTCTTCATGATTTTTGAAGGTAAAAGGGTTCACAAGGAAACGCCGCCATTTGTAACGGCTAATCATACCTGCTCGGAAAATAAGGTTGGATGAGGAGCAGAAGAAGGCATAGGGAGAATTGAAAGCCGCCCTTAGCAATCCGAAGCTCTTCTTTTCACCAATCTGCGGCGCTCCTGAAAGTATAATGACAGATGCCACTGTGCACGGTCTTGGTGTAGTGGTGGTCCAGCTAGATGATAAAAAGGTTTGGCGTCCAATGTCGTTGTTGTATTTCACTTCACAGACCTTACAGCTTTACACGAATTCACTGCATATACTGTACTGTATATTCAAACCACTGGTAACCTTGCAGCCAGGGCTACTAGGCACTTTGCTGTCATTACACTTTCCTTACAGTTCTGGACACAGCGTTTGACCCCATTGGTACACTTGGAATAGTTACGGGCGAGTTGCACACTGGTACATTATATCATTGCTTTACCAATCAAAAGTCGCCTTGCTATCCCATGCCATCTGGACCAATGTACTTCTTACATCTTGTCAGAGTATGTCACTCTTGCCGACTACAATTCTGAAAGCGCTACTAACGATACCGTCAGGGCTGTTTTACGGGAATACCTTTGAATTCGCTACTGTTAGACTGCATTTTCCTTTAGTTTATAGCTATCTCCAGTTCTATATAAACCCTGGTTTGGAGCGGCCGGCTTTACCCAGTCAGCCTCAACCAAAGTTTCAACCACAGTTCTACCTTGATCTGCTCGTGTGCGCTTAACACCCCACATCGTGGTAGCATCGCAAGTAAGTTGTGCCTTATTGTGCGTTTTTCCAATCCGCCAGTTGGGATAAAATCTCTACTAGATTTATCTCAGCTGCCCGATTGCAAACAGAGACTAACATTGTGTTTTTCACTCTGACCCTTACGCGGTAACCCACAGTGTCGTACAACAGGAAGTCAAAGGGCCGCCCTCCATCGCCGTCAGAATACGACTCAGAAGACCTCGCCGACTTTCGTTCCCCGCCCACCTCGCCAATACTACCGATTGGCGAGGAAGAAGATCCCAAAACCCCGCTTCCTCCGTCGACTCCGAGAACCCCATCGCCTTACTCAGCCCCGAGGAGCCCAAGACACCGACGCCGACTTGCCAAGATCTTGTCTTACCCCGAGCACTGTCAGTGGCATCTCCCTTTGTTACGGTCGAAGAGCCTCGCACCCCTTTTCGATCGTTTGCCCTACCCCCATCGACCGGCCTTCGATCCTTACCCCCGGTCCCGAGGAAGCCGTCGCGTCCGACCGTCTCGAACCCGTCAAGGCCACCGACAAGTTCAAGGGCTCCTCCGAGAAGGCTTCAAGTACTGCCAGACGCCGCCTCTGTCTCGATCCAAAGGGTGGTAAACCATCGAATCCGCAAGGCTAGGCCCTCGAAAAGGCCGCGGATGAACAAGAACCCGAAGTCCTCTCCGTTCCATTGTCGTCATTGTCAAGTGACCTGCCCGGCCGCGTTCAGTACTTCGAGCACCTCCGTTCCCGTCGTCACATCCGCCGTACAAGCAAGAAGGAGTACAAGTGCAAGGACTGCAATATTGAGTTGTTCAGTGAACAAGACCTTGTCCGCCATCAGAACGGGGCTCAGCATCGACTCACAGTCAGAGGTCACAATTAGTATCTTTGTTTTCCATTAAAATTGCTTGTTTTTGAGTAGAAAAAGGAAAATAAGCAATAAGTTCATTCTCAATCGACTTCGTGTGTGTGTTGTGTTCACCCTTCCGCTGTGATTGCAAGCTTTCCTCTCTGCTGCCCCCAGATCCTTGTAGTAGGACTTACAATTGTAAGTCCGTATCGCCATCAGGACCTAGACAGGACAACCACCGCAAAGCAAGAATCGGAAGAAGGGCTACTATAACGCACCCGCACACGACGTGACTGACGTCAACCCTTACGTCAAAGAAGGAACTTTTTGTAAGTGCTCCTGGCGGATTTGAACCCGCGACCACTTCATCAGGAGCTACTTACACTTAACCACTAGGTCACCAAGACCGGAATTTGAAGGTGCAAGGAGAACCAATCAGGTTATAAATCACAATTTTTTCAAAAATCATTGCGGCATTTTGAAAAACCAGCTTACTGGAGGCTTCGCATCGTGGGTAGTTTGCCCAGGAACCATCTAGGAGACTCTCTGTTACTCCAGGTGTTACAGAAATCGTGTACACGTATCACCACGTGTACACGTGTAAGGTCGGAAACTTCTCTCAGATACCAGGCCAAATACTGTTACTGGCTTTGTGAACCTAATCGCTATGGATCAGCCGCAAGTCACCCTAGAGTCCCTTACGCAAATGGTGCTTCAGTTGCAGCAGAATCTTGAGCACGCCAATAACCAAATTGCGGCACACAGATCAGAGCTTTCTATTGCAGCGCAAAAGGTATCCTCCTTAGAATCTGAACTCGTAAACGCCCGAAACCAGGCCAGCTCGTCAAATAATGCCCTAGTGGACAGTCAGGCTGGCCCAAAGAAAAACAAGCCAACTACATTCACTGGGAAAGGATCAATTGCTAGCTGGTGCGTTCAAATGGACAACTACCTCGGGGAAATGATGGCAATGGACCCCTACACATAGCACTCAGCTACTTGGCTGGAAATGCCCATGAATGGTGGATGGTCCACTTCAAGACAGAAGAAGGGAAAGGAATAAATTCCTGGCAGTCCCTGAAGGTTGCTTTGATCCAGCGTTTTGAAACGCTGAACAAAGAGAAGATCGCTCGAGACAAACTCGCCCGCTGGAAACAAGTCAAAGATGTTCCTACCTTCAACGAAGACTTCAACAAAATTATACTCGACATCCCCGATATTGGAGTTAAAGACCAGATAGATCGTTACTCTCGCGGTTTGAAGCCCTATATCTGGAAGGCGTTGTGCACCAAAGAATACGTCAACCTCTCCGATCTAATGAAGGATGCTGAGCGAGTAGAGTCGGCCTATCGGCGTTCTGGACCCGGTAACCTACCAAAGTCTTCTGGAGGAAGGAATGGAAATGGAAGCTCTTTTGCTGGAACCAGCAGTCCGTACCAATGGAAATTGGGAACGTAGAAGTGATACCGGGGCTAAAAAGAAACACTCCCAATTTACAGAAGCTTGACAAAGAAGAACGTGAAAGATGTATGCGCGAAGGTCTCTGTCTCAGGTGCAGACAGAAGGACACATGGCCAAGAACTGCCCAAAAGCCCGGAGGAACTGATTGAAGGTCCCCAGTCAGTTCCAGTCATTGAAGAACCATTAGACAACCTTGTGTTAGACAAAAAACTCGGGAGTTATCATTGAATCAAACAAAAAGGTCCATTGTGTCCACCATCAGATCGAATGCAACGTTCATTGAAACATTCTCCCCTGCATTCGAGAGAAATCACAAGGGCCTTCTCATTGTCAAGGGTACAATTGCTGGTGGACCAGCAAAAATCCTCATAGACCCTAGTGGTGAGATCAACTTTTTGAGTGAATCGTTTTGCCAAAAACATCAAATAAAGACCCGAGATTCCATAGAGCTTGCTGAAATGGCCAACGGTGCGGACCAGATACTTCAAGAATTGGTAAATGCTGTCATTGTACATATAACGCCTATACTGAACCTCTGTACTTTGCAGTAAGCCATTGAAGCGTTATGATGCAATTCTTGGGAAAGAATGGTGCGCCTCGCATGGGGCAAAAATCAATTGTTTTAATAATGAGGTGAAAATCGAACATAAGGGAAATTCATTCATATTTATTGCTGATGATGCCGTAGTGAGTCCTTTTGTATCTTTCAATACCATAGTTAGTGATTTCGATGAGAAAAAAGAGTTATTTGCAGTTTTACTTAGACCGTTACATTCTAGTGAACAAGAGCACCAGTATACCCTCGAGACATACAGAAGGTTTTGGAAACATTTGCTGACGTGTTTCCAGAGAAACTCCCAAGAGGTTTGCCACCGAGAAGGAAACAAACTTTGAAATAGAATTAAAGGAAGGAGCAGAACCACAAAAGAAAGGTCTCTATAGACTTTCTGACAAAGAAATGTCAGAACTCCGAAAACAGTTGGACGAACTACTAGAAGCTGAGTTTATAAGACCTAGTAAGAGCCCCTTGGGAGCTCCTATCCTATTCGTGAGCAAAAGGGATGATAGTCTACGGATGTGTGTCGATTACAGAGCCTTAAACCGGGTTACTGTAAAAAACAGCTATCCCTTACCACGAATTGACGACATTTTCGACCAGCTTAAAGGAGCAAAGTTCTTCAGCAAAATTGATCTTAGATCTGAGTATCACCAGATTAGACTACACGAAGATTCGATTCCATTTACCGCCTTCAGAACACGATACGGGCACTTTCAATTTCTTGTTCTGCCGTTTGGACTCACTAATGCGCCAGCAACTTTCATGAACCTAATGAATGACATTTTCAAGGACAAGCTCGACTTATTTGTGATCGTCTATCTGGATGATATCCTCATCTACAGTAAGACATGGAAGGATCACTTGGATCATATTCGAACTGTACTCGAAATCCTCAGAAAGAAAAATTGTTTGGCAAATTATCTAAATGTGTCTTCGGAGTTACAGAAGTCGAGTACCTAGGACACATCATTTCTCAAATTGGTATTTATGTTGATCCAAACAAGATAAGTGCAGTCATGGAATTCCCCGATACCAAAGAATAAGCAACAAGTACAGTCTTTTCTTGGTTTTGTCAATTATTACCGGAGATTCATAAAAGGCTGTTCAATTCTTGCAAAACCCCTCACAGAATTGACGAAAAACGTTAATTTCCAATGGAGCCACACTCAAGATGATGACTTCAAAGTACTCAAGCAAACACTTTGTAGCGCACCGGTTCTCAGAAATTTCGACGCCACACTGCCTATCTACGTAACCACAGATGCATCACAGTATGCAATTGGTGCAGTGCTGGAACAGGAAGAATTAGGTTCTAAAAGGCCGGTCGCGTTTGCATCGAGGACTCTTAATGATGCGGAACAAAACTATGCGGCTCATGAAAGGGAACTTTTGGCCATTGTAGATCCCCTCAAGTGGTGGAGATCATACCTTTATTGTAATCATTCCCTCGGACCACTATCCCCTTAGATACCTAGAAACCCAAGAAAAATTGTCCCCGAGACAAGTTAGATGGCTGGAAAGATTAGTTAATTTCGACTTCAAGATAATACCCATCCCAGGAAAATCAAATGTAGTGGCGGACGCACTATCGAGGCAACCACAAGATGTGCCGTCACCTGATCACCGAAACAATTCATTACTTCAAGAAGTTATTACCAAGACATCCTCAGAATCCAATAACATTTCGACCATATCATTGACAAACACTGAGTTAGTGGGTTGGTAGAAGATTATGGTAGGGATGAGAACCTCAGAACCCATTACCAAGATCCTAAAGCTCCCTTTGAGAGTCGAGGGATGCTTCTACTTAAAAACAAGAAGATATATGTACCAGAAGGAAATTTCAGAGTCAAGCTCCTGCATGACTATCATTGCACTCCCAACACGGGACACCTAGGAATAAGCAAAACTATCAACAGAATATCACCAAAGTTTTATTGGAAAAATTTAAGATCTGATGTAATCCGATACATACGTTCCTGCCAATGCCAGAGAACCAAAGCAACCAATCAGAAACCCGCAGGTCTTTTACAACCACTAGAACCACCGAAAACCAAATGGACCCACATAACCATGGATTTCATTACACCTCTCCCAAAGTCGAGAAATGGAAACAACGGCGTGTTAACAGTCGTTGACAGACTTTCTAAGATGATCATAATAATACCAACGAAACCAAACACAGATGCTCCTGAAACAGCACTGCTGTTCAAGAATCACGTATACCGAAATCATGGATTACCAGAGAATATCATATGTGACCGAGATCCAATCTTCATGAGCAAGTTTTGGACAAAACTTTTTGCTCTACTAGGAACAAAGATATCCCCCTCCTCTGCATACCACCCAAAAAACTGGTGGACAATCGGAGATAATGAACAGGAAAATAGAGGAAATGATCCGTGCTTTCGTTAGCTTCGACAAATCAGATTGGGATAATTTCCTGGTAGACTTTGAAGTTGCTTACAACTCCTCTGTGAATGTCACCACAACTTTCTCACCATTTTTCCTCAATTACGGAATTCAACCACGAACAGTACCCTTAGATGTTTTAGCGTCAGACAATCCAGCGGCAGCAGGTTTTCTAAAACATATGCAAGAAGCATTAAGGAAAGCCCAGAATCAGATCCGAAAATCCAATGAGTCCACCGCAAAATATGTAAACAAGAAAAGAAGGCCGTCTACGTTCAAGATTGGTGATAAGGTTTGGCTATCAACAAAGAACTTATCACTTGAAGATGCGGCTGGATCACGCAAACTGAACCCAAAGTATTGTGGTCCCTTTGAAATAACAGAGGAAATTAACGGTGTAACTTACCGTCTGCAGTTATCTCAACCGATGATCGACAGAGGAATACATAATGCGTTCCACGCTAGCCTCTTGAAACCGTTCTTTGAAGATGAATTCAACCGACAAATTCCACCACCGCCACCACTCCAATTTCAAGATGGACATGAGGAATACGAAGTTGAGTCTATACTCGCTCATAAAAAAGAACGTGGAAAAATAAATTCCTTGTCAAATGGAAAGGGTACGGAGATCATGAGAACTCGTGGCTTCCCGAATCATACCTCAAGAATTCACAAGAACTTTTGAATAAGTACAAGCAGAACCTCAAGAATCGGGGCGATTCTTCTCTGTAAGGGGGATTGATGTTGTATTTCACTTCACAGACCTTACAGCTTTACACGAATTCACTGCATATACTGTACTGTATATTCAAACCACTGGTAACCTTGCAGCCAGGGCTACTAGGCACTTTGCTGTCATTACACTTTCCTTACAGTTCTGGACACAGCGTTTGACCCCATTGGTACACTTGGAATAGTTACGGGCGAGTTGCACACTGGTATATTATATCATTGCTTTACCAATCAAAAGTCGCCTTGCTATCCCATGCCATCTGGACCAATGTACTTCTTACATCTTGTCAGAGTATGTCACTCTTGCCGACTACAATTCTGAAAGCGCTACTAACGATACCGTCAGGGCTGTTTTACGGGAATACCTTTGAATTCGCTACTGTTAGACTGCATTTTCCTTTAGTTTATAGCTATCTCCAGTTCTATATAAACCCTGGTTTGGAGCGGCCGGCTTTACCCAGCCGGCCTCAACCAAAGTTTCAACCACAGTTCTACCTTGATCTGCTCGTGTGCGCTTAACACCCCACAGTCGTTCTCTAGCAGAGTCTTGGGTATTTCGGAAATTAATTACGCACTCACGGAAAATGAATGTCTAGCCATTGTTTGTGCCTTACAGAAATGGTGATACTGCCTCCACGGTTAGTGGTTCACAATAGTACCTACCCATGACTTCGATTTCAAGATCGGGCACCGCAGCGGCCCTGATTTTAGTCGTTCCTGTTACACTTAGCCGAGACAAGGTTCCAGAACGACTGTTTCAGTGGTGCTATAGGTAAATGGACGTGAGGAGCCTGAAGAGGTCCACTGAGGAAGCAGAGAAGGAGCGATTTTCTCAGATAGATGAAGAATCTGCCAATTTATCACCAATAATTACCATGTTTAGGTAGCCTCCAGGTGTCCTCCGAATCAGAGAAGCACACGAAGAGGAGTTTGGAGACCTGAGAGCTTTTTAGAAATCCAAGGAAAAATCTGTGATGGACGAGGGCGATATTCTTCGTTATTCCATACGTAAGTAGCTTCCACTCATGGTACCAAAGGTAATTGCTCCGGAGGTTTTGAAATTATTTCATTGTTCCAATGTATAACTATCGCCAAGTTGTTTCCTAGATATTACTGAAAGGGCATGTCCCGAAAAGCATCATCCTTTGTGAAGAATTTTCGGTATTATTCCGTTGATCAGGAGCTGCAACCGGCGAGTCAAGCTCCTTTGGTGCTTAAATCTCAAGAGGAAATTACAACAGGAAGCTTTCGACATTCGGAACATAACAGCACTTTAAGAAATTGGCAATACAAAGTTCTTGGGATTTTTAAATGTCTTTACTAGCTATACCAGGGCAAAATCTATCTAAAATGAGCGTGAAGAGACAATTGGTAGACTGCTAACGAACAAATTTATCTCAATATTTCGCCTGATGGAGATTCTTCTGTCGGATGGTGGTGCAAATGGAATCAGCAGAGTGATGAAGAATTTCTCCGAGATTTTGGGTATTGGAAGGGTGCAAGCGTATCCTTTTCATCTGCAGTCAAACGGAACTGTCGAACAGAGGACTAGAACTCTCATCAAAGACCTCGCTTGCTTCATGTCAATAGGAGAGAGCGATCGGGACGACCATATGGCCCTACATTGCTTTCAATTTAACATATGATTATTTGAAGCAACAGGCATGACTCTTTTTAAATCAATGTTCGGTGTGGAGCCGTTTAAAACTCGGGGAGAAGTGTATAATGTGTGCTTCTACGAAAAGCCAACAAGTATTTCGAATTGTTTGGATTTTTTCCGTCTTCTTATATAAGAAAGCACGCCTATAAAGATCCCAGCAAAGAAGTAATATAAGAAGAAAGTCAATCCGGTAAAATTCAACGAAGTGAATCTTGTTCCGCTATGGTCCATTGAGTTAAGAAAGGCAGAGGTCATTAAGTTCATAAAGCCGTGAATAGGACCTAAAAAGATGACCGGGACGCTTGGCAATGTTGTATATATCCTTGAGTCCGAGGTGGGAGGGTTAATAGCCTGTCATGTGGAAATAGCCTTCGTAAAATAGGAAATGACCTGTTTTAAACTGAAGACTCCCCGAAGGGAGTATTCTCTGATTCATTACGGAATTTCGAGAAGATATCTGAGGACTAAATGAGGAAAAACGAGGTAACTTGGGCAATGGGGCAGCATTTCAGGGTGCAATTATCTGGGAAAAGATGCCCAGATGGTCTCCAGAGAGTGCGCTTCCTGATCAGTGGTTCGTCTCTAGGGCACACGAAAGGGAAAATGTTTTAACGACAGGGAATAGTCTTGGGTAGAAAACGATGGATGAGCGCAATACTTTGGAGGAATCGGATTAAAAACCCCTGCAAGCCTTGTGGGTAGGCCCCCATCTCATCACTAACCTTATCTTGCGCCAATCAAGACAGGCCAGGTATCCTCACATAATAGCCGAGATCCCTAGGTGTCGTAAAACTGGTCCATAACATGATTCGCCGGGTAAGACGTGATTTAAACTGCCTTACGCATCCTCGCCCGCTCGAAATTGGTGCAAATAATCCGTAGGAGACGTCCCAAGGAGGTAACTAGCGACAAACCGTTTCACCTTTGAGCCAATATAGCCCATTGTGGTAAAATGCGCTGTCAGTACATATGGTGACACTGGCAGTGCGCCACGATACCCCGTTCAAATTATTTGCCCGCTTGACACCACTTTTATCTGCCCCGAAGTACCGTCAGATGCAGCATGCCGGCAACGTATTGGTTGGGTTTAAGTCGCCAGGCTCACGTCCACGAGAAGTCGCTTCAACCGCTCTTCGCCTATGAATCATCTACAACGATGGGTAGAAGCAATAAAGGAACTCCACTGGGGAAGGTGAATATGCCTTTTTACCTAGCCAGGGCAGGTCATGCGATAAGGAAAAAGATGGCAATGTCACTAGGTCCAGGAGGCACTTCGCGGCTTACGTAAGCTTTCGCCGCATACAGCAGCTACAGTAGTGCGCCATCCATACTGCACAAGTATTGAGAGGGTACAGTAACGGATACTGTACACTGCATAAGGAAGAGAAAATTACAGTGTATGGTGGGAAGAAAACTGTACGGGTGTCTCGGAAGGGTACAATCGCATACTTTATAAGGTCAGATAAAGTCAGCGTAACAGAAGGGAAAGATAGTGCAAGTGAACGATAGCGGAGGTTCGCGATAGCGAAGGGAGAAGAAGCCTTATACATACCCAAGAAGTCGCTCCGGTAATGTTTAGTGTGCATTTGCGTGATGATTCGCGTTTTTTGTCAACATTGGAGGTTTTAGCGAAAACAAGTGCCAGGGGCTCGACTCTCATTAATTTTGTCAGCTTGAGGGAGCGCATGTGGCAGGGACGAACCAGCTGAAAAACTATTCTAGGGAAATTTATGGTTCGGGAGGAGTAAGCTATGTATTTAACACAGAGCCCGCAACCGCAGCGCCACGTAGAGTCACACCTACAACAACCGCAGCACCAATAAAACTACAACATTGCAAAAAATGCAGCAAGCGAGTGCGGATTTCGAAGAGGCCGTGCAGCTAACCGTGGAGCAACTGACGTAGCTGGGGATAATGAATGACGCACTGGGGTTAAAAGGGAACGATGGACAGGGGGAAAGGGAGACTGCCTGGGAACCGATGGCTGATTTGCGGGACGCGAAATAGTATTGCTAGGGCCGCCATGCGTAAGTTGCAAAGGCTGAAGGGAACACTGATGGGAGTCCAGTTTACAAGGGATGTGAGGCACCGGTAGAGGGGGTGGTTTCCGGGCAAGACAGTGGTGGACGAACTGGTCGGACGGGGTTGGGAAACAAAAGAGGGAGGAGGAAGATGACCAGAATGACAACGCAGGTGCAGTCGAAGGGGCTGCATTTAAATCCGTTTGATTTTGTCGATTCTCTTTGTTTGGTTTTGTTTAATTTTTTTGATTTTCTGTCGGTTACGTGGATGATTAGATTCGTAGAAGTGGTGCTCAAGGAGAGTATTTTGCTACGTGTAGTACTTGTGCCGTCAGCCTAGTGCAACAGCAGCTGCGTTTTCTGAACATTGGTAGATAGTGCATTTCCGTGAGTACATGCATTCGCTGCATTCGCATTCGCATCGAATGCGGTAATGGCATTTAATGAAATCTAAGTGCACAGTAGTAATTGGCCTTAGGGCGCCTCGCGAGTCTATATAAAGACACCAATCCGGGCCCACATTAACCGGTAGGGCGTCGGTGATTATAAGTACAGCATTCCTGGTCCGTGCTTTACACCTCCAACGACAAAGGCGGAAATTTTAGGTGTTTTTAATCCATGAAAAATGAGGTCAGTTGTTCCCTGAGGGATGTTGATGTGGGTAAAAGCTTACAATGTAAGGGATTGGCGGGAAGCCGGTGCAAAGGTACAATAATGCAAGATGCGATGCAGCATGGGCACAGTTTCACAGAAATTTTGGGTGGATAATGAGCGCTCTCGACGCCTGTCATCCTCTCCATTACACAACATCTGCCTTCATACAGTACTCCCCCAGTTTTTAGGCCGTCCAAGCTTCCCAATGGGGTAGACACACCCCAAAATCTCTTCTGGACCTCTTTTACATCTCTTTTTATTAAATTTAATTGCAAAACCATGTGCTATGATGAATTACAAAACCTAAAGTAATACTTTTGTCAATAAAATACTCAATGATTAAATAAAATGAAGTTCCATAAAATAACGCACGCTTTTCTCCTGGACATTGATCACAGGATATTCCATGTGCATCGCTGCAGCCGCACCGATTCATGTCCAAGTAAAAGTCATCGACTTACCCCAATCCTTCCAGACGAAACGGGTCTACAAAACAATGAGTCGATTTCGTTATACATGAGTTGCTCCACAAAACGACAGAAGCAACTCAAATTAACACTTGAGCGCTGAGAAATATGTCAGAGAAAATTGAGCTGTATAATTCTTGTCGCCTATTGGCAGAGTGTAACCACAACGATGCAGTACCATTTTTGTTGGAAAAGTTTAATGCATTCAGGGGACTGCGGACTGCGCACGTCCTAACTATACGGCTAAGATCTAACCGGATGTACTTCGTATGTATGAATGGTAACAATTTCGTACATCAATATTACTGTATCCAGAAAGAAGTCTCCGCATTTTGTACACACCAATGGGGTAAGTCGGTTTGGTTTATTGCGAGTAGTGCAAAGGTTGGGAGTCCTATGAACCTGCGTTCAAACCGCGATTCAGGATCTACAGTACGAATAACAAAGAATTTCTACCGCGCCAATTACTCTGTAAATAGTTCATTGCAGTATGGAGTTATCGACAACCAGCACTTACACAAACAAAAAAGCTGAGTACTTGACTAATGGGACGAATGGGGTGAAAAACTAACGGACGCAACTTCTAAACGCAGCGGGGATACCATGCAAGGACTGGCGCTCGTGCAGGGAAACAATTGCACCTTACGAAAAACCCCTGGGTAGCAGACATCATCAAAAAAGAGGGTAAATGGAGTTGGTCTTCTGCGAGTGGTGCAAAGCTTGCGAGTCCTATAAACTTGCATTCAAATCATTTGGTAGGATCCGCAGTAAAATTAACTGAGCAATATCACAAACTACAAAAAAGCAGCTGTTAGCCCAGTTGACACACGACGCTCCCCATACTTCCGTAAACAGCAAGGCCCTCAAAAGAATCTGGAAATAAGTTCAACGCGACGAGATAAAATGTAAACACCACTGCCCGTAGTGGACAGATACTCAACCATCTCGCATATTCAGTTTAGCTACGGTGCTTGACAGGCGTAGAAAATGCCCTGGAATTTTTGCGTCTGGGCAAAACGGCAGAAAATGATATGCAATTTCTTAACATATGCTTTAGTATTTTTCACTGTTCCACGTGACAGGCGCGAGTCATTCCCATGCGAATGATTTCGCATAGCTGTCTACCTCTTACAACACTTTGCTTTTGGAGAGCAGCGATACACTATTCGGAGTATTCCATGGCGCGACAATGATTTCGCAGACACATATCCTCTCCGAATTGTATTTTTCTTAGATGAGATTCGGAAAGAGGGTGAATGGGATCGGTTTTCTCTGAGTGGTGCAAAGTCTGGGCGCCCTACAAATTTTCATTCAACCACTCAGTAGTTCTTAATTGAATAGTCGGTCAATCGGAGTACACTTTAGATACAGAACGAGTAACCATCATCTGCAAGCCATATTGCAGGCTGTGCAGTACGAATAACTCTGCATTTCAGCCTGCTAAAAGTAACTGGTAGCCAAGTCAAGGAGGCGGCGTAAAAAGGGATTACAAAGCGGAGAGTGGGAAAGTGTGGTGGACGGTATATTCCTTTGCAAGCGTGTGCCCAATAAACGATTTCCTGTTGTCCAAGGTATGATTAAATCCAGTACATTACATCAAAACTTCTCAGGTAAACCTCTCAGGTTTTGCTCCAACCCCTCGACCACTTGTTCTGCAGCAATTGAAACAGCTAAAAATGTCTCGTCATGTGATGATCTGCAGGACTATTCGCTGTTAGGACGTGCGCAGTCCCCAGTAGATACTGAATGCATTAAACACTTTCTGGACAATTCTCCTCCAACGACACGCGGCGTTGATGGTCACTTCTAACGCAGCCTGCTTGTCAACCGGTCTACCAGCTACTTTCTAGCTGGTACACACGCTCAAGCACTTGCAATGTAGGTCCCGCCAATGGTTTGATTACAAATACAGAGGACTCCCAACCGTTCCATTACTCGCAGTAAACCAAACCAATTTTTAAGAACCATTTTTCCCCCTTTATTCTGGAGAGCAAATACAGAGGACTCCCAACCGTTCCATTACTCGCAGTAAAACCAATTTTTCCATTACTCGCAGTAAAACCAATTTTTCTCAACTTTCTGGTAGTGTAGTAGTAGCTCATGGACAGTACTACTGTACGTTCCAGAGATGGCATTTCAAAATTTGCTTTTTTTGCAATTCCCAGTTTCGTATATTATAATGTAATGGGGGCAAAGCTTAGGTAGTTTAATATTTTGAAAGTAGGGTCATTTATAGCCAAACTTTAATAATTTCCAATAAAGTGCTGTACAGTAATGTACATACATTTTTCGATATAAAATAGCTTTGGAGTTCATCTCAGTTATGCCAACCGACCACATCTTCCATATATTAAAATAACCCAAAATTTTCCCCTCTCAAGCAATGGAAATCAATTTCTAATGTTACTCTGGAGGGATCTTTCAGTATTGTTGATGTTGCCACAGTTTTGGCGTCATTTCAACTCTTATGAAAAGGGACTGCTCAGTGATCTTTTCATAGCTAAGGAATTCAATGAGGACCGTATTTGCTTACATGTAAAATCGCAGATAAGGAAACAGGTGTCCAAGAGAATAATCATGCCCCGGTAAAGCTCAGCAATTTTACACCATTGTTGTCGGATAGTCCCGTTTTCTCTGCAAGATGATAGGAGTAATGGCAGAAAGAGTCCAGGCGTGAAGCTTGTGGTAGCACAACCCTCTTGCATTGAAAACATCTAGTACAGTATAATATTGCTGCCATATGTTCTCCTGTCCAAGCATCAATGGACCACATCTGAATCATGGCTACATACCTTGTTGCTGAATTGACGAGCTAATTTTGAGAGCTGTAGAACTGGCACCTGTTTTGGCGAGTAGTGAAGTTACCGGTGTGGATCGATCTAATAGATATAATGAGCGTAACGATGCCTAAACTTGTAGTGAAGGGACAATTACTGCAATGACAAGTAGATTTAGTTGACCGGTTTTTCAGATTCCTATGTTGGCCTTCAGATGCATATTGAGAACAGAATAAATCAAGAAATTTATTGTTTGATATTTTAATCTTAGACTTTTGGGTACCACTTAAATAACAGAAAGAAACGCTTTGCATGCATTAAATGTATAGAGAGGGTGGTGGGTCTTGTTGCGGGATTGCGTAAATGCGAGGACGGGACCTCCAAAGACAGAATAGATTTATCAAGTTTTTGCATAAACATAGTTTGAACTAGAGATATCGAAAGGGTGGTGGGTCTTGTTTTGGGAATGCAATAATGCAAGGATGGGACTCTCAAAGACAGAATATATGCACCAACTTTTTGTGCCGGTCTGCGTCACTGAAGTCTTCATAAATATTTTGTCATTGAAGGATTCGTCGCGCTTACATAATGGTAATGGGTTTCATTAGCAAGTGCATTCTGGCCCTCACATCAAGACCCACTCCGAAACGGTTTTTCATTCTGCTGACCAGTTACTCCGATGTAAATAGTGGCTACAACTTGGATCTGCATGCGATGGGTGTGATGTGTAGGTGAGCTTTGAGCTCTTGAGCAGAAAGTCAAGCAGGTGAGTGCAATGGACTACATGTACATTAAATAGAATGTAACTGATGTTAAATAGTTAAGCTGATACATTGCAATTTGGATATTACAGCTGTACATGTTGAAGGGGTAAATTTGCAAGCTAATACTGTAAACCTCCTCGATTCGACACTTTTTGTGCTACCAATATTTTGCTTATCCTTGCTGTCATGGATTATCAGGAAAGAACTGTAATTTTTTTTTGTGCTGGCTCAAATGCGGTGGAAAGCGCTGGAGGACAGTGACTCCTCGACCAAAGGAGGGGGGGAAGTATTGGTGGCTTACGAGTTTGAGGCACTCACGGCTGTTTCTAGAAAGGTAAGAGGAACGACCATGGGGAGTGTTTTTGCATGACTGGCGTATGGCCAGCCGTCAGACACGCTGCATTGGACAGGGCAGCTATTATACTGCAGGATGATGGATCATATCCGGCCTGCAAGGGCGAAATTTCATGGCTATATTTGTAATAATAGCGGGCACGCTCGATGGAATGAATCCTTTGAAGATTCATTGACTCAGCCTTGAGTACAAGAAGATTACATCCTGAGAGTGGTGGTCCTCGATCAAGGAAGTTCAAGAATTTCGAAATATTATGTTACCACCAATACAGGAAATTTGGAGACTCGAGTGTAACTTTATGCACTATACCGCACTTTCGTAGGGATAAATGGAGTACTCATAGTTGGAAATTAAAGCACATTGACTCTTGATGATTACATAGGCACTCAATACAGTACCACGAGTCACAATTGCAACCGAGGAAAGTAAAAAATGGTACCGAGCAGAGGACCTGGTGTTTCGCTTTTGTGCAAAAATTATTTCAATTTTAGAGGCAATACGTCTACGAAATGGGTTTAGAGCCACCTGCAAGGGCGTTGAAGACGGAAGCAATGGAATAATCGAGTAACTTGTCTCCTCATATTCCGCTCTATTTGCTCATATAAAAGCACATGAGCTGCGATATTGTGAGATCAGGAGGATAGCTCTGAGATGTTGAGTTGCAGCGCTCTGAGTGAAAGCCCCGGCCTTTTGTTGATACGGTGATTCGAAGAATCTAACATAATGGCAACTCAGATGGAGGATAGCAGCTGCTTACGTTATTTCCAACGTGGCCTGCTGCAGTAATGAAATGTATTTCTTCCGAAATTGATTCATGGGGTTGGAGAAAAATAGCGGCATCAAATTTGGGTACCAAGGATGTACAGAATGCTGTCGAAAAGCAAGAAAGGAGGCAGCTCCTTGCCCAAGACTTGCTCAATTTATGCAGTTGGTAAGCGAGTGTAGTTTAATGTTAGCCACTCGTTGGTTTGCTGCGGAGCGTTTTTCGGCTGGGCGGAAATGGTTGGGATTTTTTCTTGTGGAGGGTGGAAGGTGGTTTGCGGTACGCCCGCTCTACTGATGCCATAAAGTTACCAACGGTAATATACTGTGCAGTATATTAGTGCTCCGATCTTTTTTGTTCGATTTTGGTGAGGTACGCTCATTGCGAATCATATGACAAAGTATGTCGCGAAATGAGGTTTCATTCGTTTCGCGACATGATAATATGTGGAAACGGAATGAACGTAAAAGGTATCCTTGGTGCAGTAGCAGAATTTCATCAATGTCGAGATCGTCATCAATGTCGAGCTGTATTTGATTAGGAAAATGTTCGACCGATGAATGAGCTCTGCTAATCCTTTCTGACCAGTTTGCATTGCTGGAATATTTTTTTTGTAATTACAGTGCCATTGGCCCATTGTTTCTGCAATCACATTGGGCCGGAAACCATAGGCTCAAATCAATTACAGGGGGGAAATTTGGGGTGTTTTTAATGCATGAAAAATATGGTCAGCTGTTCCCTAAGGGATGTCGTGATGGTAAAGGCTTACAATATAAAGGGTCAATTACATGGATCGCATTGCCAATAGCAAAAAGTTGGACAGTTACCCTTGGTAACTGTCCGGCGTGTAACTCACCCCCCTGACAGAGCTCTCGTGATTGAAATTACCAGTTCAGTGCAGTGCATGTAAAGTCTGCCCACGGTCAGGTCCTTCCTACTGAAATACCATTTCATAAAAAACCCTTCGCGAATGTGTGCATTTGACAATTGCGGTATTAATGGTCCTCGGCATCGAATCCACGCGATTGTTGATTTTCCCTGCACATTGTGTCCTCTCTTGCAGCGTCACTCATTTGCGTAAGCTCCCAAGGCGTGTAGCCATCAACTTTGGGCAGGTGAGAAGATGATATTTACTCGTTACTCATCTACAATTGTCATACTGTTTTTCTAAAGTTGTGAGATTACGCAGACAATATTTTACTCATCTGTTATTTAGAGGCAATCCACATTATTGAGGAAGTTGTGATTTTTTTATGATTTTTATGAAACGATCACTAGACTTTTAGACTAACCGGGAATGAGATTGTTGGCGCTGTTATTAAGTGGATTTGCTACAGAAGCGCTTGGATAAGTGTTGTTTCATGTTAGGGAGTAAACAGTTTTATTTAATACTGCATCTTAGCCGTTTGATTGCACTTTCCGAGTGAAATAGATTTTTTGTTGATTTATTTTATGGATACAATGTGCGTCTGCTAGTTGACTGAATCTTCTTTGCTACACGATAATGTGCATTTTTAATGGTGGCATATGTGCATCATAGATAAAGGCATTTAGGCCGCTCATGATAACAGCACAATCGAGGTTGTACAATTTTTTTTGAATAAAACTGAGCGGAATGTAGATGCAAAAAAGTGTTGATCGCCGGAAAAGTTCAACTGGTGACGTGAATCTCAAACAAACAATTCCTATTATAAAGAAAATGATAATTGCTCAGCGAAAGGAAACTGATAAATAGTAAAGCGTTTGGTGTTGGGTGATGGCACGACTGCAATGCGAAGTGCTACAACATCTCGATTGGACAGGCGGAGTAAATTTACCATTGAACCAGAATAAAGCAAAAGTCTGCACTATAGCGATAGATTATCAAACAAATGATGCCTATGAAACTTTGGTGTACAGTACAGTGCTGTGGAGTCTTGACTAACACACTTCCCTTTCGGTTGCTGAGCTGTACGTACAGCATTAGAGGATAATGCCGCAAGTGATCGTAGTGTAAAAACGAATAATTGATCATGCGAACCAACTACCCAAAGGGCATGATAGTTCTTCATTGCGTTTCTCACACCGCATTATTCGTTACATAAATTTCAGGCATTGAAATGATCTCGTGTCAAATTTATTTCTCTGGATACTCTCTACTGTACAGTACATGGGTACTGTACACTTTTTCAATTGCAACCATCGGTGTTTTATCGACTATTGGACAATTAGAACCCTTTGTATCATAACTGTGATGGTACCACATAGAGGAAAAACACAACTGCCCTGCTTTCCATCTGACTTCCATGCACTTGAAATGGTCACTATGAGCTGGTCGCTTCAAGGTGGCCCCTGCCTATTATCTTGAAAATCTTAAAAAAAGGTGTTGCCTGAAGTACAAGAGCCACGTCGTAGCCCCATCAAAATCCTTCCTACAATGCATTAGCCTCAGGCTACCCCTCAAGTCCCAACTTTTGTTTATACTGTGCCACAATATTTGCACAATCCTTGTTGTCCAACAGAAACCACCTGAAATTTCTTTTTGCCCATGTCAACAAATATGTACACTGCTTCTAACAACTCAGCAACAACGCTACCATACCATCTTGTCTATAACGGTTACACTAAATGTCACAACTTCCCATAACCCTCACGCCACCTGCCTCCTAGTCTGCCAATTCTGAATAATGTCCCCCGTCAGGCCCCTCAAACTCATCGAAATCAAAACCTCTTGTTGCCTGTGGACATGGTTGGAGCATTTCGGGAAATAACAGGTTGCGCTGAATGACAGGATAGCACCCAACTTTTTCCCTCGTTTGGCTCTATCCTTTGTCAACATCACTCGAACAAAATCTCCGGCAAACATCCCAGTGCTCAACTGCGCATAATCGAGTTATATTCTTGTGTTGACAACTATCATTTTACTCCAGCAATGTTCTCGAGTACACTGCCATGTGCACTGTTTAATCCTAACAGCGTTTCCGTTCATGTTCGTAGGCCTCCATCTTTTAGTCCACCCGTAGTAAACCAACATAGATTTCCAAATTTGGAATCATTTAGACTTTGTTTAAACCTGTTGGACCAAAGCCACTTTCTCTCTATCACTTATTTACACTGCGACTTACTTTCTACCTGCAAAACCGTGTCTGCTGATTTCCCCGCCTGTTTTCTAAAGACGGAAACATACACATCACTCTCCGCTACGATCCACCCAATTAGCTCACTTCGTCAAATCTCTGCACAAAGGAATGGATCTGCATGAAAGCTGGAAGGCAGTTTTTCATACTTTCCTCCTTTTATATTCAACATTTGGCATCACCTGCGAGACACGACTCTCGTGGTCCTTTCTATACAAAGATACTTGCCCGACTTTTGCATTACTTCAAACCTTTTCCCTAATATATCATACGCCTTTATTCCATGCAATTTTGTTGCAAGTGACGCCCAACATCTATCAACACTGTGCCTCCGCCTTCGTAAACAAGTGCCAATTCCTGAGCAACTGTGAAATTTGTTCCATCCTTCCCGTTCCCCCGAAAAAAAACTACTTACACCTAAATTGATCTGTGTTTAACATCGCCGTTGAACTTGGAACTAGAAAAAGAGAATACATGCCGGATTAGCTCCCTCCAATCCGTCTCCAGGAGAAAACATACACAACACTCTCCGCTACGATCCACCCAATTAGCTCACTTCGTCAAATCTCTGCACAAAGGAATGGATCTGCATGAAAGCTGGAAGGCAGTTTTTCATACTTTCCTCCTTTTATATTCAACATTTGGCATCACCTGCGAGACACGACTCTTGTGGTCCTTTCTATACAAAGATACTTGCCCGACTTTTGCATAACTTCAAACCTTTTCCCTAATATATCATACGCCTTTATTCCATGCAATTTTGTTGCAAGTGACGCCCAACATCTATCAACACTTTGCCTCCGCCTTCGTAAACAAGTGCCAATTCCTGAGCAACTGTGAAATTTGTTCCATCCTTCCCCCTCCCCCGAAAAAAAATATTTACACCTAAATTGATATGTGTTTAACATCGCCGTTGAACTTGGAACTAGAAAAAGAGAATACATGCCGGATTAGCTCCCTCCAATCCGTCTCCAGGAGAAAACATACACAACACTCTCCGCTACGATCCACCCAATTAGCTCACTTCGTCAAATCTCTGCACAAAGGAATGGATCTGCATGAAAGCTGGAAGGCAGTTTTTCATACTTTCCTCCTTTTATATTCAACATTTGGCATCACCTGCGAGACACGACTCTTGTGGTCCTTTCTATACAAAGATACTTGCCCGACTTTTGCATAACTTCAAACCTTTTCCCTAATATATCATACGCCTTTATTCCATGCAATTTTGTTGCAAGTGACGCCCAACATCCATCAACACTTTGGCTTCGCCTTCGTAAACAAGTGCCAATTCCTGAGCAACTGTGAAATTTGTTCCATCCTTCCCCCTCCCCCGAAAAAAAATATTTACACCTAAATTGATATGTGTTTAACATCGCCGTTGAACTTGGAACTAGAATAAAAGAATATGCGAATGGAGATACAGCCATTTTCTAAAAGTTGCTTACAGTGGAGAAAACTTAACCCTCATCCTTTGTCGATAACTTGGAAACGACTTTTTCAACTTAATCCCTACTTCGTCAGTTTCCAGATGTGTGTGCGAAAAACATCGGTCAATACTGAATCACCGTTTTACTCGACATCAATGGAAATGGTTATAGTTCCAACATGCTAGCTCATATGTCTGCTGTTTCATGTAGTCCGCTGAAAGTTATATTTAGCTCGAAACTGCTTGGTATCATTTCCCCTCACAATTTAGCCATTTGTTCAAGGGCAACTACTGCAGGGCATGACATTGCTAAATGCCAGGACTCCGTGGGCAGCCTTGCACGATTTGGAAGCAAAGAAGTCGCTCGCAGATATAGTGTTTGTACTAACATGCACTGAATCACACTTTCAGACATGGTTATATGATCAGCGCTATCACCATTTTTATTGTTCCCTGCGACTTCAACACTTAATGACGATGTAAGACGCCCAGGAAAAAGCCGTACCTAGCATAATATTTCAGTTGACACTTGACAATCTACTACTGTCATCTCAACTTGCCTAACTACCCCTGTGATTGCGATCGCAAATGCAGTCAAGAAAAGGATTCGTGAACTCAGTCGATGGCTCTTTTTTTTCTCAATTTGCACATATGAAACTGATCTTCAAGAGGAGAACTAGTTATATAATCAGTATGAATGAAACTCAGTCTGCACTCAAGGCATCTGTTCCAATGCATTCAATGCACTTCTACATAGGCTTCCCTGTTTTTCAATCATTAAATCACCCCAATTCTTCCTCTTCTAGAAGGAATCTATAAAAAGAGTTTCCAAAAATATGTACGCAAATGCATACTGCGTTGTAGTTATTTTTGCTGATTGTTGAGGATTGCAGTTTGAGATGGATGTGTTTCTTTCTGGGCCGAACGACCCTTTTTCAGTTTCTGTGCACTGATGCAATTATGTTAATTATCTTAATACTCCGTCACCAAACTACAAAACACTATGCTGAGAGACATTGTCCTGCACTGTACAGTATTACATGTATTCTACAGTATTACATTACAGTACTGTACACTATTACATGTACTGTACAGTGTTGTATCCTGGCCTCTCAAGATGAAGTGCTTGCGCCTGCCTCATAATATGTTATTTCATTTACTGTACAAGCATACTGTACTTCTGTACAAGTTGACTGGGTAGACGATACCGTGGACGTACTGTAATGTCCAACTCAGCTTGTCTGCTGGGCGGCCTTGAGCCGGCATTTTACGGGAATTTAAAAGGTACTACTGGTCACCTTCTAGAATATGTGTTCCGGGGCACAACCGACCATATCTTTCAAATATGAAATCACCCCACATTTCCCCCCACTGGATACAGTATCAGCCATCTTATCTGTTACAATACTGTAAATAAATCCCCTGTGTTCCCCTCTGTATCATGCACTTGCTGGTCTGCTGCCAGCCCTGCGAGGTCGTACCTCATGACTCTTGCCTCATTTTCAGACTCTCCAATACACAAACCTGCCCCCTCAGCCTTCGGAAAATAGCCGTCCTACAGTACTGTACATCCCTAACCAGTAAAGCACCCCAATTTGCAAAACACAAAGGTTTGTCCACTTTCTTTTGTGGTTTCCCGACTCTCCAATTTATTGAACCACTACGTCCTATTTAGAAAGGCAACCCAAACCTCCTAGGACAGATTGTCCTCACCTCCGAGGTGCGTGAGGTTATTTTCAGTTGCATTCATATCGGTCCCTCGCCGGACCCGGCTTGCCCCTATGCGGGCCTGGCCGTCGTTGCACGGCAGGAGTGCAACTTTCACCCCTCAACTACAGCCGCGTCCTTGCTCGACACAAAACTTAATAACTCTACAACAGGTTGCCCCTGCCCGGCATGCCTTAAAGTCGCCCTTGACTTGGCTGATTTCAACTCAAAACGCAAGTTGCAGCAGTGCTGCTCATCAGATTCAAGCGCACTGCACCATTCCACGCCAGTATATCTTAACGTATGTCCCTTGTCTCACCTGAATGAACTATGTGGCATTCCTCGCTGCGGTAGTTGGGTATTGCCTTGACTCTGAAGTGGACACCGGCTTCCCTCTGGTCCCTGATTATGGTTTGTTCCTCTGAAGTAAATGGGAAAAGGAAGGACTCTAACTGCAGGCGCTTCATAATCAAGGCATACAAATATTTGCCTGCAATGGAAGGTGACCAAACGCGAGCGGGCACAAACATGGAAGAAAACCGACCGCGCGTGCAAAAAAATGGATCATTGTCGACCCAAGTAGAAGGTTAGTTGAGTAGCAAAGGCCGAAGGTGCTCCAAGGTAAGTCGGTCGACAGCCTTCGTCAACAGGTCTGCAACTTGGTCCTCCGTGGGAATATGTGCCAAACAAACAACTCCGTTCTTAATCAAGTCTCTGACATAGTGGTATTTGACTTCAATATGTTTGCTCTTTGCAGATACATGGTCGTTGGAGGCAAGTACAAGAGCAGCGGTGTTATCAGAGAAGATGTTTGTAGTCGGTATCCGAGCGCGGTCACCGAACGGTTGAACATTAACAAGTTCACAGCATAAGCGCCGGATCCAAGAAAGGTTCTTTGCGCAAGTAGAGAGCGCGACGTACTCAGACTCAGCAGATGAGAGGGCAACAATTTTTTGGCGTAGAATCTTCCAAGAAACCGGTGCACAGTTCATCATAACAACGTATCCGGTAGTTGACTTGCGAGTTTCCTTGTCTCCTGCCCAGTCCGCATCTGCATATTCTTGTAACAAACTCTCCCCTCCTCGAATGGATCGGTCGTACGTTATTCCAAGTTCTTGAGTGCCAGACAAGTATCGCAAAACTCGGCGCAACTTTTGCGCATGACGATGCGTTGGGGCGTGAAGTTGTCTTTCGAGAGCACAAACCGCAAAGGATAGGTCGGGACGGGTGCACACCGCAAGGTACAAGAGCGCTCCAACAGTTGCGCGATACCAAGTTTGATCTGATTTGGAGAATCGTTGTTCAAATGATTGCGCGCTAATGAGATCGGCGTTCGTTGGGAGTGGAGTCTAACATCGGTTGGCTTCACCAAGACCTTGGTCTTTAAGAAGACTTTCCGTGTATAGACGTTGGCTTATCTTAATGCCGGCTTCCGTGTGCAATATTTCCCAACCTACAAAGGATGTTAACTTACCGAAGAAATTGACATCGAATTTTGCGCTCAAGCGATCCATAAGATGCTGAAGCAGCTTAGCCGAATTGGAGACGAACTTCATGTCGTCAACCACGATCACAATGATGATGAATTCGCTACCGATCTTTTTGAAGAATACGCGCGCATCAACCTTGGATTGGCTAAAGTTCCAACTTAAGATCGCGGTCACTAAGACAGAACCCGAACTTTCTCCGGCTTGTTTGATCCCATACATTGACTTGAGCAGGCGACAAATGTACCCAGGCATCTCAGGGATTCCAGTTGAGTTGGTTGGTTGTTCGATGAATATCTCAGTGTCGACATCGCCATAGAGGTACGCATTGCACACGTTCCCTCCTTCGACAATGAGTCCATCGGAAGCGGCGAGCGAAATCAGCATTCGGATTGATTTGTGTGATGCGACCGGGGCATACAAGTTGTCTGGATCGAAGTCCACTCCCGGCGATTGCATATTGCCTCGCACAACACATCTTGCTTTGTGAAGGGAGTTCTTTCCCTCAGTGTCCAGGGGTTGAGGCGGAACACCCAAGTGAATGGGATCACGTTCATTTTCAGTAACGTCGAACATATTCCCAAGTATTGCGATCCTTCAGCGCAAGAAATTCGCGATCGATCGTTTCGCACCAGGGTCGGATCTTGATCGCGTCTTTGAAGGAGCGCGGCAATCTTTGATCGAGTGGTTTTCTTCGTGATTCATGGACTTGAGGTAGTACTTAGCGCAGCAGAATATGGTATGCAGTGAATGCCTGTACTAATAATTCCTCGGCTTAGTTGCCTTCATCTTCTTCTAGAGCTTCAATTGCGCTTTGTTGCGCGATCACATCAAGTAATGACGATACGACCGGTAACAGTTCATTGTTCAACAAGCGAAAATCGTTTCGACCAGTGGTGATGACTTTCTTCGTAGCGGGGATGTATACGCGATATAAGGAGTTGCTTTCCATTCCAACAAAGTGTCCAAAGGCAGATCAAGCCGATAACTTGCGATTCGCTCGAGTGTGGGATTGGTACAAGAAAGCGAAGCCTTGTTGGCGAAATGTTGGCAAGTCCTTGAACGTGACAGATGCTGATGCATCCCAAAGGAGAGTGGGGATGTTGTTGTCAATTCGCGCTGAGGGTAAGCGGTTGCGCAGCCAATTTACATGATCCATAGCCTCAGCCCAGAGTTCAAAGGGCAACTTGGCGCCGAATAGCAATACTCTTGCTCGCGTTCCCTGCTATTTCATGAAGTTCTCGGCAACTGCATTACTCTGAGAAGCATTCTGCAGGGACAGTTAGATGCGAATTCCATTCATCAAGCAGAAGTGGGTGACTTCGTTTGAGGTGTTTTCCCCAGCTCCGCCAAGGCGAAGATTCATCAAGCGCCTATCTAGAAGGTATTCGTAGCGTTCCTCGTAATATTTCAGCGATCCGAACAAGTCACTCGTGTACTTGATGAAATGGACGTCGGTTTTAGCTGTTCGATCATCGACAAACCCGACGCCATAGTGAGATACTCCTATAGATGGGGTAGCGATTTTGCCGGTGATGTCTAGATGTACGAGCTCAAGGGGATAATTGGTTATGCGCAAGCTGGGATTAATCGGGCTTCTTTGCGCTTTTCCAACCGCAGAAGGAATGCAATAGATCGACTCAAGTGTCTTACGATCGAGCTCCGGCACGTCCAGAATCATCCTTGAAAGCTCAATGTAGCGTGCTGGATGTGGGTGGCCGGTGCGGCAGTGCCATTCCAAAGCCAATTCTTTCTGGGTTTTCTTCTGCGTCGTAGCTGCCCCAAAGCTCTGGTTGAACGACTTCGTGCCGCTTTCGCTTGAAGTTGGAGCGGCTTGACCTTGGGCAGAGAGCGCGATCTTGCTGACCGGAAGTAGCAATCTGTACAATCCATCTTCACCAATTTCCACTGCCTTCACGACGGCAGGTGAATCTCGGCGATAGAAGATACAAGTGCTCACGCAGGTAATTGCTGGGGGGTCTTCAGTGAACATGACGTTGAAGCGTTTTGTGAGGCGTCCAACAGCCAATATGTTTGCCTGAAAGTGTGGGGCGTGGTAGGCTTCATCATAATATCCTCCATCCAAAGGGATGAAAACCTTGCCTTTGCCCACGAGGACCGAAACTTCGGAAGCAGCTTGTACGCTTGCCGTCTCCTTTGGTTCGTAATCAAGAAACGAACTGCGGCTGTGACAGAAGTTGTGTGAGCCGCCTGAGTCAATTAATCCGTCGTTGCTCTTCTCGTTCTCGCACCTAGCTATCGTGCTTCGGAACTTTATCTGGGCCATGAATCCATATCCTCTGTTATGAGGGTTGCTCGAAGATACACCTGGGTAATTCGGCGGTGGCGGCACATCTTGCATCCTTGAAGCTTGGCTACTCGGGATATTGTCTTGCTGAAAGTAAGTTACTTGTTGCGGGGCAATGCCACTTACGCCAAATTTATGCTGCCGTGGCTGATGTCCTTGATCGAAATTACGGCCACGATGATAATAGCTTGGGTCATACCGATGATAGCTTCCACGACCACGGCCACGATAGGAACCACCTCGATAACCTCCACGATATCCATCGCGACGACCACGTCCTCTTCCACGAAACTGGCCATGGCCATCTTGTCTGTCAGCTCGGTTCCAACAATCTTTCGCATAGTGTCCTGGCCTCGAGCATATCCAACATCCATCATCTTCATCATCTTGGTTACGGTCTGGTTTCTGAATTCTTCCTCCTCTTTGTTTCCACTTCTTCCAACCGGCGGCGTTGGCTTTTGGAATGTGAACTCCACCCTTGCTCTTATCTCCTCTCTTCATCTTCAGGCGAGCAACTTCGGTCTCAACATTGCTCACAAGAGTTTTCCATGAAATGCCACTGGAATTCATCGTAATGGGGTTAAATTTTCTGAAAGCGTTCGAGCTATCTTTGTTACCTTTTCATTTTCTGCAACTGGTCTTCCGACTGCAGCCAACTTGTTGATGGTATCGTTGAACTTATTCAGGTGTGCTCCCCATTTACATCCTCTTTGAAATCTAAGGATTGCAACTCTTGCATGTAGTTGATGATGGTTTGCTCGTTTGAAGCCGTGTATAATTCAGCGAGAGCGTCCCAAATATCTTTGGCTGACTTCTCGGGGTCTTCAACGATGGCGCTTACTTGAGCCATTGGGCCGTCACCAAGCGTAAGAATGATGGAACTCTTGGCGCGAACCATTGCCTTCTCCCATGCGTTATACTGTGCCACAGTGTGATTCTCGGTGAGTTCCGAAAGTCCAAGAAGCTTGATATCAGATCTTTGGATGTAGGCCTTCATTTGGCGGCGCCACGGGATGTATTCCTTCGTGCGGGTAAGTCTTGCCACCGCTTTGAAAAGGTCTTGCTCGGTTTCCATACTTGCGAGGTGAAGGCAGCCGCAAGGCGCTGCGGAGAAAGTAAATAGAGCTTAGTTTGTAGATATAATGCTAAAGAGAAAGTTGGATTCAAGCGATGCTACCATGAAAAACACAAAGAAGGTTCGTCCACTGTTATTTTGTGGACTCTACAATTTACTGAACCACTAAGTCCTATTTGGACAGGTAGCCCAAACCTCCTAGGACAGATTTTTCTCACCTCCGAGGTGCGCGAGGTTATTTTCAGTTGCATTCATATCGGTCCCTCGCCGGACCCGGCTTGCCCCTATGCGGGCCTGGCTGTTATTGCACGGCAGGAGTGCAACTTTCACAATTTACTCCCCTTTTTCATTTCAAACCCTCGTATGCACAGACCCGCCCTCCTCCCGTCTCAAGAAATTTCCGTCCTACATCTCTAATCAGTAAAGCACACCAATCTACCTCCCTTTCACCAAAATTAACTGGGTACAGTCACCTAGCATATCTCGTACAGTAATCCCCCGGTGTTCAACCTTTCCCAACCAAACAGCATTTGCGAAACTATTTGCTGAAATTTGAAGTTTCCGACCGAGACTATGAATCTTGACGAGTATGAATGCGCCACGAAATGGCCATTCGTTGCAATTTTGTATTTCCATTTAATATTTCGACCGCTCTAAGCTTTTACAGGTAGTAATATATTGTTTTGTAATGTTACAACTTCTAGTTGCATTTCTTGCTCGAATAGATACATGAGTCGGCTTATGTGAGAGATAAACAGAAAAGGATGGAGACGGCGATTGTTCTGTGCGATTGTTCTGTGCTGTGTTTCTGTGCTATTTTTCTGTGCTATTGTTCTGAGCTACTTATCTGGTCCAATGTTGCAGTCTAATTTCTTTAGAGAATGCTACGACTGTGGCGATAATTTGGTAACGTTAATGCAATCTGTTAAGCGAGAAACTAATGGTAATGTCTTTACGCGCAAAAATTCCTTCCCTTTTCATTTCTCGCTTCACTTCACTGCTTTTTGTTTCTCATTCAATTTACTCTTTTTTTACGCAACCAAATTTACATTTGCTTGTATTCTTTTCTTTTTCTCATTTGTCTTTTATGTGCGATTTCCGTCTCCTCTGACAGCAAGTTTTTTACTTTTCTCCTGTTAGTTAATTTTATTCTGTATAAAATATATTTTACACAATCAATATTTCTACAGATGATTTTCGCCATAAATCAACCGTTTGAAGGCTGTTCTCAGTAGATCCCACTGTAACACCATTTTCGCCTACTTTTTGTACTCAGTGGGTCTCTCAATCTGGACTTTTTGGCGCTATTTAAACCCACTGGGCGGCGCCTGAAATTTCTTCAAGTCCCTGAAAAAACCAAAACTTTACAATTCACACCCCCCTTTGCAGCCATCATGTACGGACTACCCCCTTCTCGCCCCATTTCCAAAGCCCGTCATCCTCGCCCCATCATCGTCTCCCCTCTATTCCATTCGAGCCCAACCGACGTAGAGTAATAAATTCGTTTTCAAACCAGAAACCGTATGATGGAGCTCGTTGCTCGTCACCTGGTGGATATCAAAGCACAGGAATCGGTAGGAAGGGACTCGGAAGAGGAGGATGGTAAGAAAACGGAGTGCTTCGAGGAGTAGGTGGTCCCATAGATGGTCTACAGGGAAGAAGAATAGGAGGCCGAGGACGGGTCTGGGGAGGAAGGAGGGTAAGATGAGGAGCCCGTGGTTGAAGAGGAGGATGTCGAACCGGGTCATACAAGAGAGGAAGGAATTAATTGGTTGCCCAGATGGTCCCCGCCATGGACCCGTTTGGAGGGGCTTCAGGTGAACTATATTCGTTGCAGGGAGCGGTAGGCAATTTCGGGCCATCCATGGGTATACCCATGTAATCTACGGGTAAATGTGGGGATCACATGGGTACTTATGAAGTCTTAAGGGAAGTGTTAAGTTCTGATCCAGGAGATGAAGATTTTGAGATGCAAATTCATTTAGTTTCTTTTAAGTATCTTTTGCAAACTCTTTGCGTCCACATGAAGATTTTTCCTACTTTTTCTCATGCTTCTAGTACTTTATCGAGATTTCAGTTTGGGAAAAAGTCTATAAAAGCTGAATCAAATGATTCCTTCATGAGAAGGAAAGCAAGTGAGGAGTCAACTTCAAACCAAAAATTTCAATCAGTTCCCCAGCCTCAAAGAGAGATGGTAGTGCCTGATCATTTCTAATTGGTTACTAGAAAAGGCACTCAGCTTTTACGTCCACTTCTCTTCATCATAAATTAACGATTCCTTTAGCTTTTTAGTCGCTCGAAAGATTACCATCTCGAGTAGTTAGTGATCCCCTTTCCGTTGGCGCCATTTTTACCCTGTCGTTATCAGACACAAATGATGATGTTGATGTCTTTGCGCGCGGCTGAAGTGAAATTACGCGATCAAGTGACTAAATTGGACCTAAATACGCTTCAAGAGTTCAAAAAATCTGCCCAACTATTGGATTATTCACAAGTTTGTTTTTTCAAAAAATCTTTCCCGACAAACGAAAGAGTATTTTCACCGGGATCTCGTTGAGATTTAGGAGACCGTGACCAGTTAGATGAGAATAAATTTGCAGGTAGGTCCTCTACTACTGTGCGGTTATAACCTTATTAGATAACTGATGTTTTGGACTGGAGCCTTCCAACACCTGAAGGGTATTGATATAGGCAAAATGATGAGTAATGAGGAAAAGGAACCGAACAGAAAAGATGGCCTCGAAGTGACAGATGAGAATGTAGAGAGTCTCTGAATTTTTAACTCCTCCAGGTAATCGCTACTGATAAAACAGAATGCTGCGACTTTTACTTTGCGTAAATACGTAGATTCTGTTCTCTTAATAGCATCAAAAGGATTTTTCGATAGTTTTCTCTCCGGGAACGAGCTGCTTCGTATTAAGCATAGCATTCAATCTGCCGCACGCTGCAGTGGCGTCTAAATCTTGAATGAAAGCAAATACATACCAGTATGTCCGAGTGCGTGTTTGGTGTAATACATGCGCGACTAGTTAGACCGTTCGGAATATTTAATTAGCACTGATAGTAGATTACGGCATAGTATGTTTCACTACACCGTCCATTGTGGCGCTTTGGGTAGAATATCCTTGCAGCAGTACACGGGAATGTTAGGGTGTTTTGCTCTTGGAAGATACATTCTACTCTATCCTAAAGTACCCCAGACAACCAAAATCGACCCAAGAGGGCATCCAAGCACAGTAATGTGGAGATTATTGACCGCCTCTGTGAGTCCATTTATTCCAAAAGACAACAACGTTGTAACGATCTGTACACACAATAAAATGCTTTAATTCTACAGGGCGAATACGATCTACCTCAAGAAGCCGAAAAATGAGAGAGTTTATTGGGGCAGGACAGCGACAGCCCGATGGTAATACAGCCAGGGATAATGAAAAAGTGAGGGAGAAGTGGAATATACAGTAGTATGGGGTTTGCTGCATACAAGTACACACAAGAAGTAAGTACTTCGCGATAAAACACAAGATGAGACATGTTAGTCAGCCGATACATATGAAAACATGCAAGAGAACCCAATATGGCCAAAAAAGGAAGGAAATTAAGTAAAAAGGAACCGAAATTATGTAGTGAGGAGGACGATTTTAACAAAAAGCGTTAGAGAAGATGGAGATCGAATTAAAACTAATAAAGCATAGATATAATTTACCCATGTGATGCGTTTATTGTTGGGTGAAACTATGGTAATATGGAAGTCAACGGCCAGAGTTAAATATAGTCGCTCAGCCGACTAACGGAAAAATCAACCTTTTCCCATTGGGATCGAAGAGAAACACTTGAAGATACGGGCCGGTCGAATGCTACATGGCGAATAAAGTATTTTACATACAGACGCTTCATGCCAGTGGGAAGCACCTAGTGGCTGTTGTTGACTCCTGTGGCAATTGAATAGTTTTAAGCGTTTACGAAGCACAATTTGATAGACGTAGTAAATTAGAACAGGTTCATTGCCTTCTTTGTGGCTGAAAATTCTCTTCTTATCATCCCTTTCAACGAATTCGATATGGCGCCTACGTACGCGAAAGATGGTCAAGCAAACTTGTAGTCGTATTACACCAGAAGTGTTAAAAATTTCCGCTACAATTGCCTATGCTTATTGTACTCGTAAGTCTTTATCGGTTATAAGTGTGGGTGTTGTAAAATACGCGCTCGATAGTGCTATAAATGGGCCTGTAGCCATTAATGGTTGGAAGAAGAAAAGAATGGCGCCAACTTATTTGGAATTGTACATTGCACACTATGGAGAGATCACTAGACAGTGTTCAACGGTTCATCAAAGTATGATGATTTTTGTTAACCCAAAATAATCGGCCCAAAAAAATTCTTCCAACTGGGGAATCACCCTGCATGGCGTACTTTCTACGTCAGGTCTTAGTAGGTTTGCGAGGCCATCAGGGATATAAATCCTGTTAAAAGGGTTAATGGTACAACCAACAACGGAATGAAGAACCAACCATTCCAAATAACAGAAAGAATACCCAGAGATTCGCCACTAAATAGACACTGGGCGAGGTTTTCGGAGGACAGGGGGAAACTGATGGTAAAACCGTAATCTGGGAGTTCTCTGTTGGCTGTGGAGTGACTTTTTAGGGTCTTGAGAATAAATTCGAGGACTTTTACAGGTTCGAGGAGGCTGCATATCATTCTATGCTTTTCGAAAAAATATTTATGGACTGCAATGCGGGTATGGATATTTTAGAGGAGTTTTATGGCTTTGGTCTAGAGTTCCGAGATTGTGAGGAGTATATTTGGACATTTACTCTAATGGTATCTACTGCTGGTATTTGCCGTCCACGTAATGCCCTTTAAAGTACTTAAAGATATATATAGTATCTTTTTTTTGAGACTTTAGCGTTATCCATAAAGTTTTTAAATGGCCTCCTCTACGAGCGGGCAACATACTTGGGAGAGAATTTCAAGTGCAGACCCAAGTAGTTAGGAACTCGAAAGTCAACTTTTGGCCTAAGAAAAATTTCTAATACTTTATCAGCTGGGCAAAGGTGGTAGAATTTTCCCCTTTTATACTCACTAGTAGCCGTTTTACATCCCATCCTTATGCACCTTCCCACAACTATACTTCAGTAGCACTTGTGTCGCTTGCAACATCTCCCTTCCGGGATCATTGGTTCAGAGAATTTCGTGTTTTAATATTTACTTCTATCAGTCTACTTCGAATATTGTGGCAATTAAGAGTCAACTGATGACCAGAAGATGAATTTCGCTTATCGAACAAATTATTTCTTCCGTAATGAGGCTATCCAGTGTCTATTGGACGGTTGTCGTCATATGAGGACTACTTTTACCACTTCTTTTTCAATACAAAATGTTTTTACCTCAGCGCATTTCTTGTCCCTCCACATTTGTTCATGAGTGTAGATGACCTATCAAAACAAACTTTTCAAGATTTCTGAACTCGGTTGAGGCTAGAGCAATTTTCCATCACCAGCTTCCGCTCTTCGCAAGAAGTTGCGAAAACGACTTCATTTTGGAACGAAATATAGTTCGTATTATCGTGGGGGGTTTCAGAAACGAGGGTACATGTACAGGAAGAATTACTGTACTTTAACTTAACCTTAAAAGCCTGTTTTGCAGTAAATATTTCGGGCTTCCAAGAAATTTACTTTTCCAAAATGTAACGGAAACTGTCCTCATATGAGGACAAAGTGTGCCTCATATGAGGTCAGTGATATGACGGATAGACTCTAGAAGACAGACGCAACATGTAAGGGTTCAGAGGAACAAAAAGCAGGAATTCTGAAGCTTCCAAAGCCTTACATGCGTTTCGAAGAATCGTTAACTATTCTCACGGAATTTCAACAGTTCGTTCAATTGGTTAATGCCAATGAAGTCGGACTTTTGTGGTACAACCACCCCCAAGCTCTACTAGCAACATGTAGTTTCAGCCACAAACGGAGTAGTCCAAATTGAGAAGGAAAATCATTTCAAGCTGCTGACAGAAAATATTAGTAAACATAATAACAGGATATCAATCTATCCTTTTAGAATGTTTACCAATTTTTCATTTCACCCGAAAGCAGTATGTGATAGTCTTTTCCTATAAAGAAAATTGTTCGGTATGACATAATAACAAGAAAAGCACTATGAAGAGTCAAATGCAGCACGAGCTCGACGACAGATAGCAGAGGGAAAATTACAAAGGTCATTGAACATATTTTTGTCTTCAAAAAAATGGATTTCATGCGAGGTGTCCCTTGATGATCTTTTTATCTTCTCCTAAACCTAGGGAGAATGTATCCGAAATGTATGTGAGATCCCGGATACCTTAGCAGGGGATGGAATAACTTCGAACTTATGCAAACATGAATTTTTTACACAAAAGATCAAGTATCATTAATAATTTTTTAAGGAGACATACCCTGGATATTTACAACTCCCGTATTTTGCCATTGAAAGAAACGACGTGTCCAAAAGATCAGACAAAATTAAGAAGATTTAAAGCTTTTGTATTGTCTGCAGAGGATTCATCCAAGACGTCACCAGAATTACGCACTCACTAGTCAAACTCCTTAAGAAAGGAGAACCGGTAAAGTTTAAGCGCTTTGGGCCAGCCGTAAAGGAAGCTTTTCACGCATTCAGATATAATATAAAATTGCAGACAATTTTGACAATCAGAGCACTCGAATTTCCATATTCTGTTGATACGGATGTGAGCATCAAGAAGCTAAGAGCTGTATTTTTTAAGACACAACTCGAAAGGAAAAGCAAACACATGGGGTTTTATAAAGAAGCTAAAAGGAACTAACAAGTTCCAGAGTTGGATTTTTCCCCGTAGCGAGGGCATCAGACCTATTAAGACCATACGTGCGAAGAGAACTCGAAACATGCCTCGTCTAAGTGGTTACGTATGTTAGTACACCATCGCTTCTTCTTATAAGATAGATGCTACACATCAATGCATACGAATTCGATGTCAAATAAAAGAAATTATGAGCTCATACTCAGGCTGGTTTCTTCTCTCGACTAATAACCAGCGGAGGGACTGTTGTCAAAATTGATGAGAGAATACCGTGATTCATTTGCGAACAATCCAAGTCATGTGTTTCCTCTGAGGAAAATAACTTATGCGGTAATGGTGAGGAGTAAAAAGAAGTCGTTCAGAAATTTTTAGTAGTTCAGATCAAAGATGAACAAGAACTTAGTTGCAACAAATTACTGGCAGTTAATAAGTGGAAAATGGCTGAATTCTTTCTCAAATGGCCTTAAAGCAAAAGATAGACTGTGTGGAGTCACTTTGACTCAGCCTGTGATTCAAAACCTATTTTAGATACTTATGTCGCACCTTGGCAGCGTATTAGCAAATTAAGATCCCATAGTCGCTTTGCGAGGGAGTGTTAAGAATCTGCCATCATGTAAACACTTCAAAGCATCGCGGAGGGAGAAGAACGCACAAATACCTTACGAGAGACTACTGGTGTCCATCTGTGGCGTTTGATTGCTACTTAAAAGCACGAAATGGCGTTATCTGTGCTCTTAATAGAGTTAATCTGTGCATTAGCTGAACGAAGCTAGATTCATTTACCTCAGAAGCTTTATTGGAGTTCTTATACATCTATACAATTGGACATTTAATCAATAAAAAAAGCGGAAAAAGCTTTATCCTTTGATCACCGATCGTCATTCTATATTGATAAGGAACGTACAATTGGGGGAGAAAAAAGCGGCGCAAATTGCCCACACTTTCGCAGATCGTTGGATATTCACATTCGTTCCACCTGCCTAGCTGTTGTCCGAAAACAGACTGCAGTTTATTTCAAAGTTATTTTAGAACAACACTCGCATCCATGGGATAAATAAGGCCTTTCAGAACACACAACATATATAGGCCAACGGCCAAGAAAAGAGTTTCAGCAGATGCATCCTAGCAGCGTCACGCAATTATGTTGCAAACAATACAAGGGATTGGGACATCTTAATAGGTGAACCAAAATGTTCAAGCTATATACTAGTCCATGGGACTACCGACCTAGATCCTTTCGACTCCTTATTTTCCCAAGTACTAACGGCTTTGAAATTACAAGAAGAACCCTTGTTAAAGGAGTTTTCCGACGAAAACTAGTACCACTTGGAGTTTATGTGTTTGCTAGAAAGTCTAATTAATACTTACATCTCCCTATTGATAAGAAAATATGGTTTCTACGAGCGAAAAACTTATGCCCTGCACTACAAGCTAGTATACAGTATCATATTGGGAACGTACGTCTTCCTAAGGGAAAAGCACTTCGAGACACACGAGAGCAAACATGAGCTTGCCTCTATGGCATCGGGACCCTACAGGGTCATGGAAGTCAATGGTGATACAATAGTTATCTCCGACGGAGATGCACAAGAGAGAGTTTCCCGCGACAGAATAAAGTTAGCTCCAAGTCCAATGAACAGAGCATGTAATAAGAATACACAACGTGGAAGAGCAATTCAACGTCTCCTAGCGACATCACAAGTCCTGAGGAATTCAAACAGCAAAGTTTTTTTGTAGAAATTCAATCACTTCTTGAAACATAAAACTTTTTCAAGAAGTAAGACTAGTTATCTCTCTAAGAAGAAGACTGTCTCCAATTACAGCTGTGATTTAATCGAAGTTCAATGGTCGAGTAATTAAAACTCAAAAAAGTTAGTCACTTACCATTACCACGCCGCGAAGATGAGCTCTAAGTCCAGCAGAACCAAAAAAAGGATGTAATCAAAATGCTAGTACACTGTGCTACCACCAAGGACGACGATATTTTATAGAAAAAACATTTATACGAGTTTCCCGCTGACGACGCAACCTAGGAGTCAAATTATTTACTATCAAGGTCAAAAATAATGTATTCGCAGAGAAATCACAAAGTGTAGATTAAGAAAATAATCGATTTGACTTTGCGGGGATGAAAAGTTATACCAATATAGTTATGTAAATGACTGATGCTCCGTTTCTTTTGCAACCGTTATCGTAGAAAATTTGCATTGAATATCAAAGACCCGCCATATGTTTCAGAAGGGGGGAGGAGCCGGGACCCGTTATCTCTTTCAGTTTCCTTCTTATCTGTAACAGATGTAAAAGTCTTTAGTACAGGTAAGGGTGTCCTTTCGACATCCATTTTGATTGAAAATTTCATTAATAAGTCTAAAGGGCTTTACCGAACACATAACAAAAGTTTTCATCAAAATTGAAGCCTTTTGGGAGAAAAACGTTCTATAAGAGTGTTAAATGTTCAAAAAGACAACCGCTTCTAGTGCAAAGGCAACCTCAATTACCTTCAAAATTGTACATTACGCAAAATACCTCCGGCCGGCCCAAAAAAAGCTTGAATTTTATCGTAATAATTAGCTATTTGGAAATCTTCAAGTGGGCACAGACCTTTCATTTTCACAATTATAATTCGGCGGTAAACAGGCGGTACCTAGTATTCAGACACTATAGTCGACATCCAAGAGCTCCTCTAGATACAGAGGTATGTAAAGCGTGATCTTAAAGAAGCGATACTCCAGGAAATAATACAGCCACCTTGGCCCACAAACGCAAGGAAATAATTCCGAAATATGCCAACCACAAGGTCCTAAGGACTAGAATGAAATTAGGATTCGGGACAGCAAAAAATGAAGAAATCGAATAGATTAAGGAAACAAAAAAAAGCAAACAAAAGCTCAACAGCCGCGATGAACTGAATACCACTAGGTAATGACTCTTCGAGTCCTTGAAACTGAAACATAAGGCCATCAAATCCGCAGCGGTTCCTGCTGATAACTAGAAAATGTCTCATGAACTCTGCTCCATCTCTAGAGAAATGGTTAATACCTACATAGAAGTAATTACAAGAATACCCAAAGGGCATAGAATTACTCAAAACCCTTCAAAGGAGGTATAAAGCGAAATAGAGTCGAAAGATAATCGGCGTCCAGTTACTTCGTACCACCTGGAGTTAGGCTGGGTACCGAGTCATCATAAAAAAGGCTTAATAATAAAAAAATTCGAAGCAGTTACCGCCGATGCCTATGGAAAGGTTTGCTGCAAAACAATAACTTGTTTTGTATCCCACTACTATCCTAAAAAGGATACTTTATATATATTGCACCGAATATTATGATGCTGAGAACCCCAAAGGGGATCCATATTACTTCAATGGCTCTAGAAACTTTCTAGCTCAAAGATCTATGCGCCCCATGCTTAATGGACTTGCATACCTTTAAGCAAAATTGTTACGTGCAAGGCACAGAAAAAAAACAGAAGGGAACGACAAAAGCAATCTACCAAGGGTAGCTGATGTAAAATACAATGAGTGATCGTCAAAAGGAACTAACTAGCTACCAAGGAAAGACAATATAAAAGGATTTAGGGCATACATGAGGAAGACGGAAGTTCAAAGAGCATCCGCCTGAAGACTCTTCCTCGCCAAATGTAAAACTTTTACAGTTGGAATGTAAATAGTTAATCAGGATAGGTCTCAGTAGTAATCAAAAAGATGAAGTGGAATGGTGAACAATACACATCAAAACGAAGCCTTCTGAGACTCTAATGAAGAGACCCGCTTTTGAGAGCATCTTATTGTAGTCTATAACCGTTAACTATGAAGAATACAGGACGTCCAATATATTTTGCCTACTGTTTAACTCCATGCAGTACACTTACTGTTAATTTCTTATGCAAAATACTGCGAAGTCCAATAGACTCTGATAAAGTTTTCCCAAGGGTAATAAAAGACATATGGGTACGCCTCCACAGGAGTGAAAACGCCGTACGGAATATTAAATCCTTTGGAGTATCAGATTATATCAAATAGATGAAAGTGATAATGAAACAATTACTGAAATTAGAGCGCCAAAGGCGCGGAAAAAGCATGCGTTTAAGAAGTAAACGCATATCACTGTAAACAAATGGTACGTGAGAAGACCTCCACCGCACGGAGGGAATTCTCAGCTAAGCAAACCAAAACAAAGGAGAAAAGGCAACTATTGTGAAAAGTAACAGAAAGAAAACCTCTTTTAAGAGAGAAAGGACACTCGACAAGTGATATGTTGTAATCAACATCGTGAAGGCAAGTGAAAAAATAGAAACAGTACGAATCGATTACTCAGCACGGACTGTACATTGGCTATGTGTATGAAACGATTTCTAAAGTCAAATAACATGCCTGCATAGCTTTGGACACAAAATTAGAAATCAGTAAGGGTCTCAGAGTTAAAAAAGAAACGTGTCCAAGAAATTTTATTGGACTAAATGGCTATTAGTCGTGGCGGGTTTGGATACAATATTACCTGCTTGAAACGCGGTGTAGAGCCAAGGAAATTAAAACAGCGGGTATTAACCAAAATATCAAAAAAGACCTGCTAGTCGATATGAATATCAAAACACACAAATATTTAACCGGACTGTAATTTTACTATTGCGAATGGACATTTCTTAAGATTCGGTACAAAAATACTGGACTTCAGTAAATCGCGCACTGACTGAGAGGGGGCCTTTAGTAGCTCATGTGTCTCAAACGAGGGGACTCTGAGCCCTTCGGAGGTCCAATCAACACTTTTTTGAGAGCTTTTTGGTTCTCCACCTCAGATTTGTGTCCGCTAGACGAGCAGGCGTTGCAAACAGCACTTATCCGATCAGCGGACTCATCCGCCTCGAAGCAGTCCTTCTTCTCAATATCCGTGGGATCTTTGACTTTTTCTCCCTTTGGCGCCTCATCATCACCACTATTTACCTCTGGGGCCAATAAAAACTTGATTTTAGTAGGTTTGTCTGGAGTCGACGGCCCATCTTCCTCATCATGCCTTAAGGGAGTTACGTGGCGCTATTTTGCTTCCTCGACCGTAGCAAAGCGACATCACTTAGGTTGACAATCGAAAAGTCACCGGATTTCTATGCATTATCTCCGTGATACAGGTTAAGTTTAACTGTGGTCATGGCACACTAAGGTTGTTTAGGCTGAAACTCGTCTCAGTTCATAGACTCGAGAATATCATCACACTTACACTTTCAAGCGGATTAGACAGGTCTCGAAGACGCACATGTTGGTACAATTACAGCTTACTGACAATGTATGCGGGGACAGCTACTGTACTTTACAGTACTTTACTTTTCAACCTAGATCTTGACCGTTACGTTTATGCACTGTACTGTGCTGTGAGCTTGAGCTGATCTTTTTCAGATCAGCTCAGATAGGTTTAGGGTTATTCCTTCACCGTCGTCTACATGGCTTCTGGAAACTTCCACAGGTCGTGCCGAAGCATCAAGCGACTCGCCCTGAAGTCTATATAAGCCATGGTCTCAGCCCACTCTTGGTCGAAGTAAAAGTCTCTTACCACTTTCCCTTCTCTCAACTCTTCTCCTTGCTCGCTCACTTTCTCTCTCTCTCCTCTTGCTCTCTCTCTCTCTCCACTCGCTCTCTCTCCCTCTTCTCTCTCTCTCTCTCGTCCGCTCGCGCTCTCTCCCTTCTCCTTGTCCAACAGCACAAAGGTGGTAAACCTTTTGGGCAAATAAAAAAGTTTCTAGGTGGCGAAGAAATCGAGATAAAAAGGGTGAAGCATTAACAGTGTATTACGTGATGAGTTTGCACTAAGGAAAATTATGGGGATGATAAGCAAAGTAAGAACCTCGTTAAATAGCACTTAGACCTATCCCGAGCCAGAAACCCAAGAATAAGCCGGTGAGGGAAAAGAAATATGGAACAGGCGTGAGACACCGCAAAAGCTGCTTTAGATAGATCTAATCCGCTTTCTTTACATGACATAAAAGTAAATAGCCGGTGGATAATCTTATCATGCTCTCCAATCCCAAAAGTTTTGCGAAAAAGTCCGGATAAGAACTTTTCATAGACCGTAACCCACAGGGTTAAATATGACTACGGGAAACAGATCGCCTTCCGGAGAATAACAAGAGCTCTGTGACAATTTTCCTCAACCATATGGATTGCGTTGCTATTCATGGTTTTGAACCGGAGAGGTTCTCGCCGTTCTCACGTTCCAGTATGGTGGAAAAATCCTAGTAGGATCAAAAATTGTTCGTTTAGATAGTAAGTCGGTCGTATACAGCAGGCATAAAAATGCGTCACATCGAAGAAAATACCTTATATGCCTGTGCATTCTGGCTTCGTTTGGTGGAATGACGTGGATAAACAAATATTTAGTTTTGATATATGCAAAGCGCAATTTCAAAAAAATGAAATTGTTTCCATCTACATATTGTCTAGAATTTTAGCACACTTGAATACTACATTTGTAAAAAGCCACTTGGAAGCAATGAATATGTCTAAAGTATAGGCAAAGCGGATCCATGAAATCGCCTGCAGTCGAGGTCAATCGGCAATTATGATATAGGCCCTTTGACAGCAGTGACTCCTCATACGAGGCGTTTGATGCACAAAAAGCACTGAACATTGCTTAGTAGGGTTAGTGTCATCTCCTGCAGGGTAGTATGACATTACGAGGCGAGACCTATTGATCTAGCAATGCGAACTCGATACAGGTGCGGAAGGCCGGTTGGATCATTTAAACGAAAAAGGAAGAAAATAAATATAGCGGAGTTGATACTGGAAAAAGTCCATGGAAATGTTTTTGGTTGAGTACTCCAGTAGAGTTATTGTCATAATGGGGATTATTGGTTGTGGCCGAGATTTGAAGGGGTTCTTAGATGAAATTTTCACCTCCCCCGGAGAAATGACCCGTAAACAGGAACTGCTACGATCAACAAAATATAAGCCTTCTGCTTGAGTAGTAGTTGCAGACTCAGCAGAGGGGATTGATTATCTCCTACCCAGAAGGGTTTCCGAAAGTTGATGCGTTGAGCTCAATTTTGGTACAAATTCGGCGCCAAAATCGCTTGGGGGAATACTTCACAGACTCGGGTGCTACTAATTTTTAAGTATCCGGCACGTTAGAAAGAAAAATTATCATTTTAGAAGTTTTTGATAACAATTTTTTTTGAATTGTTGACATAGGAACTGAAACATCCAGTACGCCACGAGAGATTTCCAAGGGGTATATGTAGTACCCAGCCCTCCGAGTCTACTGTATGGATTGGCTACCAATTTCACTAAATTATTTCAAGTTACAATTATTAGCTAGCTAGCATATTCTAATTTTAACTTTACACTGGAAGGTCCTACAAGGACAAACGATAGTAACTCAGAAGGGTAATTTTCAGGGCCAGCAGCTGGCCTCGATATTTACTAGCTCACGAATACACTGGCTACTGAAAATAATCTAACTAGTTACCATCCTCAAATGCCAAGTCTAGCTTCGTACTTATTGTTCGCTGGCGTTAGCGTCCGGATTTTACAGCGAAGAAAGTGATGGCTCTGAATCCTGTTCCCAACTTTGGGTCTCTCCATTTACCGGTGAAAATCGGGGGCTTATGGCTGTAGAAGCTCTCTTTCCCTGGTCCACGCAATTTTCCCTCCGAATTGATTATCCGCGAGGTTTCCCCCCCACTTTTTTCCCTTTTTCCCGCAAATGTGCGATTTTTTGAAAGATGGCGTTGTATCCCTAGTCCAGATCTCAGTATTCGCTGGCCCTCAGAAAACTACTTCCGTTTCTATCGATGTTCGCTCAATCACTAGTATCACGACAGAAATACCCTTAGAGGCTCGTTAAGCTCCGCTTGCGAACTATGCGCAAAAATACCTTGGCTTCGGCCGTCCTCTTTTCCGAACATTCGTTCTTCTTTAACTGCTGCAGTCTTCTAGATTAACTTCCCTACTTTAGCATCTATGATCTTTATTATCTTTCGGACGTGCTTTTAGAATCTCTTGCGCCCTTTTAAAATTTCCAAGGCTCGAACCTTAAGCCTAACAGGCGCTGAGCTACTTAATCTCATAGGGCTCAAAGAGAAAGCGAGTCCATCGGAAGCCCGGTAATTGCACAGTTACCGGTTTTTACCGTTGAAATTATTCATGAAGGCATTTTAGTTGTTCTCCATTTTAGAGCAGTTCCGGTGAATTACAATACACTTGGTTTCCCGTATGTATGTTTGGGATAAGCCGTCTGTTCGACCGCCTACACAAAAAAAAACATGTATAAAGAGGAGGTAATGATTTTCAGGGGTATGTTATATGGAGGCTACTATCAGATTCCTGGTTTAGAGAAAAAGGGATAACAAAGTAAACGATGTGTCACTTTGCTAAAGCTGAAACTTTACAGGGGTTTCTCGAACCAGGATCACCTTTCAGCAGACCACCCCTAGATCATAGAATAAGACATAATATGAACAGAAACTATCCACGGGCGGTCCTCAGGAGGAACCAGTAGTCACGGAGTCCTATGGAGAACCAGCGGTCGTAAAGTTGATCGACATGAACCTCGAATATGAGTAATCGGTTCTGGTTAGGAGGTATCGTCGAGCTTCAGTCTTGTACAAAACTATTTCGCACTCTACCACAGGATGGATTCATATAATCTCTTCATTTGGATTAGGTATCCTTCAAGCTCCTTTTCAGCCTTCCAGTAGAGCAGAAAACACCTAGCCTTTTATTTTAACGTATAAATTGCTTAGAAAATGGAAGAAAACGCCCATGTGCATGATATTCGGTATGGGAAGCAGGATGTGAGAAGCTTGACTAGAGGGCGTGTACAAAGTTTCCGCTTACGATTTTATCAATACACAAATTTTGTAGAAAAATTGCATAAGGTACCTCAGAACTTTATGTCAGATCGGACCTTCTTGCTTCATCCCGGCAATATTGTACATTGAGGCCTGTAAAGGATATCTTGCTGGACATTATTGGCCTTCTTAGGTTTAGGTCCGACTTTAAAATTCCCTATTGCCTCGTATGGAGAAAAACTTACCTCTTAATCCCTTTTGGACGGCGATTTTCTCTGTTAACCATGCCATAGGTATCATAATGTAATCATATAACTGCTCTTATGTAGATGACTTTAACGGAGGTGGTCGTCGGCGTTGTCGTGTTGAGACTTTTGATCAAAATTTGATTTCGTCGGCGTAAGGTATCACACAACTGAGTTTCCATTCAAAGCCAAATCTATTCCTGGAGAAAATTGCTCCCATTATAATTCCCATTCCAATACCAAAAATTGAAGTGTACATTGGAGTCGCTTATGAATAATTCGCTGACGAAGTTCGGAAGCGCTGCATCACGTAGTTCAGCTTCAAGTTGGCAATTATGACACTAATGGCAGTTGCATTCGAAATCTGTTCCTCAAAAAGAATATATTTCCACCAATCTCAGGTGATAGATTCAATCGAACTCACAGTGAGGGGTGCCCTTTACTGTCGTGATCGAGTTGTCTGCAGAGGCATGACAGCGGGACTGCACCATATTCAGGCCCTGTTGCAGGATATGTGGACCGCCAATGCAATTATCTAGCGTAATTCTAGCCAGTAAATATTTGGGAAAGTGATAGGAGCTCCTCACTGTTGTGGATTTGAAGTCCGTGATGGCACCAAATCATTTCGTTATAACATTTTTATTTCCACGAAGCTTACTTGAAAGCATTAGCCCCATAAAATTGGATATAATTCCTGGATGAGCTACTTAGTGTGACGATACTATACCTATGCGCTTAAATTGGCCTCTTGGCGACTTGCTCGTCCGCAATGATAAAAAACGGCCAAAATTAAATCGGAATTGAATGAAAGAAGTGGCGCAAGTTCTTCGCCCCACGGAATTCTTTTTGATTTTTAGAGGCAGTTCAACTACTTGCGCAATCTCCATAAGGTTGCCCCTAAGAAGGTAGAACGATTTTGCTCTTCCTTCTTTCAAGCATATAAACGCGAGAAGTCTTGTAACCGCAGATTATAATAAATTAGAAGAGAACTGGATGTAATACATATCCAATTAGACGAATACCCGAAACCACATCGAAGAATTGGAAAATGACGCAAGTCGGAAGGAAAAAGAAAATTAAGGAATATAAATGGACTTAATGGTAGAACTCTAGTGTATGATATCCGTCAAGTAGCATATACACCATGCTGATGCTGCAAGGGGCCTGAGTTTGGCCGAGGAAAACCTTTGCTCTCTTTCGGCTCACCGAAGCTTGTGACTTGGCATTATACTTCAATGCTTTCATTTAATCCTTAACCTGTGGCTCCTTTTCTTTCTTATTCATCTGTAACTCCCGGTGCTACAGTAAGTAACAATGGTTCGGAAAAATCACACAGAAAAATTTAATTTTCAAAACCTCCCACATTTTTGGCCGACGAGAACTCTTTTGATTCTGAGCAATTGGTTTAAATGATTGTTTCCTTAGTCCTCTTCAATACTTATTTTAATTTCAAAAGATTTTAATGAGTTCCACTCCCTAAAATACTGGGCCAACAATTCGAAAGGTAAATTTCAGAAGCTTTGGAAGTGATTATTATCCTTTGGTAAGTGAAAAAATGAATCACAGTATCTTTATATTGCTGAAAAAGGATGATGTCAAACACATAATCATCACCCGGATTTTTTTCTGTAATTTAGCACTTTAACTCAATTTCAAAGCTGTACGTGAAACCAGAGTTTGAAACATTTGAGCGAAGTATTGAGAAAAATACGTCAGCATTTCACGAAGCCGAAGTAAGTCAATACAAACTTAACTTCTCGATGACTCCATTGTGGTCATGTTTCAGGATTCTCCCTTTGTTATGAAGTACTTTGTCCGACCCTTGCTAGTAGTGCACCAGTTTTACAGCACTCTATTCCATTTTATTCAAATACAAGCAACCAATGTTTCGAATCAATGCTTTGGATAAGTATATCATTTTATCGAAGTGCCATTTGATAGCTCTTGAGTTTTTTTAAAGGTGGACGAAGGGCAACTGAACGATTTTTCAAATCATGGAGTGAAGCATATTTTAGATCTTGAATTTTTCCGTGCTCTGCTTGCAACAATTTGATACGAAGGGAAAGTTCAAGAATGTTAGAATGAGTTTAAATTCGAAAGCAGTTACAAAAATCGGGCCATGGGCATGAAAACTTTATGAAAAATTAATTTAGTTGCATATTTTTCGTAGTCTGAACGGTGCTCGGTCAATACCTTAGTAACATGGGTGCCAAATTTAATTTAATGGAAAAATGTGGTTTGATTTAATATTTGAAAGGTATGGTCGGTTGTGGCCCGGAATATCCTACAAGGTGACCAGTAGTACCTCTTAATTTTCCCTAGGAAGTCTGCTCAAGGCCGCCTAGCAGATAAGCTGCAATTTCTAATTAATCATTCCACTTGAAAACTATTTTGCGGTTCGTAAGAATTCTTGAACGCCTGGGCCTCTTGCATGTGTCTACACAAAGCCAGAAATAACTTAACCATAAAATTCTTTCCATGTTTAGTTAGGACAGTGACCTGTAGTCCAAATTTGAATGCTCAGTGATTTCAAAAAGAAAATTGTACCTGTTAGGCTGAATTGACATCCATTGGGGCCACTCGAGCTAGTTTTGAAAAAATATATGTTATGATCAGGAGAAACAATTTGCATAATGCTGTCTCTAGAAGAGTCCTACGCAATTCTATAGCATCTGAAAATGACTTTTTAGTGGCTAGGAAGAGATTCAAGTAGTTGGTCTTTTGACGCAAACTTATTCCATTCTTCACGCAATGGACACAGTTTGTAACCGTTTCAAAGCAACATACGCCATCTCTGGGCAGTAATATCTCAAGCGGAGGGATTTCAAAATCCTCATAAGGACTTTATATACTGGGAAAATCGTCATATGACAGCTTCAGCACACGAGCGTGCAATCCTTTTAGAAGAAATTTGCATTTTGACCCGTCAATTAGACTTCTACGCTTGAAAAACAGTTTCCTTGGAATAACTGTATGCTTTTAGACGGTGCTTGTCCAAGCAAAAACGTTTTGACCAGTCAAGTTTAGGAACTAATACAACTGTTTAACACCGCTACGATTTGGAAGGCTCAATGACTTCTGCGTCTCCATGTTTTCAAATTTCTTCGGCCAATATCTGTTGTCCACCTGAAACTTGGCGATATTGAATCGATCTTGTAGACCATATTTCTAATTCCAAATCTATTTCATACTGCGTGGCCTAATTTCTCCCAAGTTTCCACTCGAAATAGTAATGTGTGTTCTTAGAAATTACAAGAACAGCCTATTTCAGCTCCTCAGCTCTCTGATAGAAATTAATCTCGGATTACCTGACACCTTAAAAGTTTTATGTGGACTCTATATCTAACTTTTCATCTTTCTTATCAAGAGAGTCTTTATAATCTCCTCGGTAGGGAGTTGTTCCAAGTAATTTCCCTTCTTACTCTCCCATTCTCTGCAGAAGTCTAATAATGGTGGTCAGATATAGCGGAGAGTACCCAGCAACTGTGTTGGCGGCTAATTGAACCTCATTCTGACCCCAGCTTGTCACCGTTGTGTTGAGATTTTGACATGTGTACATTCATGGCCCACTAACAGCAGCTAAAACATCTGGAGCTTGTTTTTTCACCCTAGAGCAGTAAAGCTGCTTTCTTTAATTCAACTGGAGATATAACTGGTACATCCTTTACCTCCTCACCTCTAGGAAGACGTTATTGTATCTTTCTGAGGTTGAAAATACTGCTAGGTTCGACAAGGTACTAATCCTTATCTCTTTATTTCTGCCAGAATGCGGCAACATGCAGTATTATGATGGATTTCCTACGCCTGAGCACCTCACATAGTCGTATTCTTCTTCTTGCAACTATGAGCAGTAAATTAAAACACTGGGCTTTTTCTTGACTTATATAGATGGTGAATCGATACATGATAGGTGTGTTTCTCTAGCTGGTGGGTCCATCATTTGCACTGTTTTGTGAAGTCAAACTTGTCCTTTCTCTGAACATTGTGCCTAATTACCGAATTTTTCACTGTCAATTGAGCAAAAACACTTAGCCCTTTCACATTTTTATGATCAGTTGCTGCTCCGTGAAAGCATCTGGAGGGACAGAAGCAAAATTCTGAATGTTATTAGCTTATTCGGGCTCTATATCTGCTTCTCGAGGGTACGTAAATGTCATGTTCGTATTGATTAGGTATTACCTCTTCCAGGCTATAACGTTTCAAGAAATATTCTACCACAACAGTGCGAAGGGGAGTAGTTGCGGTATCTCTACCCAAGACCTAGGACGTTTTAAGTAATTGTAGAACTAACGCCCCGACTTGGAAACATATAATTGTCTAGCATAAACTTCAAAGAAGGTGTTTGATACCCAACAGCTGCCCCTTCTGATATACCAAGGGTCTTATAAGCATCTTCTTAATTTAGAGAAGACAGAAGATAAATGGAATGAAATACATCAAAGTTGGCCAGATGCGAAAATGAAGGCGGATACTTTGGTCAACCCTCTCCATTCAAGCAGTGTAGTAAAAACTCAGATTTTGCCGCAAAGTAGCCTAGCTATGTGCTCTGTATGTCGAAAAATGCTTGAAGGATTCGTTTTATGTCTTAATTGGCACTAATTAAGGTTCGAAATGCCCCATCAAAATCTTCTTAAAAAACCAACCAGCCATCATGAAGAGCGTAATGAGAAAATCTCGGTCAATTAATGCTCTATCAACAGCTGTTTGAGTCCCTGTGTTAAATATAGGTAGTTGAGAAGTCTTTGAATGCACTTGCTCTAAGGGTAGCTGTGCATCCTTTCTTTCGGTATTTCTACAGCTATTGTGGTTATTTATGCCTCACTACCATTTCAAGAAAGCAACCCAGTGTTATTCTCTGTATTCGTATTATTCAACTCCTACACTTCCAAAGGGAATCAAATTCAATGCTTGAATCAACAATGACTCTGTCATAATGCGAATCTTACACAGACTGAAACACTTCAGTAGGACGGAATCCGCTCAAAGTCTCGCATAAAGCAGCTTCATACGCCCTAAGCTCTCTTAATATAGCATCTAATACATACATCATAAACTGCAATGTTGCAAGCCCCTCTTCAGGGGGGAACAAAATATCACTTGAGGTAACCTCTTGAGATTGGGCTGTAAAATATGCAGATGAAATAGTTCTCGCGTGATGGACAGCCTACATCTCCGTAAGAAATATTGTAATTTCAGATATACTCAATGATTGTAGACTCACTGACATCGACGCAAAATAGGACGTTTTGGCGGTCGGAGGAGCTTTCTAAAAACCCCCCATCTCTGCACAAATGCCAAAATTATCTCAGTTAGCGACTAATGGACAGGAGTCCCCACATCAGGTAACTTCACAATTTTGAAACCCGAAATTTTCGTAAGAAACCGTCTCGAAAAACATTTTCAGCAAATGTTTGGGATAAGGAGTTATAACACGTATACACAATAACTGAGGCCGCGTTACTACTGGAGCAGCCGAAAAAGAAATACAATAATTTTACAGAAAAGAATTATGTCAAAGTCAGGAGCTATATCTTGCTTAAAATTCACAATAGGCCGAAGACACCTCCTCACGGTCAGGAGACCATTGTAAAAATTGGAGGTTGGCCACTTCAGGGTCCTTACACGAAATACATACATCCCTTGTAAACCCAACAAGAGACATATTACCCTGTAGAAACAGATAAAGAAGGAAAGGAAACACTTCATAAACAAAAAAGGAAGGACAGTAAAACAAGGAATCGAGGGCGAGAAGGAGGCGGTGAGTGTAGCAAAAAGTGCTACGAAAGTCTCCAGGAAGTCTGTTATCAAAAGACCAAATTCAACGGGATAACTCGCCAATCTGAGGCGTTTATTGTGGGACGAAACTAAGGCTACGGGTAAATAAAAGGCTATAGTTAAGCATAGTTGCTCGGAAAACTAATGTGAAATGATTTACAACTCGGTCTTTATTGAAGGTAAGTATGAGATTGTCAAAATTAGCGGCGCATCATCTAGCTCTTCGTTAGACATTGGCCACACAGATAGTCTGGGATGGTGGCGGTTACTGTCGATCAGTTAGGGATTGGCTGTCTGGGAGATCGCAACTGATATCAATTGTTAGCTAACCATAGTAGATAATATAGAGATATTCTTAACTTAAAAGTCATGTCCACATGAGCTATAAATGATTTTTTGGTCGATGGGTGGAGATCAATTACCACACGGCGCACAAAAAATGCGGGTTTCCTGTCCACGCAAGGTTTATGTATCATGTCGTTTGTGTTATTAGAAGCACGTAAAACGGATAGAGAATGCGAACGGAGGCGTGAGCGGAGTACTAGATGCGAAATGAACGAACGAATCGGTAGCAGGTCTCTCTACCTACCTACACTTCTAAATTTCATCTAATCCCTAGACAAGAAAAATAGGAAAGTAGAAGATACGGTAGAACTATAGGTAGAGAAGTATGTATACTATCACTGTATCCATTAAAGCATCCTAATTTCGTCATTATCCGACACAGCCTCCTCTTCATGGAACTATTTGCGTCGGGCTCCAAAATATGCCCCCTTTCTTCATCGGTTTCATTAATAGGATAGAGATAGTAAAGTCAGATGTGTTCTTGAGTGACGCCCAAAGGTGTAGATGTGCACCGTTTATTCGAAGTGTCTATGGTGCGCTATGTATATCTTTAATCCTTGAGTGCGTTTCATCGCCCCGTGCGGATGTGGCGCAGTAAATTTTCGCTGACTTGTGGGTTTGCTTCGAAATTCTGATAATGAATTCGTATGGTATGCCTTATCGCATCCGTCATTGCTGTCTTTCAGGCCACGGAGATTGCGGATGTGCTAAAATATACGCTGATGCCCGGCGAAATGATCGAAGTAAGACACGTATACGTTGAGCTGCGGTAACATGATAGGGCGCTTACATTTATATGATTATATGGCTTATGAGAGTGTCTTCGACTTTGATTGTAGGTCATGAGGTTCGCTCTGCAGTTCAGTCGTAGTACAGTGTCTTTTTTCAATACCGAAGTCGTAGCTTTAAGAAATTTACCTAGACTTTTTTATCTTTTCCCTGGAAGCCTCTCGCGACTCTTGCGTAACGCAATTATTTTTCAATATTGTAAAACGCGAAGTAGATCGCGTTCACAAATTATGCCTGTCATTCCAACTTCATAGGAGACGTGTTTCACTTTGGAGTGTTCACCTCATAACATCCGCAGGGTATTTAATTTTGCGTACACGAGCTTAAAAGTGTACCATAGTATCCAATAGTGTATATAGTGTCCGTCGGTACAGCCTATTGCTTTCAGTATAGGGTGCACGTCCGTTCTAGATTATCTTCAGCTTTATGTTAGCTAGATTAGATTCAGGAGTAGATCAAACACTGTTGCCGATAGTGCACCACCGGGGAGAGCTTGGGTTGTATACAACCCCTGGCTTGTACAGGAAAATGTAAATTTAAGCCAAGTTCAAATCCGTAATCGCCGGTCTAGTTGAAGCTCGCCGGTTGCGTTCTGTGTTTTCAGTTGCAATCTATTTTCTCTTCCTTGCGTTCTCATTGGTACTTGAACTTCTCCTTCTTGACTATCCGCTTCCTGGATCTACTACTAGTCCAGTAGTAATCCGTTATCCCCTTTATCCACATGTGGTTCCCAGGTGTAGTGAATTGCGATCCTTCTTCTAGTTGACTTCTGTCGAATAAAGCGTGCAGATTAGGCGTAGCTGACGCAAAAAGTGGCGATCTTGGCTCGAAATTCTTGGAAAAACCGGAAATACTGCGGTTTTCGCATATTAGGAGTAGGTATTCGGCGCCGTTGAGCTATCAAATGCCGGAAATTTATTGTGATCAAAATACCCCCGAGTTTGCTCCGATACAGGCCATATCGTTCAAACATTATAGCACCCCACATTTCCCCCTACGGGACAGGTTTTTTCCACGCGATTTATTTTCGAATAGCCGTGTGAAGGCTCAATTCTGGACTGAAGTGCATTTTTATGGTTTTCCTATGTTTTGAGTCTTATAAAACCGAGCTTCTTCCTCCATAGTTGACGGCTGCAGAGGCACTGGGATACTTCCATCTCCAACTCTACCACTAATCTTTTCAGAGGGGTTCCTCCTCAGCTGAAGAGCAAGCTATTGGATCTGTTCGATATTTAGAGGGAAGGAAAGTTCCGGATGCCTCGCTGAGCAGCCCTGGCTTTACCGTGTGTTCTGTTTTCTTAACCTCTTTCACAAGTCTCCGTTCTTGAACTGCACTAAATTCGGTCTCCCAACTTAGAAGGGTTGCCATAGTTTTTTCCGCGAAGGTTTAAAAGTAGGGGAGATCGAGTCCAAAAGTATAATATAGAAAAAGAGCAAGGCTCAAGCCTGGAAATTGAGGTCTATCCAGATGTCCTCCTCGAATGCAAAGGACAAGGTGCATGGATAAAATACACTAGTGATTCCATCAAGCTCGCTTAAACCCAAGCGGATCGGACGCAAGAAGTAGAGCCAGTTCATGCGGCTATTCTAGTGTGGCAGAGAGAGGAAATCCCGAGGATTTGGCAGTTCCGGCTCGAACTACCTCTCAAAGAAAACTTTTTAGACATAACAACCATTTTGCCCAAAAATATCTAGGAGTTACCAATTTGACATTCTTACGCACCTCGAAGATGAGAAGGGCAAACATAGTTGGAGATGCACGGAAACGCGGTTTGGGAAGTGGTTGCGAAATTTAATTCCCGGCTCTAGAAGATGGAGGTAAATAATGAGGTTGATTCCGATCTGTTTCGAAGGATGCAAAAAGCTTTAGTCTCGACAACGAAAAAGTGTTAGAAGTTTAACCGGTGGCTGGAATGATTTCGATGAACGAATAGGCGACGTTGCTGCACGTCTTATACGCTTGGGGGCGGTGGACGAACCGGAAGCAGTTACCGTGCCCCGGGAGAAATCCGCCTATTACCCAAAGAAACAGAATTATAGATCGGATACATCTTCCAAGAGTAAACCACCCAAACCTTCCCCCCGATTCATATAGGCGATGCAAGATCTAACCGTAATCATACCAACGATTTGATAGATGGCTTCTCATCGACAAGTTCATCTGATAGCCGTAAATGGATTGGAAGGACCAACTCGTGATGAGGGGCCCAGATTGGCTGATTCTAGTAAGTCGAAAGGCCCGGAGGAAGACCGAGGCAGGTAGTGGAAGTATGACGGTGACTCCTTAAGCATCTTCTATACAGTCGAAGAGGAACCCGAAGAAATCGGATCACATAGAGGACCTAAATGTGTTAGAAGAGCTAAGTTCCACTGACTTTCTTCTCTCTCACATCCTGCTGCACAGGACATATCGCTTAGGGAACTATCATACTCGTCCCACGCCCGAAAGGAGATCTGATATCGAGCAGGCACGTCGAGATATCTAACTGAAGTTACAGAGAGAGATCACCGTCGTTTTCGTTGGAACGGCTGAAGTCCTCGCGCGCGGCTTCTCGTGAAGTTGGAGCAAACGTTTTACACTAAAGAAATGGATAAACTCCAAGCGACCTGTTTGCTACCGTAGTACCTCTCGTGGATTGAGTTGAATAAATTATAGCTTTTTCCCAGTCCAGAGGAACCTACCAAGGAAGAGCAAGTGTTTTGTGTAAAGTCGTTCAGAGACGACCGCTGATTTTCAGCACTGAACATGATGTGAGGGAAATCATGCGCAACCTATGGTCTCTCTAGCATAAGCCTGGCAAAAAATAAGTAAAATAAGTGTATTTTTTATGTCCAGATCACGGGCGCAAGGTTTCAAGAATCGTTCTCAAATAGTTGCCGAGTTATTAATAGAAATATGTATATTTCAAATGACTCGCCCCCCTTTTCCTTATATTCGGGGCCTCTTAGGGAGATAGGCCAGTAAATATGATGAATAATTTTTATTTAATAGCTCTCAACAGAATTATTTCCTTGAATCTTTCTGATTCCGTGTCTTATGTTGTTATCATAACTAAGCGGTGACTAGAAAACATACGTAATTAGCCCAAAATCATTTAAAAAAAGAAGTTGGGACGAAGCTTCAGTTAAGGGCTTCATGGTAAAGTGGAAAAATGCTCTCATAGTCATCATCTTAGATCTTTAGTCCTCGTTATTTTTCCTTTTACCATGTTCCAACAATTGTGCAACATAGAGCTCCTTTTTCGGTTGCATGTAATTTTATTTTGGCTATTTTGTGTATTGTTTCGTCCAATTGGTTCAAAATAGCTATATATTCATCAGAAACTGATGAAAGATCCATTTTCTGAGTCTTTTCTTGCCAAACAGTATAATTTTGAAGTTGATATTATCTTACACTTCCACAAGAAATTTTGGAATTATTAAATCCACTCTTACCCAATAGATCCATGTGGAGATATTATTGATCCCTAGAAAATATAATTCCGATATTTAAATGCGGAGCAAAAGAACGGAATATTCACGATATTTACCTACACTTGCGAATTGTAAGTTTTTGAGTCGATTTTAGCTGTCTGGAAAACCATGGGATAGATCTGATATATCTTTCAAGAGTAAAACCCCCAAACCTCTCCCCTTGCGAATTAAAGTCCATGAATTTAAAAATGTGCATTTTTCCATGCTTCCACAAAGATCAGGATAAGTTAAATATTTTGTGCTTAAGGTCAAAGTATGTCACTAGAAAAAGGTATCAAAACAGTAATGGGAATAACGAGGAATTTTTAATAACGAAAATCGGTGAAGAAGAATGAATTGTATATTGTAGAGACAATGCCTACAAATCATAAATATTACTTCTGTCTAAAACTTAATGAAGAAAAAATTCTTAGTGTACATTTGATTTCAGAGGAAGCCAAAACACGAATTTTTCGGTTTTCCGGTGCAGTACTGATAAGTAATTAATATTTCGTTTGACCTTGATTGAATACCATCAAGTCCTTTTCTGGTGCTATCATAGCATTATTCGAGCCCCTCACTCATCAGTGGTCGCCAAGGAAAACCTCGGTGCATTCAATACCTTATTAGTTGCACCGACATTTGAGGCAATGCTAAATTCACAATTTACTCGAAATTACCTCTCCATCAAATCTCCTTGGTGCTTTTTACGATTCATGAACCGCTTTTTACTGCGAGTAACAATGATCTCTCGAAGTATTGACCCGGCTCATTTAACTTCTACCCTTTTCAATCAGCATAATTTTTACTATATTACCATAGAATGTGCCAACTGACGTAAAATGTACATACTAGAGACAAGATAGGTACTTCCGATCTTACAAACTCATGAAATCTTTACCATTTTCAAATACTGTTGCGTTTTACTGGCGCGCTTGCGAGCAGCAACTTTCTTAACATTAGATAAAACTCGATCTCTGGAAAAGCGAGAGACTTCCGTACCAGAAAGGACAGCAGGAAAACTTGAAAAAATTTGGGTTCATAGACTTTCAAGCTATTGCAAATCTAAATGAATAAAATTCATTGGACATTAAGTGAAATTTTCAGGATCAAGAGATAAAATACCCACGGTTATGTGTCAAAATAGTTCATTTTTTTGCAATCTGTGTCCGGAGGTCTATTTCAGCGTACGTAATCATCATAAAGCGGACTCTCTTTCCTCTATTGATGGAGAAAGTACGCGATTCAGAAATTCTTCCGGCTGTACCGCTCTCTCTATGTAATAGAAGTAAACATTCTTTCGTAATCAGATAACGCACTCGCACGTGAGCGATGCACCTTGTATTCTCCAACTGTTTGTGCTACCTGTGTACCCGCTCAACGCCGATACATCTGTTCCCTCTCAATCCTGTAATGCCGTTTTGGAGACTTACCCGAAGTTATACTCTAAATAAAAAAACCTAAGGCACAAATCTTGGGCCGAGTATTCGCTTTGGTCTATCAAATAATCAAACAGTATAGATAGGTAACTAAGGAAATAACAGTAACTGGACAAACAGTATAGATGGTTTATTTGCGACATTCTCTCGCTTTTCAATACAGAACTGAATACGTACTAGAAGCTCGTCATTTGTTGGCTACTCTGCACTTTAATTATAATTTGAAATCAATTCTTCGTGGCTCAGCATGCTAGAAATACGATAAATCACCACCATCTATTTTAAACCCAGATACTTTTAAGTTATCTCGTGGCTTCAACGGATTCCTTTTGGCCAAAATGGAACTAATTAACTCTGAGCATCTCAAAATCACTCTAAAAAGTGACATGTGTCCCGAAATCTAGTCTAACTCCTACTATAAAGGAATGTCGCCGGGTAAATCCTCATTTATTCATCCAGCTGAAAAACCGGTAAACTAATTTTCATTGAACTGAGGCTGAAAGAATTGTTTTTGTAGGGATCCAACGGATGCTCCTCTGGAATTATTTAGTTGATGGCAGACACATAACATCCATTCTTGATCAGACAAGTCATTAACCCCCGACCACAGAACCACTCGGGATAGCTCTGATGTGCAGTCTTTAAGTAATGTGAGAATTTTTGTGAACGGATCCATACCAATGCCGATATAGTCTGATAGTTCCATATTTATCATCGCTCCAATTTTTCTAACCACGGTCGACATCCTAGTTTGCATGCCATACGAAGGGAACACACTTCATTGGTATTTCATTTATTTAAATCTTATTTTAGTGAATATTTTATGTCCAGAGACTAATTAATTATTTCTAAATATTGACAATTTTGCACCCCGAGAGTCACAACGACTGGGTTTTACCACAAAATATCAAAAAAGGTAATTTAGGAGATCAGTATTGAATTCCACCCTTCTTAGTATTCCTTAGCTTTATACGACCATAGATTCTGTTACTGCACAATATTAAAGTTAAGAGGATTTGTTAATTCGTCACTGAAAGTGTTTTTCCTTCCTGGATTGAGCCACCTGCTGTACTTGACTATCCTGTCAGGATCCTTAATACGCAGCACTCCATTCCCAGTGGGCAATGACGTCGGAGTGCAATTATAGGATATCAAATTTCTCTCCAGGCCAACTGTATCTCCTGATAAAGTATTTAAAGCCGTCAAGCGGGGAAGTGAGCTGTCTTCTCGTTATTTATATGCACCGAAAATAGCTTGTATGACAGAAGTTGCCACGGTTGTTTGCGCATTTTTTGGTTTGATTCGCATGAATTCTACAATAACAGGTCAAACAATTCCGAGATATTATATTGGTTATCTGTAAAAGTTTTAAAATTCTATCTTGCAAAAGACGAGATCGAATACTATACATTTCAACACTTTGGGTCGTTTTTTACAACAAAAATTACGTTGCAACCACATTTGTACTTGAATAAAATTCATTGAGTCCCAGATACATAAATGTCTCTTTAAAAATGTTCAGTTGAGAGGTAAAACCGCAAAAGGGAGATATGATTCTTACATATGTTCAAAACTTGAAGACATCAATAATCTTCCATTTTGCTCAAAATTGATCAAATTTTCATTCCACATAATCTAGAGCAATTTAATAAAGTGTAGTTTAATAATAGATAGGATAATTTCTTTAATTTTCAATTTTTTCAATATTTCTTTCCATTTAACTGTTTTGGAAGCTTTTGATTTTTTCAAAGAATAAGAACGGTAAAAAAATGGAAACCTGTAGTTCAACTACTACAAAAAAATATGAATCCAGTATTTTTTATAATTGAATCATTACTTCGCTTTAGTTATAGTTCAGGAGATACATAGTGTTGTAAATTTTCAAAATTTCCGACATATGATAAATATGCTCTTGTTATGGACTTTTCAAGATTAGATTATATATATACTCTATAAAAGTTCTTAATCTTCTGAATTATATGTTACTATATAAATTTGTTCTATTTATTGAGTTCTTCGTATAAAGGATTAAAAAGATTTAGAATTGACACACTACTTTCTGTTCTTGTAAAACCTGAAGTTAACCAAAATCTTTTCATTTTTGGCCAAATTGTATAAGCAGGCTTCAGCTTCATGCCTGTGAAATCATAAAAATCATGGAATTGGGCTACCGGTGGTTTCAAATGTAATTAAAGAATCTTAACTGAAAATTTTGATGGCAAAAAAATTCTTGAAGACTATTTCGCATACTTTTCGAGTATTTTTATCCTTTATTGTGTATTTCTAAGGCTATGGTAAAAAAAAATGTTTCCGCGAATGGAACTATTATTTCTCTGCGGCTTTTTTGAAATTTTAAATGATTTGTTGGAGAGATAAATTAGCGAATCGGAGACTACAAGACACTGCAGCAGGTGCGACGTATTTTAAATCGCGTAATAGTAAATTTACGCAATCAGGAATACTATGGGAAATACCCATTTAAATGTACTATTAAGCATATAAAAGACTGCTGATCAGTTAAAGAACCGATGAGGGTGATTACTTTGATATTGAAAAAAAGCAACCTCTAATTCTCAACAAATAAAGGAAATAGCAGTGATAAAGCGCACTGCTGCGTTTAAAAGGGAGGTAAATGGCTGTTAGGTTTATTATTTCTTTCTAAAATGATAGCAATTTTTGTGGTAAGGGGCAAGCAGTGCAATACAGAGAAAATTAAAAGAATTTTTCAAGGTAAAGGCATAATCCGTGACAATAATGTACTCCTATTTTGATATTTTTTCATTACTTGAAGAAATTATCAGTTCAATAGGCTTAAACTTATGTCTATCCATGCGTTCTATTTAAATAGTTACGACTTCGTTTACTTTTTTGGCGTACTTTAGTGGTGAACAGACATTTGAATATGAGAACATTGTTCCGTATACATCTGATCCCATTAAGTTTTGTTCCTATGAGGACATCAGTAGCCCTCTAGTTTCTTTAAAACCCCAGAATTGATCTCCTCATTCCAACTACTTTCCTCAATCGGAAATTATATACCACATCTGATTCAAATTTTTGCTCAAAACTCTATTCCTGACTGAGAAAGTCTTCGCAAAAAGTATTTTTAGTTTCGTTGTTATCTTTAAACCCCCACCTAGAGCCATTTTAATAATTCTCGTGTATTTCAAACCCATACTGCTGATTTATTTCAAACCCTAAAGTATAATCAAGATCTAAGTATCTCCTGCTGTATTAGTAACGATTAATAGCAAATCATGCGCTATCCATCCAGAAATCGCTGTAATATTTCTTCTTAATTTTCTACCTTATTATTCCATAATATTTAACAGGTGTAAGTTGGCGACGATGAAAATTTCAAAAAATCATTATCCAACAATGACGGGGTGTTCATGTGGAAAAGTGCTTTTGTAGTATATTTTTGGGAACACAAAGAGTGAGATATGGACGGTGTGTCGTGGTACTGCAAGTGATTCTGTAAGAGGCAGGTTCTGCCACTTATCCTCATTTACTAACTTCAACGAAACTCTCCTTAGATCAGAAGCTTTTTTTCAGCTTCCCAAATATTTCAGTCTGCATTTTATGTTGTCTGCTAATCTTCTTCACCCCTCTCATCTTATTAAGCTTGTATATAATTTTCTATTAAACCTAAATTCTTAAAACACCGTACTAAATACATAAAATCCATCCAACTGAATCTTCCGGAAAGCGAATACTAAGACAAGATACTTTCAAGATAAATATCTATATCTATTCATGACAACCACCACCCTTGAGGTTAAAACCAAAACAAAACTCCAAAGTATCCACATATCCAACAACATACCTACTAATTCCCTCGAACTGCTTACTACCGCAGACAACCTCCTCAGATATATCTAGTTCTGCCACTCAATTCCCATGATCCACAACTTCCTCTCCATTTCCAACCAACGGTTCCGATATTACGATGACAACCTCATGTTCATTCTCTCCTTCGTCCTCCACAGGAACGTCCCCACGTTGCACTCCAACGGCTCCCACGGGTCAAATCAGTCCCCCTCTTCTTTTAAGCCTTCCTCATCTTCCTCTGTCCCCTCTACCTACTCCACAAATTGACGGCGAAACCACTAATTTACGCGTTCCTGATTTAAACTTATATGTTACTCATCGTATTACGTCGGGCCAATTGCCATCAAAGCTTGGAGTTGATGCTATCCGGGGCCCTGATTGATTTTTTGATGGTCAAAGACGGGAGTAGGGTTTTCATATTTATGTAAGAGTAAGGAACTGTGCGGATGAGCCGATAGTGTGGTTGACGGTAGTGGTGATACTTCAAGACCCTTCTTTATTGTTTTAAATAGCGGCTTTATTTGATGGTTTTGACGGCCCTAGTTTTATTAAAAATTGTGAGGCCGTAGCGTGATTTTGACTTTGCGTCAATTTGTGGTCATGAGATAAAATCCGTATGAAAAGATGCTGGAAGTGATTTTGGAAGGAATTTTTATCAAGACATAGAAGTGTTCTTCTCAAAAGGGAGAACCAAAACCTTCAAACACAAAACAAAGTAGAGGTTCAAAGTGAATTTATTTTCGATAACGTGAAAATTTTCGGGTTTACGTTTTCAAAAAGGGATGATATATAAATTTGCTTTTGTAAAGAGAGATCAATTACGGATTTGAGGGTGTATAAAAATAGTACTCTTAAAGTACGAGCTTCTTCATGATAACATGCTTACCTATTGCACATTTCTCGGACATGATTGGTTTCAATCTTTCCCATGGAATAAATAACTTGAACGGAATAGTGCCATTCTATTTTCCAATCTCCAAAGCTTAAAACTTAAGGATAATATGGTCATAGTATTTAAATCTTTATAATAAATTAAGCCGTCTTATAAACATCAGAATAACTGGGGTAGTGTGTTTTCGTCTATAGCCCACCTCAATTATATTTCTCCTGCTGAAATGCATTGGTCGCTGACTAATTTTTTGGCCTAAATTCCATTACCTATTGACATTTTCCAAAATTTTGCTTATCTGATCAACCTTTCAGATGATTACTTCTAGATTACCTTTGATTTCATGCCTTAGTACAATTCAAGACAATATCTGTTGATATTGCATATTCCTCCTTAGGCCTTTCCCCTTTCGATCTGCGTTAATTTAGTTTCTTTTCAAAATGATGTAGTTAAACCCGAAAGATAATCCGAAAAGGTCAAAATAAGGTAAGCCCTTTTAAGCACCATAAAATTAATAGTCATCAATTTAAATTTAGCGGCGAAAATGTTACAGAAACTCACAATGTATGACTATTCCCCCGAACCCACTAAACTGATCTCTGTAAATTATTAAAGGGGTAGTACGCATACTGATACTCGGGGGGAACTAAGTAAGAGATCTACGATGGGGCATTTAATGCTGAATTCGAATCAAAAGAGACGTAGTAAGAAAATTCCCAGGTAAAAGCGGAAGTCAATAGACATACAAATGACCGAATATTGAGAAGATATCACTCATGACGAATTGCAGTCGGTCTTTTCGAATTTTTGAGGATGCAACTGTGGCTCTGTAATGCCCCTGGTACCTTCTAGTCTCTTATGAGCCGGATATTCTACGATTGCAGTGACATCTTTTTGGTCATCTGCATGCAAGATCTATTCATCTTAACCAAGACGAAATAGGGCCATCTGACGCATTCGGAAACAGTTCTGTCATGATTACGGCAGGAAAACTCGTATGCAGCTGTTAAGAAGTCCTAGTTTATGGACAAATAGACAGAGTTTCTTTGGCTATTTTTCGGTCACAACGGCCTCAAACTGAACCCAGCTAAGGGTAAAGCCATTCAATCGTGGCCCTGTAAACTTAAAAGCCACAGAGATGCGCAGCATTATAGGTATGCTTTGTTTCTTTCGCCGCTTTATCTAGTATTTATCCATTTTTATGCTCCCCTTACGATACGGACATGAAAAGGCTCGGGTACATATAGAAGAAACGACACCTTCAGAACCGCACCTTTCAAATATTAAACAACCAGATCGTCTACCTGTGCGCCCGCTTTTCAAACGATACTTGACCCTCATACAACAGCTCCAATTTCCACTCCGCAGAACTGGACTCAGCCGTTTCGCGGCCATGTGGAAGCACCGCACGAGGCAATCGGGGTTAATCTCATCGATCTAGCTATGCTGCTACTTCGACATATGTTGATCGCCCATCTCTCTGTCTTCACCTTATCCCACGCCGGGAAATGGACACCGCAATTGATGCCGCCAATAATTTTTTCAGTAATACCTTTACGCTTCATGGTTTTCCTGGTGACATCTTGAGAGAAAGAGATCCTAATTTTACTTCCAATTTCTGGAAAGCCCTCATGAATCGTTGTGGAATCAAGAAAAATATATCTGCAAGCCATCATCCGTAGACCAATGGCCTCTCAGAAGTTATGAATAGCATTGTAGAGAACCATTTTCTATGTCATTGCTCACCTAACTAGACAAATTGGGATATGCTTCTTCCTGCTGCTGAGTTTGCGTACAACTCGGCAGTTATAGCTGATCTTGGTTCATCCTCGTTCGACATTAATCTAGGAAAACCTGTTGTGATTATTTTTGTCCAGCCAATATTCCTTTCTGGAAGCTTTGAAAAGCTTCAAGAAGCAGATAAAAGCCGTTTTAGAAGTGCCAAGTTCTATCACGCCCTCGGCAAAGCCCGACAGACGGCATACAGTCACCCGAATTTAAGTACCCTTCCTTTGCAGTGCTCGATTAATTGTGTTTGGATCGAAGGTTATTTCAGGATATCATTGGGCGAAACCAAATGTCTGAGAAGTTGCCCGCTCGTCGCTTTGGGCCATTCAGGATCATGTAACCGGTCATGAACTATTTCAGAAGAGCAAACGCAAATTGTCCTACAAAATATTTTTCCACTGAGGGGCACATGAGAAAGGCACATCAGTTGGAACTATTCAGGTCAGGGCCATCCTGTTATAAAGACATGCCCCATTGCAGGCTAACTCGAACGCGGCATGCCTGTTGACAGGGCTAATGACTGCTTTCTAATAGTTGGTCCAAAAGCACCTTCACTCTTCGTTTTACAATCGATCTCTCCACATTGGCGTGCCGCATAGGTTGCTAGGGCTTTAAGCTACTGTGCCATCGCAGTAAACCAACCCAACGTTTCCACCAGCTGAAACTATTCAGAAGCAAAGACGGGGGTGCAGAAGGAGTGGAAAAATAATATCAGCTCAAAAGCAAAAGCAAAGGCAAACCTTGGGGTATATGTATACGCAATTTGTTTTACGCTTTCGAATAGAAGCTACAGATCTCGAAGCCATTAAGATGTATGTTTCCAACTTTTGCACAAGCGTTATCTTTCCCCACTAAGAATCATTCTTGCGGATGTTGACACAAGTCATGGGAATGGGCGAGTTGATTCTTACAACAATACACCCGACGGACTACATGCCATAGTGAAAACTCCGAGAACAGGGAACTTTCGCCTGTCCGATGTTTCACGCATAGAGTCACTGTTGCTACGCTCTCTGAGCAAGCCGGGCTACAATCAGACATTTGTTTCAAGGGCACAGCCCGTACCATTTCCAGCCTCGCCCAACGGAGTCTCTTCATTTGTACTATGCTGTTCATCTATCATTGATCACACTAACTTCTAGCGCACTCATCTCCTGCCCTTCCTCCTGCGTTTGATAGCCACACGTACGGCCTTTACGACCAAACGAGTGACATCTTTCCCACTCAGCTGCTCAAATGCAAACTCCTGAACGCCGAGGTGCCTTTCGACAAACCTCTGCAATTCTCTCCTCGCCCTTGCCCTTTGTTTCTTTCTTCCCTGCACGGATCTTTTCCATTTTTCCTCCTCCTTGATCAACATACGCGTGACCCTATTCTCGACCCCCCCTGCCGGCAACCCAACGATCTTCCGTGCCTCAATCCACACCTTTGCCAAGCGTTTCGCACGTATCCCCTCAAACATCCATTGCCTTTTCCACCCAATCTCCGCACAAATCCACGTAACCACCATCTCTGTTGTTCTCCCTCGGTCAGGTTCCTCATGCCTGTGTTTCCTGTTTGCATGATGTCGCGTAGGGACATGGACATGAGTTGTGATCGAATGTTGGCGGTGAGAGCGGGACGGGGATCGGTTGCGTGCTTTTTGAGGGGCCCAACTACCGGCATCTGCATGGTTGGAGGGGGGCGCTTTGGAGGGGCGAGATGACATGCGGGTGAAGGTGGTGGCACGACGCGGTTGGGGAGAGGGAGAGATTCTGTGCGAACGAAAGGTGACGTGATGGTTTTTGCGGTGGTTGTGTTGCTGCGGTGAGCGGAGAATGCCGCGCGGGACTGGACGGGGCATAATTGGGACGGGGTGGGTGTGGTTGAGTTTTGGATGAGAGTGTGTTTTGGATGAGAGTGTGGAGAGGGAAGTGTGGGACAGGAGTGGATGGGGGGTGAAGGTAAGGGGCGGGAGTTTATATAGGGATGAGGGGAGTTGCGGGAAAGAGCGAAGTGCGGTTCGGTATCGGATAGTTATCTAATGGAAAGTTGGAGCGGGACAATAAGAGGGGAAGGAAATGGGGCGGTGGAGGGTGGGTTGTTGTTATTGGTGATTGGGCGGTGTAAAGGGGAGCAGATGGTGCGGAAATACACCTGCATGGGAAAGGGCAAGTAGAATAAAGTAATAAGGTGGCGGATGGTGGTTGGAAGTTTACAAAACGCAGTTGGACAGAGGCGGACCAATGATGAGTGGAGCGACTGGCGAGTAGCGGTGAGGTGATTGGTGCGAAGAAGGGAGGGAAAAACAGAGTAGGTTTGAAAGTTGTGAGGGAGGGTGGTGGTGGATGGAGGAGATGAAGGGGAGGAGGGGGGGAGATGGAGGATTGGTTGAGTTTGGATGGCATGTGAGAAGGTTGGGATTGTATGAGAATGTGCATGAGTGGATTCTTGTAGTTGGCTGAATCGATAGGCAGATATCGGCGGCAGCATTGCTGGTGCTTTTCGGGAAGAGAAGTTGCGCTTTCTTATAAAGTTGTGACGGCAGGAGTTTCGGCATGGCCAGATGCTAATCCTGGACATGATGATGTTGAGCACGTATCATATATCTACAGTTCCGCCCTGCTGCCTGCAACAGTCGAGTTGTCTGCCACGAATATAACAATACTGTAATCTATTGAATACCCTAGTACTGTACTGTACACTAGTCAAAATACCCTTTGAGTAAAAAGTATACCCATGGATTTGTACAGTACTGTACAGGAAAGTATTAGGGTACATTGCCACGTCGTACCGAATCAAAACAGATGCCCACCGTCTTTTTTGATTTTACAACTTTGCTTTACTGTACTGTACTGTACAGTATGGAGCATCTACAGCACAGCGCTGGCAATTTTTACATTGCACATTTGTTATTCGTATCAATTCAGACTACTGTACTGACTAAAATTTAGTGCATCGCACAGTACTGTACTCTACTCTATAGTACAGTACAGTAAAGTACTGTACAGTACGGCTTGTTCAAATAGACGTTCTCGAAATATCCCACGTCGGACAGAATTCAGTTTTGCAACGAGGATTGGTCTAGCCGCTACCATACGTTTGGGGGCACATTGGGGAACGCAACCATCGAATCGGGAGCCGCTAATCTTGTCCGCTTTTCAACAGCGCTTGATTACGCCACTCTATTCGAATCCAAATGTTTCAAGAGTAAAACACCCCCACCATTCCCCCCCGCCAACAAGCCCTGAATTCCCCAGCCCCTATTTTCTACTACAGTAGTCTAGTCTCCTTTGCACCTCAGTGAAGCAAAGGTCAGCATACCAACCAGCGACGGAAAATGGCACCCGTCGCGCATATTCCGAGTGTGCACCACTACATGATTCAAGTCGGATCACTTTTCCAGACCTCCACGTGTACATGTAGTTTCGTTAAGATTATGTAAGCCTGTAAACACCTGTGTGAGGACCGAGTGCCTCATAAAATCAAGCTCTTTCATTTTGACGCCAATATTTAATGTCGCAGCAGCTTGTTTTTGCCCTCTTTCACGGTATCGAAATTTTGTTTTTGCAAATAAACGTTGCACGCAAGCTCGACCTTGTTTTTGCCATTGCTGCCGAAAAGCCCTGAATAAAACTGACTTACCATACACTCACAAGAAGCGAGTCTTCTTGATCTTGAGTGGCCGTTTCGTAACTGCAACTTGTTTTCAAGAGCACAAGGGCCAGAAAGACAAAAATCCATTCACTCTACCAATAAAAACAGATGCCGCGCGATGGAGTTCTCCAATCCCTCAACCCCCGACCCGGCACGTGTACCTCAACTCGCCATTGGTGCACTCGCCATAACCTCAATAGCAGAGCCGGGAGACGCAAACCTTACGACTCACGCCTCTGTGCACGTGTACTGTCTCCCGAGATAGTCCCGCCACCACAACACACCATCCCCCCCGTTCGGCTGACCGCTGAACGAAACCAAAAAAAAAAAATTCCCAGCCACAACAACCTTCCATCCATTTGATTCGGTTGCGTTTTCAAATGCCACCTTCCACGGATTGGATGCTCCACGACCAATGCCAGCTTTTGTGTGGCGGCCACGATACGCAGAGAGACCGCATTGGTTTCCACTACACCATGCATGCACACTGGCCTTGAAGAACAAGCAACCCCCAAACGTATGCGCGACGCAACACCCGCCACTCGGCATCCCCCCGTTGCGTATTGCATATTCGTTTCCACCTTGCACCTCACCCCGCCAATCACAATCGTCCCTCCAAACCAATACGCATTGCAAATCCTCGTCCATCCCACTAACAAGCCATCCCGAGAGTCGCGTACAATCGCCCGCGCAACTGCAACGGTTCAAAACGCCGTGACTCTTAATATCCCGTACTGTACTGTACAGTACAGTGCCTGACACAAATTGAACACACCCCAAATCATGCTACAGTATGTCACGGCCATCATCCAACCAAACCACGTGTCCAAGTGTCAACGAGTAGCTTACAGCCATTGGACGTGGCACCCCGGCAGTCAGGCGAATCAATGTGCGGGAAAAGCGTGTTTTATTGTTGCACACTGGCCGCAATGTTTTCATTTGTTGGCGCAACCGGTGTAAGAATGGCAACCCGTGGTTTGGCGCTACACGAACAGCGGTCCAGCTGGCGTCCCACCAATGTACGCTCCACGCTGCTCTCGGGAGCGCGTGCAGACGGGTCAATTGGGTCATCACAACGAGCATGGGCGCACTCGAAACTCGAAACCCGATTCAAATTCGCGTTTCGCTTCACAGAGCACCACTACGGACCGTCACTGTCAGTTTTTTGTCTTGGCTGTGCAATGGCTTTGTGGTCAGAGTTGGTCCGAACCTGCGCCGGTGATTTTGGAGGTTCAAGGCGGCGATGACGTTCAGAATGTCCGCATGTAGTCGACGCGCGCACGTTGCTCGTAGAGCAAAAGACTCTCAAGTTGGGACGCAATTCAAAGCGATTTATTCAATATGCAAGTAAAACTACGACGCAACCCTTCGGCAAAGAATGCGATCGAAAAGCGACACGAAACGGCCCCGCCCCCTCCGCCAACTCCCGGAAAATCAGAAACCCCCCCTTTGATGTGCGCGTGCACCAGGCGCAAATCGACCTAATAAGCCCTCCTCCTCCTCCTATCAGCGCTCAAATAGCGACTGCGAACGAGTTCAGGGTGTGTCATTTCGACATCCCTTCTCCTCCTCCTATCCTCCTCCTCCCTCCTACTGCTGCGTGAAGTCCTCTTCCTCTCCTCCCTGCTTTCCCTCTTCCTCCTTTCCCTCCTCCTCCTCCTCTCCTCCTCCCTGCGTTCTTCATCCCTTCTATGAGCGTCCCTCCTCTCCCTCTCCCTCATCCTCATCTCCCTCTTACGGTCTGCCTTGCGAAACTCCTCTTCTATTTCTCGTTCGGTGGCACGACGAATGCGATACGAGGAAGAGTGATGCGGCTTGGCGGCAAAACTTGAGTAGGAGGATGTGTCAGAGTTGAAAGAATAGGAACGGGGGGTGTGAATCGGGGTGGAGCGACGACGCGGCCGCGGATCATCGGCAAAGGAAACACGACGTGGAGACCGGGATGAACGTGATGAACGGTTGGATGATGCGTCAAAGGAGGGGCGGCGTAGAATGCCTTGCACATCCGAGCTGTAGTCGTATGGGGATTGGTAGGATGGGGTGTACGGCGAGTACATGGTGACGACGATGTGGATGAGGAAAGTTGGGCGTTGGGTTGAAAGATTGGGGTGTGTGTGAGTGTGTGTGAGTGAGTGTGAGTGTGTGTGAGTTTGGAGGGGAAAGGGAATGGGGAGGTGGAGGGGTGGAGCGGGGGTGCGAGGTCTTATATGTGTATGGAGAGGTGGGGGCAGATGGTGGTGCAGGCGGTAAATGAAGGATGGAGGATGATACGAAAAGGGAATTGGCTGTAGGATTTGGTGCACCTGCTTGACCAATGATGGTGCAGTACAGCAGTGCAGGCGTCGTCACGGACATGTCACGCATCAAGCTCCAAAACAACTGTCACAAGCTTCCTGATAGATGAGCACGCTTTGCCTGCTTCGCTGTCATGCTACTGTACCATACCGTACAGTACAGCCTTGTACTATACAGTACTGTAGAGTAAAGAATTGAATCCGCTATAAACTCGCATCCAATCTGCATTTCATGCCGTCGCTGTGAACAATGCTGTACTGCTACTGTACCGTACTGTACATACACCCAACTCAAGACGTACTGTACACTCTTACTGTACCATCGCAAAAAGGCCTTTTTTGTGCCTTTTGGGTGATCAAAAAGCAATATACCGTAGACAAAAATATAAAGCCACGCAGAACATGCGCTGTCAAATCAAACATGCCATACAGTATTACTACACTGCCCACCACCCATCCAAAAGTGTCCCAAAAAAACACCCCCCCTCCTCCCCCCCAAAACCCACGCCTCAAAGGACGAGCCATCCCCCAAAACCACACCACAAGCCTGAAAGGACGCCGTAGCACCACGCGTCCCCGCATCCACCCAACACCACCACACCAACTCCCAACACCGCATCGAAAGCTCAAACCGCTACACCATTGCCGCCCCCACATTTCAACACTCCACATTTCTCATCCACCCTACAATATCCGTTCCAAACAAGCCGTACAAAGTGCTCCCGCCCCTGCTTGAGCAACATCCCATATGTCCACTTGCCACATGGCAACCATGTGTTCCCGTTTTTCACCTTGCATCGCGCAGTTGAGCAGACTTGGTGCTCCGCTTTGCGGCTTTTGCGGCTTGTGGTTTGTTGGATGGCGTGGGGTTGGACAGCGTGCCCTTCTCTCGTGTGCATCATGTTGTTTCAACTCCACGCACTGATCATCGGTTTGTTTGGATGATGCATGCACGATTGTTAGGCGTGGGAATGTATTGTGGTATGTTTGATACTGGGGTATGTTGCACTGCTCCCTCGGCGAGGGTCGGTTTTTTTTTGGTTGTAGAAAAACAGCCTATAGATTTGGTGTGCTTGGGTGCGTTTTTGGTTTGATAGGGAGATTATTTTGGATTGCGTATAGTACTGTAAATGTGTAGTGCAGCATGTAATTTTTTGGGTTTGGTTTTTAAGAGACGGGGAGAAAAGTGGGGGATTCGGGCGGCTCAAGGGAGAGCATGCTAATACAGGTGTAGGTTGATTTGGTTTTGTGGTATTGCGCTAGTGGGGTTGGTTCATGCTACTAGTTCGACTAGATTTGGGTGCAGAGCTGGGTGGGGAGGTCGAGATATTGCGGATTTAAAATAGGGGGCGTCAGGTTTGGACTGCGGCATGCGAAAAGTCTCAGGAGGGCTGGAGTGAAGGGGAAGATGGTAGATTGTGGTTATGTCAGGGCCTTTGACGGCATGGGAGTCGCAAGTTATGCTACAGTATATTTGGGGAGTGATTTTGACAAAAAGGAAAAGCATTGTCCGGGAGGTGAATCAAGGGGGCGGATATTTGCAAAGGCGGAGCGACCGGGAGATTTGTGTTGAGAAAAAGTATCGAGACTTGTCACACAGGAGGGGGACTATGCTGTAGATTGAAGGGTGGATCAGATGTTGGCAGAAAGATGGGGCACTATCAGTACAGTTCTGTAATTTACTGCACGTGTGGGAAAGACTGTATTGGGGGCCTCAATACTGTATTGGCTTGTTCAATTTGTCCCCAACGGCCAGGTTACAGTACGGTTTCCGGTGAAACAAGAGAATAACGCATCACCTGCAAACATTGCCAGGTTGATCGACATAAAAGGACCTGGTTGTCCGGTCGTACAGAAAAGGACCGTTTGATTGGATCACGGCGATACAAGAGTTGCATCCCGGCATTCGACGGTGGAGAATCAACCTGCACACCTTGAACAGCTTTCACAGCTTTCACACCTAATACAGCGTTCACAGCGGGTCCCGCAAGCCGTGACACACTGTGTAGGTTTACAGTGCTTACAATTGTAATGTCGAAGCGGCTTTTTCATGTTTTGGAGCATGAAAGGCATGTCATGCTTGCGAATGGCGGCATTGGTTGGTCGAGGCAGCTTGGCCTGCATTTTGCATTGCAAAAAACGGTTGGAGACATTTACGTCCTGTAAACCGTAACGCTGCCAATACCATTGCTTTATTTGTCGAGGTGTTGATGTCAACATCAACCACAGTTGAAAAAAAAACAGGCGTGACTTCTCTTCTAGAAAGACCGATTCTTCACAGTAAGGGTAACCGGTTTGCATCCGACCCACAAATAACGGGAAATTTGGGTCACAGCATGGCGACTGCCCATTCGGATTCAGCAAAACAGTATACAAAAAGCGTGTACTATGGTATGATTCAATACTGTACACAGTGCCGCAAGGGCTATTTGGGGCAGTTTTTGAAAATTGCAACTTGTTTACGGCTGCTCTTTCCGTTGCATACTGCTGTTGACATCGACAAAGCTCTGCCATAATAATACGACTCTGCAAAAAGGCACTTTAACGGAACCACAACAAATCCCCCCTCTGTATCACCCCAAATGCACCGCTTTTCCCCATCTCTCATATCAACAACGCTACCAACGCTACCCACTGGTTACACAGAAGACACAACATGGCATGCGAAAAGCCGTTATTTCTCGCCCTGTAATCAACCCACGCCCCGCGGAACGGTTTCCCTCGGCATCCTGACTCACGGGTGTGCGCAAGCCGCCAACAAGAAGCGACATGTGTAGCAGTCAACCAAACCAAATTGTGTGTCCACGATGCCCACTTTGTACGCTTACAGTATAAATCAACGCCATCGACAACATCGCTGCTCCAGAAAAAAAAAAAAAAAAGCCGTTGTACGGTATGCGGTACTGTACATGACAAGTCGCACACTGTTCACCTTTTTCATCTGCTCAAGGACCAACTGCTGTGCGGTAGGACAGTACAGTACTGTACTGTCCTACCGCACAGCAGTACTGTACTGTACAATACGTGGAGTTTTGTACGGTACTGGGCTTGAGCACTGGCGTCGCTGGATTTGGTGTGCAGTCCTCGCAAGACTGCCGTCGCTGTGTGCAAGGCGCAAGTGTGTGAAACCGCATCGCGGGCAACAGCAAAATAGACCGAAATGGTGCGTATATGTTGAGGCTGCGGTCTGCTGAGCACAGCAGTGCTGTCGTCCCACCAAGTTTTGTACAGCTTGTTTCAGCACAGACCCTACAAATACAGTACTGTACAGTACAGTACGCACACAAGTGTGCACAGCCTGGGTGTTGCACCTCAAAACTAACATGACCGTCGTAAAAGGTCGTTAAAAGGGTTTATTGTTGGAAGCTGTGGTACACTATAAAGTTAAATGTGTCCCCCCTGCTTTACACGCTTTCCCAGCAGCAGCAGTCAGCCCGATTATACGCGAGGCCCGACTTGGCCAAGCACAGGAGAGTGCTGTACAGAAAATCTATCAAACCCTATCACCGTTCCACCAACGACCCCCCCTCATCGGCCCCTCAAAAATGCAGATACAGTACCTCTGAAAAATAATTCGTCATTCGGCTCGCGCTCCCAAACTACACCCCAAAAACCCCTCAACTTTATACCCCTTACAAAATCTCCCACCGCCCTTCCCACCATTCATTCCGTCTCACCACCCCTCGCCCAATTTTAATTCCAATCTTGTCCACCATCAACAGGTGAAGACTCTCCCGCAATTACTTCCTTTTGTACAGTACAATCCATCGCTCCGTCCGCACCACTCCCCGCTATCCTATGTCCACACCCGCAATTCTCCCATGTATCTTTCCCACCCACCCCGTACCACACCCCATGCAACAAACTCTACCACATCCCTCACCCCCGCTTCACAACCTGCAACACCTCCCCTCCCGCCGAACCACTCAACTCATCCGAAAATTCCTTGCTTTACCAAATGAATCGCTACTACTTTCACTCACACATTAAAACACATACTAAACTACTTGACACCTCCCAACAAACCCGTCCCAACACACTCCCAAACTCCACCACTCCCGCCTGCGCAAAGCCACAACCCCCGACCCTCACCATCCAAACCGCACACGAAAAAAAAAAAACAACACACATACACACACACGCCCCACATGCTCCCCTGCTCCCCAAAAATCCAAAGTCCCACCTCCTCTCAATACTGCCTCTGTTGCGGATACCGCGTCCCCCCCGTATGCTCACCCCCCGCGTGATTATACCCATACCCTGGTGTCGTCGATGTTGCCGCCGATGTGCCCGGATATGCCATCGGTGAGGCAAGTGACACTCCTGTCGTTGGATCTGTGCTTGTCTTGCCGTATGCCACGGGGTGTGGCGGGTAGTTTGCGGTGGATGGTGGGAGACTGGTTGTGTAGGGGGAGGGTAGCGGGGCTGATGGCGGTGTGGACGGTGGAGGTGCATGATGGTGGTATGCGGGGTTTGGGAGCACAAAGGCGGACGGTGTTACCGTTGGAAGCATGTAGGGTGAGGTGGGGGGATGGTTGTACGGCGAGGTGGGGGGGTGGTTGTACGGCGAGGTGGGGCCTTGGTTGTACGGCGAGGTGGGAGCTTGGTTGTACGGCGAGGTAGCCACCGGGGTGTACGGCGAGGTTGCAACCGGGGCGTACGGCGAGGTGGAGTGGGCCGGATGTTGAGCGGTGGGGAAGCGCGGGGTGTTTGCACGGCGCAGCGAAGGCTGAGGTGCGGGGCGGTCCTGATCAAACGACGAGCCGGGGAGACGAAGCTCGGCCATTGCGGCGGGGTAGAGTTCGTCGCCTTTGCTTGGAAGCTCAAAGGCGCGACGGAGGCCCGGCGGGGGGTCTGTATGTGGGGATTGTGGAGTGGTGTAGGGGCGATCGAGCGGGGAGGAGGGAGCGGAGGAGTTGTGGCGGGGGGAGGGGTGGGCGGTGGGGGCGGCGCGACGTGGGGTGTGGGTTAGGGTGTTGAAACGCTTGAGACGGCTCTTGAAGGCATCCAGTTCGCGGCGTTCCCGTACGGTGGGGGGTAGGTCGCGGAGGGTTTGGGGGGGAAGGTTGAGCTGCTTGGAGACGAATTGGAGGAGACGGTGGTCTGCTTCGCGACGGAGACGTTTCTTGTGGCCGTTTCGAGCGTAGCGTTCGTAGTCGTTGGTGATGGGGAGGTTGGGGTGGAGTTGCTCGGCGGGGTGACGGGTATTGGGATCAATGTCGACGTTTTGGAGGAGCTTCTCGTCGCGGCGGATGATGTCGAGATTAAAGTCATGACGTAGGTTGGAGAGATAGGCGATGAGGTTGGAGAGGGCATTGACGGAGAGAGGGGTTAGGGCGCGTCGACTATCGTCACCATGAAAGTTCAGGGCCTCTTTGAGATAGTTTTGCATATCTTTCAAGGCGACGAGGGCACGACGACGGCGCTCAGCAATATGGGAGGAGGAATGGCGCATGTCAGGGAGTGAAGTGCGACGAAAAGGAGCTGGTTGCTCGGCGGTGGATGGAGGGGCAGGGGGTGGTTGACGAAGGATGGAGGTTGGGGGTGAGCGGGAGTCGGGCGGGGTAGGGATGTTGAAGCGGACACGGCGATTGTGACGTGGGGGACGGGGTTCCATGGTTGGAGGGGAAGGGTAGGCGAAGGTTGGGGGGCAAGTGTGGGAAGGAAAGCGGAGGGGGGGGGGAGGGGAAGAGGGTGAAGGACTGTGTGGTGTGGGAGATGAAGATACGGCGGTTTGGCAAGGGAGAGCGAGGTGAGGGAGGTGAAGGAGATGTGTCAGAATTTGGGATGGATATAGGAAGGTCTGAGACGGCGAACGGAAAGAGTTTGAGAAATTTGAGGTGCAAGTAGTTTGTGTTTGTTGTAGTTTTTTTTTAATTACTTTTCATGACCTTGGCGGGCAGGGAGCCGGCTCGCAAATGCTTTATTTTGTACAAATAAGTTTATGTTGGTTTGGAAGGAAATCGACAGCGCTATGGGGGCATTTGGATTGTTCAAGCACCAAGTAGCCACGTCGATATACAAAATGACAATGTTTTTTCCATAGTAGGAGCCAATCACTTTAAAATCTCGAGAGAGTTGTTGTTCAATGACATGTATGACAAAAACGATTTTCATTGTGGAAACGAGATGTGCTTTTTTTGTACTGAAATGTGATTTGTCCAATAATGTTCAGACGATGGCCCATGCCAGTGTCCATATTCTTGTTGACAACCTTGTCTGACCCATACAAGTCCACCGTGTTGACGTTGTAACAATTTCATGTGCGCATTCAGCTAGACTAGTCTAGCTAGATTAAACACTCTTGCCATTGCTGGGCGATCTTATCTATCGTTAGCCAGCGTAGACTTGTATATCAGGTACTGTAGCCACTCCACAGTAAGTTACCACTTCATTTCCTCATGCGTCTATTGCAGTACGGCCTCGATCATTCAACATGCGATAGTGACACAATGTTTCCTTGCTGGCAGGGTAATGGTCTGAACAGCTAGATGTTTTATGGCAGAAACTATAACACGAGAGATGTGCCCTAGAGTCTCTCCCCATTCTCATGTGGTCGAAATAGACTTTTCTTCAGCATGAAAGCCATAGGATACTGTACCCTACCACTTGCTCATTCCAGCATAAGCGGACTGGATGTACGGTACCACTAATCTCTGCAATTACTTGTAATAGATATACTGTATGATTTACAGCAGTAGACTTGCTTACAGAATCAATTATTCTGCAAGGCGCTATGATGAGGCTGCAACGTGGCAGCAGATCAAGGTGCCGCATATAGTAAAGGCGCGGCGATCAACTACCTTCATTGAGGCAGCGGCTTCTGCCCCATTCAGGTGCGGAAAATAGTACAAACATCCTGTTTAGTACAGTACAGCACAATTCCGCCGGGGCGGGGGGGGGAATGCAGGGTTCTGTAATATTTGAAAGATATGGTCGGTTGTGGGCCACAACCGACCATATCTTGTGGCCCAGAATAATATAGAATATTATTCTAGAGGGTGACCAGTAGTACCTCTTAATTTTCCATAAAAACCCGGCTCAAGACCGCCAGCGGGCATGCTGCGTTGGACATTACGGCCGCGGTAGTGAACATTTGCGTAAATGCACAGTGTAATCGGATTGCAATCGTCAATTTTCACGATGAACTTACAGGTTGTACTGTACTGTTTACCTCGCTCAACGCAGCAAGAACGTCGAAACACAGAGGATACGAGTCCTTCATCGCGTCTTCAGCCAGAAGTAGGCTGGTCCCCGTCCCCATTTCTACCCTCGGAGGATGGCACCCGGACGCTCACGCGTTGCTAACCGACGTCGCACGCAACGTCGCTGCGAGGGCAAGGGAGACCTACGCAAAGGTCAAACAAGTCTTAACGCAGCATCATGCCGCAGCGGCAGCAATGTCCAATGCGACGTGCCTGTTAGCTGGCCTCCGGCCAGTTTTCTAGCGTTTGAAGGCTTCCCGCCAATCCTTTACATTATAAGCTTTTTCCCATACAGTATCACGGCATCCGTTGGGGAACAACTGACCATATTTTTCATGGATTAAAAACATCCCAAATTTCCCCCACGCATAAGCAAGAGCTCCGCCTACTGTATCCACTATGGTCGGCCATGCGATACAGTGTACTGTACTGTACGGGTCAAATAGTTTCGCTCAGATCGTAAATCAATAATGACGGAATTTAAAGGAGGGCAACTTGTCATTCTCTCGCGTCCCAGAGAGCGGACTCGAGTGCCCTTTAGATAAGTTTATTGCGTGTCCCCCCTTGAATCCCCTTTTGAACCACACTACACATGGCTAATCTCATATCAAACAACAAAACGCCCCAACTTGTCCAATCCTTAAACTCCATCGATGTATTTCCTTTGTCCACATAATTCACCATTTTCCTCTCTGAATAAACCGCATGAAATAGACACCGTCCAAATACATCTCTCCACGTCGCAAACTGGTTTGAAACACTGCCCATCCTACAAACGCCTCTTCCATACCCACATACGTTTTCAATTTGAATCAGAAACTTCCTCCGTAAGGCACTGTTCCCCGCCTTGACTCCGTTACACCACAGACAGCGACAATATACCGCACAATCTACGTCCAACGAAAAAGCAGCATCTGCATTTCAAACTAAAAACCTCGTGAGAAATCCAATTGCAGAGTTTTTCGGAAAATGAGAAAACCGTCCCATTTCAAACTTACAACCTTCAGCCACCTGACCATGCAACATGTCATTTCTCATAACATTCAAAGGGCTTTTCACCTGAACCTGAACGTGCCTTTGCACTGCCCTTCAACAGCCAGTCATGGCACTTTCTGCGCTTTCTTCGTGCAATGTACTCACCTCCTCACTTTCGGCAAAAAAAACTACGTCCTGGACCACGCCGTCTTGAACTTAATTACTATACGCCGCACACAGAATATACGCTGAATGGGTACAAATCTCTAAGGAATCCTAATACTTCACACTTCTTCAACCTACACCCCCGTTTGCTACCTGTTTGTTTTGGAGTATCCCAGCTCCCGTTTTCCGACTGGAGTTGTTAAATGACCAAGCCATCTCATTCTGCAAGTTTTGAGATAAAAAATAAAGTTTCTAGAGGCCACTCTCTCCTAAAGCGCACAAGATCCTCTTTCATCCTCCAAATTTTGGCATTCCCCTTGCCATTATTTCCGTCGGCTTTCATTTCACTCCTCAATTACCCATTCAGGGCGACATGTGTGCCACCTCGCTCGCAGTATCGCAACGGCTGTGAACAATCGAGAAAGGCAATCTTTTTGAAGTTACGCTCGATGATGTCACCTTGCGGCACAGTCTTGTTCTGATTGGCCAACCAAAACATGGCATCGACCGCGCATCCACGTGCTCTATCCACCCCCATGGCGGCGTAATGAATTCATATAGCAATTCCGGGCGGAAGCAGGTAGCCCGACATCCTCGATACGGTGACGTTGTCTTTACTGATGTTCGTGTTGGTGTTCGGGTGACTGGGGGAAATTTGGGGTGCTTTACTGATTAGAGATGTAGAACGGCTATTTTTTCCGAGACTAGAGGGGGCGCGGCTGTGTATTGGATAGAGGGGGAATGTGGGGTGCTTTAATATTTAAAAGATACGGTCGGTTGTGGCTCGGAATATCCTAGAGGGTGACCAGTAGCACCTCTTAATTAGACAGGGTGACTGTGCAGTGTTTTGCGTTATCGTAATTCACGATACATTAGAGAGCTTACGCACAAAGAATTCAGAAATGAAACTGCCAAATTTCAGCAATAGAATTACAGTCTGTAATTCAATTGCAGAATTCTGGAATGAAGTCGTGAGGTAAATTGCTGAAATGTGACCAGTTAGTGAAGACCCGTGAGAAATGGTTGTGAGAAATAAAGATCGTGCAGTAGGAGTTTTCGCGCCAGTTCATGCGTAAACACGTTTTCAAATTTCAGAAAAATAATTTCAGAAATACTTTTCAGAAATTTATCATGCTACCTATTTCTGAAGACCTTTCAGAATTCTGTTTTTGCGTAAGCGCACTATTGCCCCCAGTAGATACTGAATACATTAAACTTCTTCATTACGGTAATGTTCTGGAAATCGTTTATGAAAAAATCGACGTAGATTATCGTAAATTACGATACAACTTGAACCATGTGTCGTCTCTCGATGCGCCGACGCAAGTCGCATATGATGTCACCATTCGCAGTCCCATGGCCCGATCTTACCTCAAACAAGCTGCATTGGCACCTTGCGGGGCAGCCGAATCGGCTTATGTTGACCAGGTGAAGACCTTCGACCGCTCAGTGAGAGCAGCGTTTCACCTGACCCCGGACGCTACTTTTCCAAAGCTCGGTTTTCACTTTGTTCCTCTCGCTTTCGACTCTTTCGCCGCGCCCTGTAAGTCAACCTCTGGGGTGATTGAGACCCATGCGAAATTGATATCGCGACGACTGTTCTGTACACCAGTGGCGGCCCTTGACCACCTGCGGCAACGAATCTCGTCGACCATGTGGTCCACCTTTGCAACATCGATCCTAGCGCGTACTCCCAAGCTGGGCAGCGACAAACTTCAACTATCTCAGCTTACACTGTCAGCTAGTCTTGTACGCCTTTTATAATACATGAAGTAAAGATGATTACATTTGCCGTCACTCTTAGAGGGTAATACATCTCAAACGGATTGTGCGACCCATGATTGCTCAACGTGTCCACGAATCCACGTTTGACGATGGAGGGTGGCACAGGCCAAAAAACCGACCGGACAAATCAGACCTACCCAACAGCCATCTCGGGAAATTTTTTCTCGGGAAATTTTTTCTCGGGAAATAACCGTCCTTCATCTCTAATCAGTCAAGCAACCCGAATTTACCCCCCTCTTTGAGTGCCTCCGATCTGAGGTATCATGTCACCCTCCGGAAACTCAGATACCGTGCGGGCAACAATAATCGCGGGGAGCCGGCTAGACTCCCCCTTTTATAAGGCACAAGCATGCGCCCTAATCTTTCAGCGAGAGGACAAGGGATGTTCTCGCGTAGAAGCATGCGAACTTCTATTTGCGATATATCTTTTTAGGCCTGGAGCAAAGACTCAACGGTATCATCTGCGTCGGGTAGTCCTCTCTAACTCACAGCAACCATTACTCGGTTCGTGTCTTCAGTGAGGCGCATCAGACGCGCAACAGGGGTTCCTGTTTCAGTCGAAACACATGAGGCATGATTTCTTTCTTATTCAGCGAACCATCTCTATAGAGCTGCAAGCTTGTCCCTTGAACTTCTTCATTTATACCATCTCGTAAATCCTATCCCTGTAACTTCTTCAATATTATCATTTCGGGAATCCTAAAGTTGAGGAACATAATGTGAAAACTGAAAAACTATTTTACAAATATGTGAAAACTATTTTATTTGTTTTCCACATCGAAAACAGCGATGAAAAACTGCGGAACAATATTTTATAAGAGGCCCAAAACTTTCATTTATTGTGAAGCAACTTCTATGTCAGTCAGGAGGGTTGCAAATTCTACAGTTATAGTTACTGGAATTATATTACCAGCAAAATTATTATTTGGATTAATTTTCCCCTGGAGAATAATTCTATAATTATTACTGAGAATGAATTTGGTCTACAAAAAATATCATACTGCTAGAATCATCTTTGTAGCTTTTCTACTCTGACCTAAAGTATAAATAGTCCTAAACTGTTAGAAAATTTTAGCAAGCCCCAGGGCGATCGAACTATCCTCGTCGATCAGCTACCAATAAATATTAGCTTTCTTTTTGTTGTTATTGTCAGTCCTATTCAGGTAATTTTATTACTCATTTGTTTGGAGTTATCTAGTTTGGATCTACTCATTTGATTTAAAATATAAATATAATCATTGAGCGCTGTTAAGCATGTTCTGGAACAAAGCACAAAACGCTTCATAGAATCTCAAATCATTTCAGGGTATTAACTTCTTGGATATAATTTCATTTGATGTAATGATGACGTCTACATTATCAATTTCTCGTTAGAATCAGCACTGCTGTCTTTTATGTACTGTCGATGTTGCGAACAATGTTGAAATTCTACACTTACTTCGAATAGGTTATGCGTACCTTTTCATTACCTGTATAGTCGCTCTTGTCCTGCAGTAAGTTGTCAGGTCACACGCAAATTGGCTCATCAATATGTCACAGTTGGAATCCGGTTGAAGTGGAATGTAGGGCGCATATACAACTCGCCACTACACAGATGAAATCCATGATTAAAACTGACGACCAACGTAGTAAGAAATGTAGTCTGTTGTCCACCTCTAAGAGTGATTTAAGAATAATTATCGGCTCGCGCCAGCGTGGTGCTAATTTCTTACCTGCGAAAAGTCTTCGCGAGCAACGAGCGGTTAGTCTCCTTCGGTGAAATTGGCGAACAATTCATGTGACGTTTCGTTTCGCTTGTGTTCACGCTCAGTCAGTAAAGAAACTTGCATACAGGGTGAAAGTTAGCAGCGTATTGCTGAGGCTTGGAGATATTAAGCATACTTTAAATATCCACAGCCTAGACCGTAATTGATGTTGAAATTTTGGTACATAGCACGGTTAAGATAGGTAGCGTGGGATTTTAGCCTACAATCTTCGTTTGCAGAGCAAAATTATTCCGTTGCAAAGGAGGGCGGGTGAAGGTAATTTTTACGAGAGGCGGTATATCTGGACACTCTTCAAACCGTAAGTGGAGTTCGCGGAGTTCAAATAAACCTGATGAGAATAAGTGTAGCAAATCCCTGCTCATCCTTTTGACATCACTGTCGCATTACGAAAAGTAAGGAACTGTGAAAGGTGCGACGTCATATAATCTTTTGTCAGCAACAGTGCGATATTTAGTTGCTAAATTAAGTTGGTACGTCAGACATTAATCCATCTGGAACTCCAGATGAGGCTAAAAAGCAGAAGAGGGCTGGTACAGCATTTTTATCTGATTTCCTTTGACACAGAGGAAGCCGGATATAGTCAAAAGGATCATCCATTAAGATGAGGATGTATTTTCCGCCATTCTGAATCTGAAAAATCTCCATTTAGTCAAACTTCACGAGTGCTTTGGGAAAAGTCTGGTGCAGTGCAGGTCTGCACGGTGGCGGTATGTTACACACATCAACTTTTCGATAAACGATGGATGCAGGTGCGAATGAAGGACTGTACATCCTATGAAATTGTGGTCCAGAGAGAAGATTTTTGTAGAATAGTTTTAGTAGTTTTTAGACCACTATAACTACCTATACAGGTGCAGGTAATAATGAAAGGAAGTACATGCATGTGGGTGTGCGCATCAGGGATCCAGGTAGCACCAATTACATTACGCCGAAGATGTTCCAAAAGGGTGAGATGCCTTGAATGATGTTTTGCGCGTTGTTTTTGCGTAGAAAGGAGATCCCCGTGTGAAGAACAATCAAATTTTAGATGTGATGTAGAAGGCAGCTCCGGTACATGGAAGAGTCTTCCAATCATACGGGGTGCAGACCATTGTCCAAGGAGGCCTGCGCAGATGTTGTCAGTCCAATTTGTGTGGAACCAAATGTAATCTCATATGCTTGAAAAAGACCCAACGATTTGACTAGCGAAGATAAGTTTGAGAGAGATCAGGAACAACATAACGAGTACCAAATAGGAAGATCAGGTTGTTGTGATCTGATTTTAGATCAAATCCATCCGATGTGACTCCAAGAAAATGCACGCTTTTAATTGAAGCCAGAACCGCGTGAGAATCCTTCTCGATAGTTGCACAAACTTGTTGAGTACTGTTCAGTAGACTGGATATAAAGGCAAGCAGCTCGTGCCGTTGTATCACGGGAAGTTCTGAGAAGTTTTTTCCAGGGGGTTTGTGTAACTATTCTAGAACGAAGTGTACCACAAGGGTAACTACAAATGGAACAGAAGTTATTCTATTTACGATCCAACAGGGTCAATTGGTGCTCCGAAACGTGTTTGCATGCTTTAAAAGCTTCCGATTTGGTTTAACTCCATCCAGGCGTGAAAATTGAATGAATTTCACGGCGCGAATCGTAAGCTTTCCGGCTCGGTCATAGTCTTGCTCCATGAAGTCATGCAGAGGAAATAAAAGCTCTAAAAACTGAGGAACATCGTTTAGGGACAATTTTAGAGAGCAAAGTAGTTACCAAAAGCAAGAAGTAGTTGTCGAAGGCTCGATTTCGAGAAGTCCGTTCAGCAGTGGTGACGTTTGGGATGAAATCGAAAGAAATACCTGAACGCATATATTCAGGTTTGACATAAAACATGATATTTACGGGCTGTACAGGTTTCACTGTTGTACTGCACTATGCGATAAAGTTAATTTAACTGAGTGGCACCTCGTATTCATAATTTTCCCACAAAATCAGAAAGATACTGATTGCTTCAGCATTGGAACGAAGGGGGCCCGAAGAGTTCATTGATCTTGCCAAGAATGAGGCAACTTGCGCCGAAGTACCGTTCGGGGAAAAATATTTCCAATGAAATCTTGCTCGAAGTTGTTCCGAATGGCGTGAAGTGTAGTAAGCGTGGGAAAAGCAACTAGGTTTTTTACAAGCCTGTAATAAACCAGCAAAATGGCTTTGGAAGTGATCAATATGGAGATTACGGGCGGAAACGGATAGTTCGATAACGTAAGAGTGTGTTTTCTGATGATTTTTTGGTCTCATGGGGACAAAAATACGGAACAGAATGTTCTACCTTCATTTCTCTACGTGTCCACGAATCTGCGTTTTTTAATGGACGGGGGCTTAGGCCAGAAAATAGTTACTACAAAACTGGAACTCTTTCAATGGGTTCCTCTGATCTTATTTCTCATGTCACCGTCTGGAAAATCAGATACCGTGCGGGCAACAATAACCGCATGCACCTGGTTAAAGTTCTGCCAAATTTAATAAACAGCGTAATTATTTCTTTTTAAGTAGGCAGGTTGTTGGAAGAAATGAGTTTTTGCTTTCTTTATTTCTGAACAAATATGGATGGATTGGTACAACAGCCTCTTTTTTTTGCTCTTTTTACTCATTTTAGTACAAGAAATATCAAGAAAAGAAGATACATCATCTGGTTGAGCAACAGAAAATTGTGCGGAAGCTCAAGACGCTTGGTAAATTAATTTGATAACCTCTTCAAACTGAAGAGTTCGATTAAAAACTGCAACATTAGAATTGGCCTTTTCTGTTGACTCGAGAAAAGAGAGACGCGGATAGTTAAGAGTTTTAAGTGAAAGAATTTTTGGGATGTATTCCAGCAATTCTTCTCTTTATCCAATGAATTGTAGCAGATATGAATCTTTCATCGCGGCCGGCGCGAGAAGTAGGTTTATTCCCATCCTTATATCTACCCTCGCAGGCTTTCACCAAGACGCCTATGTAGTGCTAAATGACGAGGCCCGAAAAATGACTGTTAGTTCACTGAAGATATATGGAAAGTTTGGAGCGGTTTCAACCTAAAAAAGCCTACGGTGGTATCATTGGATTCCGGTGCAGAACGGTTTTTTCGGGTTTAATCCAGCCACGTAGGCGAAATTGTTCCACATCACCCATTATCTTGAATCCTTTTCTTGAATCCTCTTAGCGCATAACGATCGATATCAGACCCTTAATTTTCAAATACTAAAGAATCCAAACATTTATCATCCTGCGTTCTAGATATCTTGAAGGTGAGGGAGAGAAACTGAGGGTGTTTCAACAACTGAAATTCCCGATTCTGCAGAACCAATTGATTAGGCTAAGTGATTGACTAACGTTTACTCCGAGATCCTTTGTTACGTTACGTATTTGTGCTCACTTGTATGTAAAGGCCTCTTCAAATCTCTATCAAGTAATAAATTTCTTTTGATTTATACAGTAGTGGAGATATCATCTGTATTGGGGTTAAGTTCTGAGCTGCCAATTTTGACAAAATCAAGTGGATTCCTGGCTTGATAAATTTGGCAGGTGCGTTTAATAAACAGTAAAGTCCATTGAATGATGTACTATAGGTGACTTTTTTCACTGGTTTCCCGAAAATTTCACTTGAAAAATTCACCAAACCAAAGTCCAAGCACAAAAGAGACTGAAAAAAATAAGTTAGTTAACTCTGCGGATAAATCTAAGTTCTATTAGGAGGCAATGTACAGCACGACTGTTTAATGGATGAAGGATAAAGAAACATAAGATGTTAGTTCATCCCAAACTACCACCTGTAAGAACCACGCAACAAATTCGCTACCGTCCTAGCCCCTAGATATAAAAAAGTTGATGTGCTATTTATGCATGGTCAAGTATAGGTGCTTGATATTCAATATTACCAATACATTCTCAAAATTAAAAACAGGAATTTGAATTTTGACATATGAGGACAGGATTCTATAAGCCTGGACAAACCAGAAACTTACAGAGCCCTGCATCTAAACCCAGAATTAAGATAATATATCTAAGTTAAAAAAGAAGCTTATAGAATATATCGGATAAAAATATAGAAATGAATGAAAATCTTCGAAAAAGACCAATTATCTAATGATAAAGAGGAATAGGTATAGCAAAATCGCTAATAACATGCCATCACTAGGGAAGATACACCGGAACCTATGAAAAAGTATTCTCACAGGCTTAATTTAATTGAGTAGACTTACATAAATCGTCAAAATGATTGTTTCCTAAAAAGGAAAGTTTCGTAGTGACTTCCAATTTTCCCTAAAAACCCCAAAAAGTTGCACGATTGCATCTTTACCTAAAAGGGAAAGTTATTGTTTAGTACTTCGATGCTTTGATTCATTTTCAAAGGGTTCGGGGTGCTCTAGATGTCATTCAAGGATTTCGTTTCTGGCGTCGAAAGATGACGTAATTGATGAACAGCGGAGAATGCTTGTATACTTAGTGAGTCATTTAGTGTTTACAATTCTTGCAAAATATTCTAAAAAAGCGACCAAAGCAATACTTCTATTGAAAGCTCTCGAATAAGATTGGGTTGAAACAGCAATCAATACAGCATACTAGGTCAATTCTATTGGGATTTCATAAAATAAACACAGTACATCTTCGAAACTAACTCTTGAATTAACTAAAGAAGCTCGCCCCCCCCCCCGGATTTTTATATATTTATGCTCTTCTATACCCGAAAAGTTTATATTAATATGTTAGTCCCTATGTAACCAAAATGATATACCTTTAATTTTTTATTTTAGACAATACACAAACAGATAAATAATAAAAGGTAATTATCTTCACTCGTGCATCATCGGCCAAAAAAGTCTAGAGATCTATATTTCCAACGTAGGAGTTACTTCTTTGTCTTATAAGAACAGGGATTTGGTTTAACGATAAACAGCCGGCTAAGGAGTAATTATGCCATAAGACATCTGTATTGAGCTCCCTGATTACGCTCACACCGTACGGCTACCTTCGATAAGTAGACATGTAATTTAAAGGTTGCAATCTAAATCTTCAGCGACAATACTGAGGATAGTAAAGCTATTGAATTGAGGTACTTTGAGCTGTTTACGCAGTACACTATGTGTTCAATATACCCAGGATAATTGCTGAAACTGAAGATACTAAATACAAGAAATTGAAGGTTTAAATTGACTCTAGACATCGGAAGATGATGATGGTGCACTTTAATATTATGGATCCGAAAACTCGAAAGATGACGTGGTCGCAACTACAATTGTGGTAGGATATGGCTTTCAAAAAATAAAAACTGTCTGATGCATAGGTAACGCCATGATTTTACTTCATAATAGATAACTACTTTAACTCTCTAAACAAGGCTATATAAAAAAAAAGGAGGATTTTCTAGAATAAGAAGATGAAAAAACGTGAGACTCTTCTATATTCTAATATTTCAAAATTCTCACGAGAAAACACCAGAAAGTCCTACCTGAACAGATTTTAAGCTAAAAAGTACTTATTGCTACCTTAATGCTTGACTGGTAGAGCTTAATGTAACTTACTGAAATAATCTAGAGACTGTCAAAGACTAATTGAAGCTTTACGTTAAACTAAATAACTTGTTTGTAATTTTTAGCTAACGTTAGGGAAAGGAAGAGTGAGAACTATACATAGTTTCAAAATGATTACTAAAAGTGTAAGGCAATCTTTAGACCTAATAACACATTATATTGAATTAATCTCCATTTTACATCTGTCGAATATGTACCTGTAGATTATGGAGAAAAATTATGATATATCAAGTTAATTTACGGATTGACACAGAGCTCAAAGCTCAGAAAAGAGTTCTTTTCCAAGCAAACATATCCTGTTGTACTTACATTTTTACATATCAACGACTGCTTCTTCATAAGGGACTAATTATCAGCTGTCCACAAACTGGCATACTTTGATGGTTTGTTGATACTAGTTAATGAAGAAGATATACAAAATTTTAAACCCTGAATAAGACATTTATTTTCCATAAAAAATCTGGAAGAATTCACAGACTTATGTAGAATTAAGTTCGACACGAGCTCTGATAGTCAGGCTCGTAACTTACAGTTTGAGGTAATATTGCTTGTATATTACTCACCCGGAAATACTAGGGTCACTAATATGCATGTAAATTCGAGCTAGGGAAAATACATGTACTTATACATGATAGATTATTAAACAATTTTGTGCAAAAGATTCTAGAACTGATAACTGTGGGCTTTTTCGCAAGTTTAGTTTCAAAAACTCAACATTGAAGAAATGTAGAACGCTGATTAAAAAAAATAACTTTCATCGCTTCATAACTGGCTATATGACCTTACTTACTGGTAGATTTTTAACAAAGAAAACAAACCCCACTTTTCGGCGAGATAATGTATCACAGCAGTTTATAACTATTGCTAAGTTTCATTGTTAGATTTTTTGATTATGAATTTCGAATCAATTTCTTATTATCTATTCACGTGGTTACCGCTATATTCTACAACAATTTGGGGAATCTTTGGCGAACGGAGTGTATGTAATATCTATGTAAACTATATAATAATATTATAACATACAGGGAAACAGGTGAAAAGTTCGAGAAACAACTACAAACTTCCTTATAAACAAATATTAAGGAAAAAATTGCCAAGTCTTTCTTTGGCGACTCATTTCATGAGCACTGATTTTGGCTGAGTATCAAGAATAGAAGTCAGCAAACCTTTCAATATGGGGAAATTTTGAAATATCATACTACTCTAACTCAAGATGAAACTTTTCAGTTTAGTTTTGAAAATAATGATTACATTTTCAATGCACAAATTTGTGTTAAAAACAATTTGTGGCTCTTTGCTATTAAATATTAGCTCTAAAATATGTATTGATTGTATAAAGTTACCCGTTAATGTAAATGTTCCAGACAAAATGAAAATAATACAAGAAAATTCAGAAATTTACTTTTCAAGTCTCTTCAGCTCGTCCACAAGTTTGAACTATTTTAAACTGCCAAATAATCCTGCCTTGCCACAAGAAATTTTCAAGGAATATGAGAAATCCTCCACTAATTCTTTAGTAATATGTAAGTAACTAAATCATTGAGTCATATGTTTTGATAATACAAGAATAAAGTTGTTATGAGTAGAAATTCGCCAAAATAGGATTACAGACCACTGAGAAACGTATTAAATTCCTTCCTAAAGATTTTTATTCTATATTTTTTAGTTGCATAGTTAAAAAATTTGGAGATTATTCTTTTAGAGCTTCATCTAAGTATTTATTGAGGTCTGAGACTATTAAGCAGTCAAAATAAACTGCGGTAGCTGCTGATTCTTTTTGCAAGACTTTGTTCACTCATCTTCAATATTCTTCAGATTGGGATTGATGTTTTGCGGCAGGTCTCCTCACCAGTAAATAATTGTTTGAACAACTTTCTGCAATATTTCGATTTAGTTTCAATGATCCGAAAAATCAAGACTAATTTAAAAGAAAAATTAATTTGGATTCGAAAATTGATATTTTCTCTCCCTACTATCCATAATAATACCACTAAAATTTTAGCTCAATTGCAATTCACCAGAAGGGACGCAAGCATTTATACTTGAATTATTCAGTATTTTATCCATAATTGTAGTCAACGGTTGCTCATATGAGAAACTTATCCAGCTCATGGTTCAAATAAGTTCCAATTTACAGAAACATGGAAATTGGTAAATATGAGATTACTTTTCTACCCCATGAAGTATTTTAGAATTCTTTAGTGAAGTCAGTCCCAAAATAGTAAGAAATAAAATTTCCCGATACATCGTTTCCGCATTGAAACATAGAAGTTGCTAAAGATTATTTAGAAAATAGGAAAAAAGCCACAAAAAAATAACCACTACGGATGCTTGGATCAAAGTGAAAATTGATACAAAAAATCAGTGTCAACAGTGTTGTTTATCTAAAAACTGAAATGAAAGAACTTAATGCCTAAATCTATAAAGTGTGAGGGAAAGCAAGCCTCTCAGAATTATTTCGAAGGTACAACAAATAAATGCATCCAACAGAAATAGTTCCGATGTCTTCGGAACTATATATATAGGTAGTTAAAACTTTATACAAGAAAGCAAGAAAAATTTTTCAAACATAAATCATATATTTGCAGAGCTTGAGAGAAAAAAATGAATTCAATTAACTCTTGGAAAAAACTAATATCCTGAACTATGATTTTTTGCCAAACTAAAAGTTCTTTATATCGCATATAAAGGTCCTTCGTGGTTGAATTAATTTCAGAGAAGTTAATGTGGTTGGGAAAGTTAATAGTGTTCTTTTTTTCCAGAATAATCACGTAATGAATTCAAAAATACGTAACATTCTGTCTTAAAAGTATTTTTCCATAGCTTAAGCAATATTTAGTCAGAAAATGAGCGGAAATTTCAAATTAATAATAGCTTTCTGCATGAAATATACGCAAGTCGTTCTATAAATAACTCTATACTCTGCTTTTATCTAGAAGAGGATATCAAAGACAAGAGAACTTGCTCAATTCCACAGAAAAATTATTCTTGCCAACAAGGCGGCTCATTGTTCTCTTTACAATATTTTCAGATAATTTAGCTTACAAATGTATTTATTTTAAGTTATATCAGTTTAAATTTAACATTAATGGCATAAAACCATTCCCTGGACAGTTGATGAAATAAATTTCCTTCTTTGAATATCGAAGATGTCTGAAAATGTTTTTACCAATGAACTTTGAATATTATAGGTTTCTATACTGAAATAATCAAATTAAAGGGAATTGGCCTCTTATCGATCACCGCATTACGCTCAACTGATCTATTACTCCTTCAGCTGAAAGCTTTTTAATCGTTTAAAAATATATATTTCAAGAAATGGCTACTTTTCACGCAGTTTGATACGCGGAGAGTCCTAAATATAACTTTAAAATGCATCAATGTGAAGTGCAACAAACGTAAACACACGCATACAGCGTATTCAATAGTTTAGATGGGTTTTAAATAGCCTTACATCTCCAAAAAAATCTTATTCTTATAAAAAAACTACCTCGTCTTTCCAATTTCGAGAAGAAGACGTTTCAAATGTTTTTATCACATAAATAGATTTATTTTTAGCGGAAAATGATTATCCATTTGAAATAGAAATCTTTTTGAAGGTAAAAATGTTTTAAAACTGTACGTTAATTGAGGATTTAGGCTAGAGTAAAGCAAATCCAATGTATCAAAAAGTTAGTTTACGTTTAATTTGAAAATGGAACATGCGAAAAATAAATCAAGAAATACAGAAAAATGAAATATGTCCTAGTTAAGTTAATTACCGTTTTATATAGTCCACGATACTTGAAAAGAATAGCTAATGAAGTCTTTTGAGAAAAAACTTCCTGATAGAAGCTATTATTGTATTTTCTGCAAGCTTTTTACGCTTGCATGGAAATTTTTACGTAAATAAGTTATTTTCAACTATCTTGGCTGTCCAGAATATTGAAAAATCTGCCTTTATAAGTCTTTCATCTTAATTATATGATAGAAGTAGTGAATTGCTGTTTTAAGGCTTTAATTTATCTTTAAGATTTTACGTATACCAAGTTTCAGCGTATCTCAGATATTTGATACTTCAGCTTTAGAAAATAATTTCTTTAATGAATTTTTTGGTATTATGGAGAATAGCCGGATGATTTTGCGGGGTAAATTTTAGTTTCCCTTGTTATTCTGTCTACACAGCTTTTGTAATCATTGCTGCATGGCCAAAATTCTATAATCTTTAAGTGAACTCCTAAAAGTTGAGGCTTGGCGAGAATCTTTCATGCTGCTTTTCGTGGATTCTGCATCAATATAAAATTTCTGGAAAGTTTTCCGAGGAAACAGAGCTCTTGTTCAAATCTATATTTGGACATAATTGAGAGATTTTTAAAGAAATATACTAATAAGTAACTGGTCATGTTTTTCTAAAAGATACCTACGCGATATTTTCCGTTGAGCCAACACACCTTACTGTATTGTATTCTTCTCAATATCTTGCCATTATTGGATCTTCTAATCCTTTTTTGGGTCCTTTGAACTATGCAAGTTTCTTTCCAGTGTATATTTGGGTACTTTCTCGTCTTTATTTGGCCTCTTCGTATTTTTTTTAAAATATTTTGAGGCCCTTCTGTTTCCGCTGCTCGAGCAATACTTAAATTTTATGTCACCTATTTCAATCTTTACACAGGAGGAACACTAATTATCATCCTCCATCCACGAATTGTAATTCATGAAGTTCCTTTTTGTTTCCTGTTTTCCATTCATTCCTAAGTCATTTAATGCACTATTTCCACTTCTAATGCGGCTTCCTTTTTGTTTTTCGTACTCATTAACTGAAAATAATCGGAATTTGGAACATATTCAAACAACTCAATCAAAATTTATTGGATCTAAAATAAGCCTCTGGGTACAACGGAAGGCCCAGTGATTACTTTCTCCAATATTTCAAAGTTTGGAACCAATTATTTGCCTCTAAATCTTGCTATCTTGACAAATGCTTTCAAATAATAACTAAGTCATCCTACGATAAAATTTGTTGAGATTACTCAACAACTGTTTGAAGAGCGATTGAATTTACTTGAATCTTTAGAAGATTTGAAACATTTTAAATTCTCAATAGTTTCTATACAAGAGAATGTGTTTTTCATATTCAAATCCACAAGTAATAATTTCCTTATTAACGTGTAGATCTATTTTAAGTAATAGTTAATAGATCTCTCTCAAATGTTTATGTTTTCAAATAAGTCTTCTAATTTCTCAAGAATGGGCGCGTTTTTCCCATATGGAAATTATTTAATTGGGGCTGCCGTCAGATGAGAAAAATATTACAATTTAAAATTTCCTGCTTCAATATTCAACATGTCGTAAGCCATTTCATCTATTTTTTATAAAGAAAGTGTATTATTCTTGGTAAAATTTCTCTCATCTTGCAAATTGCAAGAACTGCCAGCATTTTTGTAAAATTCAGCCTTATTAAAACTTTGGAGGAAGATAAACCAGGATTTTTTGCGAGAATAAATGGATTTTTCAATTTAATCATAAGGATATTTCTGTTCAAAAGGTTCGCGGCTTTCTTCAATATAGCTTTAAAGTCGAAACAACCGAGCTCGTGACGCAAAATATTATCTGATAATCCAACAGAAAAAATGTTTATAGGCACAAATTGGTCTGGATATGAATTTTATTCTTAATGAAAGGTCTGCATAATGTTTGCTATTTTTTCGGCCAGCTTCACGTTTTACACTGAACTATTCGAATAAATCAGTACGGATGTATTTTGTTTCTCATGGAGATATACAGCATTCGAAGTAGACCTAATAATATAGATGCGTTACGTGACGTGTTTTAGAGTAAAATATCTTTTGACTGCATAAATATTCAACTTTTTTATGAAGTGCGGACTCTGGAGTATCATATCATACACTCGATGAAATATGTAATATATGCTAGATTTCTTGGTTCATATTTTTGATATAATCATTGGTTTAAAAAGAACTTCAGACGTTAATATAATGAAACTAATTCAATTGGCCTTCCAGTGAATAAAAAGGTTTCCTGAGACATAATAAAGTATAAATTTCTGTGTGGCAACAGATATATAGCTAGTTCCGTCATTCCGTGAGCAAAGTCTATTAGAACGCAAATTGAACTGTGAAAGATTCCGGTACTTTTGTTGTGTATAAATTCGCGGACAAGACGGTAGTACACTGTGCGCACAAACTTCAGCCACTAATTGTTGCACGGCTGCAGTACGAGTGATGGCACGGGAGGAAAATAGGCGATTTAATTACTTTTGAGACTGTTTTTTAATCAAATTATTTTATTTTAGTACTGTTCAGAGGGACTTTGAAATTTTGAGTTGTCTATATAAACCCTTGTCTGAAGTTACAGCCTGGCCAGGAGGCATCAACAACCAGTTAAACCTGCGATTACCTGGTGTACCCCCAACACACCACCCCTGGTATATCGAAAATGGTTTGTCAGTGCTGCGATTCATGCAAATCCGACAGAAGGCCAAAATCTCTATTAGATTTTCCTTTCTGTCCGATTGCAAGCGGAGTATAACATTTTATTTCACTCCGATCCTTCGGGATAACGCCCAATGCCGATAGAAAACGCCTCTAGGGATCGATTCTTACGCATCAACGCCTGCCGTCGACTTCATTGGGCAAGGGGAGATGGGTGGTCGCGATTCTTCTGGCACCCACCGAACATAGAATACACAAGATCAGCGAGCAATGCTTCAAGCCTCGCCATGGTACCACTAGTAGAGGCGGAGAAAATCAAAGCAGCGGCCTTAGAGAGCCCTCGAGTGGCAGGCTACCGATCCGAGAAATTTCATCGCGAATAGTACCACCGTACCCTCCGAAACTGAAGCTCATTCGGTCATCAGGAAACAAAGGACATGAGTAGGACTCGTCGAAGGAAAAAAGTTAGGACGACAGGGATAAGAAAAGAGGGCCTGCAACCGCTTAAAATTTCAGAAGTATCCCAACAGCGTTCTTAGTATTTCTCTGGGATAACCTTTTCAGTTATCAAAAGAGGAGATTTCATTAAAAAAAAGCCAACTTTTCACGAAAAGTGAACCCTTCCGAGTCGAACATTTTCCAGACTCCATAGCTTTAGAAAAATTCTCATAAATTTCAGGATCAATGGGGCTATTTTACGGTCTAATCTCAGTATATATTTAATATTCTTTTAAAAGAACTGAGCAGTTTTCGTGCTATTTGAAAATTAGGTAAGGTGGCAGTTATTAAGTAAGCCCATCGCTTAAATTTTTATATGAAAAATATTCATAAGGCGAATAATTGCTAGACATTTACTTAAAGTTTCACGAGTAAAATTTAAACCAGGACTTTAGATAAATATATCACATGTCTATAAGCATTCCATCACTTGAGTTTGGTAAAGCATAGTTCATGATTTTTCTGTAATACTATTATCCTTTCTTTTTAAAGGATAATCATTTTAACGGATAGAAACTCCGTAAGAATTCCGGTATCATGCTTTGAAAAAAGAAGTTATTTTCGGTCGCAGCTCTTATAATTTCATTTATCAAACTCATGTTAATAAATTGAGCAGTTACTCAGATTCTATGATAGAGAAAAGCATGAACTTACCCAAGCTATACCCTACAATTGAGATATTTCGAGTAATACCATACCTACGAAAAGTAAATTTTCATGGTAGCTTTCCAAAAGGTGACATGAGCCTCCCTTACACTCAAATGCAGAAAAGTCCTGATTAAGGCTTTGTAAACCTTCTAATAAGATTGGTAAAGCAGTGAACTTTAGCTTTTTTCAATATTATTACACTCCCTCTCTTCGAATAAGTAGTTTCATTTATAAGTTTTTCATCTTTGTGCGCACTGATTTACATTTGAGGTGGGCCTTTTTCGGCATCACGCAGTAAGCCCAGCTATTGATTCTTTCCTATTTATATAAATTCTTAGTTATTATATCTGCTGGATTTCTTATTATGACACAAAAATACATCTTATACATTTTATAAATATAAATTGGATGGTAGCATTGAATTCTGGACCTTAGTCCAGTTTCTGCTAATAATTACGCTTTGTTTTCCTTCTTATTACTTTAAAACACCGTAATTGTTCCTTTACTGCTTCCCGCATCAATCTTTTTCACATGTCAGATGTTTCCGATACTCTAATAATTTGAAAGTCAACAAACGCCAAGACAGTTTTTTTGTAATCTCATTTTCTTTTGAAGTTTTATTCTCCTTATCCATACTGAAATTGGTAGATGGCTTAGATTTTATTGCTCTTTTTCACATGAAAACTTTCTGTTTCTCATTCTGATACATTAAAACGACTTTTTAGTGATAACTCTTCTACTTCCTCCGGTAAATAGAATTCTAACCACTCTAAAATTTTGATGAAGACTCCAGGTTGAACCATTCCTAATGATTTCATTTCAGAATTAGATAATCATTATGTAAGTTTCCAGATTTTTTCTTTGGTGATTTGTACACAGTACACTGTTCCAGATTAGATAATTAACATTTATATATGATAATTAAAATGAATTCTACTTAATTTAATTTATCTTTGCAGTCCATTTATGCCCGCATATCATAATAGAATGCGAAATAATAGAAGATCTGGAGCTTCTATGTATTATGAGACTAATTGGGAGTCAATAGTTACAGTGGCATAGTTCCCTCTTTTTTCGCTTCGGTATATATTTTTCCATATTTTTAATGGAGTACTCAAAATTTTCAGAAAATGATTCTAGCGTCCATAAAACGCACTTAAGGGTTATTATTTTCTCACTGGCATATGAAAACTGGCACGTGGATCTTATGCTTGACCTAGATAGTATTTTCTCTTTAAATTTCATTCTGCTTTAGTTTAAAACTATGAATTATTCTAACCTCATATATGACCACAGTATATAAACCAGCCATACATGCATCAATTATTTCGAGTTTTTTTTCCATTATGTCGTTTCAAACTGCATCAGATAACTTTTTACAAGGCCAAATATCTTCACTTTAAGCTTAACAAAGAAGCAATTGAACTAAAATAGTAATTAGAGAAACATTCATCTCAATAAAATCTAAACTTTTGCATGGAAGAAATTGTAATAGACAAATTAATATTTTCGAAATGTTTTTCTTTCGAAATTTTTCCTTAATTGAGATTTTACTTATACAGGTATTTCTTGATGAGACACCCCGTTTTGAAGCTTTATAAATTAGTAGCCCTCCATTTAAGTCTTTCCATTTGTATTATTTTATCGAAAAGAAGTTCTTTCATAAGAATTTCTCCTCCAATGCTTATTTTCCTGTATCAAACGTACCCATCTGCATCTATGGTCACTAAAATACAGTAAAGTTTGGTTTCCAAGCTCTTACCTTTACGTATCGCGAGTGTGTGGATGTGATTATGATTTCAGAACAGATAAGAAAAAATCTACTTCTCATTCGGCAGTTTTTTACAGTCCAAAAAATAATCGGTAGTTCTTTCTCTTGTTGAAACTATCTATAATTACTTTAAACTATTCAAGCTCTATTTTTTTCGAATTACTGCGTTACTAGTGTCTTTCTTATTTTTCCTTTTCTCTCTACATCAAGTTACGCTCAAGTTTTTATCCCTTTTCTTTATCAGTTGTAGATTTTTCATCCATTATGTACAAGCTCAAGTTTTTATCCCTTTTCTTTATCATCCATTATATCCTCTAAAAACTCATCGAGACCTACATTGGTATCCATACTTTACCTTCCATGTCCCTAATCGCTTATTTAAGAAAAATTGTCCCCAAAGCTTCCATCCTTGAGGTACGCCTCATAAAAGTTCTCAGAGGAGCTTCTTTTAGACTTTCTACGCACTAAAAGTTTGTATATTTGTTCTTTCTTCCTGATCATCTCATTCTTTGCGGCTTTATCGTTACCTTTAAAAAATTGCTTCTCTCCTTTAATCTTCTTACGAATCTATCATTATTATACCAATTTCCCTCTCCAGATCATCAGAACCCCTCATTGTATCTACATTTCGCATTAAACACATCTGAAGCCCGATTAAACTAATCCTACACAGCATTCTATGTCAATTTTTACGAGATTCCGGCTGTTTTAAACCTTCTAGCAACCTATTTAACGTTCTATCTTCCTTTTCAGTACGCTTTAATATTTTCCAACGATTACCCAACGTTTTGTCTCATGATAAGTCCTTATCCCGGAAACTCTTTACCTCTCTCCTTTTCCCTACTTAACTTTTGTTGTATTTCACTCCACAGACCTTACAACTGCATATACTGTACTGTAGATTCAAACCACTGGTAACCTTGCAGCCAGGGCTACTAGGCACTTTGCTGTCATTACACTTTCCTTACAGTTCTGAACACAGCGTTTGACCCCATTGGTACACTTGGAATAGTTACTGGCGAGTTGCACACTGGGATATTACATCATTGCTTTACCAATCAAAAGTCGCCTTGCTATCCCAAGCCACCTGGACCAATGTACTTCTTACATCTTGTCAGAGTATGTCACTCTTGCCGACTACAATTCTGAAAGCGCTGCTTACGATACCGTCAGGGCTGTTTTACGGGAATACCTTTGAATTCGCTACTGTTAGACTGCATTTTCTTTTAGTTTGTAGCTATCTTCAGTTCTATATAAACCCTGGTTTGGAGCGGCCGGCTTTACCCAGCCAGCCTCAACCAAAGTTTCAACCACAGTTCTACCTTGATCTGCTCGTGTGCGCTTAACACCCCACATCGTGGTAGCATCGCAAGTAAGTTGTGCCTTATTGTGCGTTTTTCCAATCCGCCAGTTGGGATAAAATCTCTACTAGATTTATCTCAGCTGCCCGATTGCAAACAGAGACTAACATTGTGTTTTTCACTCTGACCCTTACGCGGTAACCCACAGTGTCGTACAACAGGAAGTCAAAGGGCCGCCCTCCATCGCCGTCAGAGTACGACTCAGAAGACCTCGCCGACTTTCGTTCCCCGCCCACCTCGCCAATACTACCGATTGGCGAGGAAGAAGATCCCAAGACCCCGCTTCCTCCGTCGACTCCGAGAACCCCCATCGCCTTACTCAGCCCCGAGGAGCCCAAGACACCGACGCCGACTTGCCAAGATCTTGTCTTACCCGAGCACTGTCAGTGGCATCTCCCTTTGTTACGGTCGAAAGCCTCGCACCCCTTTTCGATCGTTTGCCCTACCCCCATCGACCGGCCTTCGATCCTTACCCCCGGTCCCGAGGAAGCCGTCGCGTCCGACCGTCTCGAACCCGTCAAGGCCACCGACAAGTTCAAGGGCTCCTCCGAGAAGGCTTCAAGTACTGCCGGACGCCGCCTCTGTGTCGATCCAAAGGGTGGTAAACCATCGAATCCGCAAGGCTAGGCCCTCGAAAAGGCCGCGGATGAACAAGAACCCGAAGTCCTCTCCGTTCCATTGTCGTCATTGTCAAGTGACCTGCTCCGGCCGCGTTCAGTACTTCGAGCACCTCCGTTCCCGTCGTCACATCCGCCGTACAAGCAAGAAGGAGTACAAGTGCAAGGACTGCAATATTGAGTTGTTCAGTGAACAAGACCTTGTCCGCCATCAGAACGGGGCTCAGCATCGACTCACAGTCAGAGGTCACAATTAGTATCTTTGTTTTCCATTAAAATTGCTTGTTTTTGAGTAAGAAAAAGGAAAAAAAGCAATAAGTTCATTCTCAATCGACTTCGTGTGTGTGTTGTGTTCACCCTTCCGCTGTGATTGCAAGCTTTCCTCTGCTGCCCCCAGATCCTTGTAGTAGGACTTACAATTGTAAGTCCGTATCGCCATCAGGACCTAGACAGGACAACCACCGCAAAGCAAGAATCGGAAGAAGGGCTACTATAACGCACCCGACGTGACTGACGTCAACCCTTACGTCAAAGAAGGAACTTTTTGTAAGTGCTCCTGGCGGATTTGAACCCGCGACCACCTCATCAGGAGCTACTTACACTTAACCACTAGGTCACCAAGACCGGAATTTGAAGGTGCAAGAAGAACCAATCAGGTTATAAATCACAATTTTTTCAAAAATCATTGCTGGCATTTTGAAAAACCAGCTTCTGGAGGCTTCGCATCGTGGGTAGTTTGCCCAGGAACCATCTAGGAGACTCTCTGTTACTCCAGGTGTTACAGAAATCGTGTACACGTATCACCACGTGTACACGTGTAAGGTCGGAAACTTCTCTCAGATACCAGGCCAAATACTGTTACTGGCTTTGTGAACCTAATCGCTATGGATCAGCCGCAAGTCACCCTAGAGTCGCTTACGCAAATGGTGCTTCAGTTGCAGCAGAATCTTGAGCACGCCAATAACCAAATTGCGGCACACAGATCAGAGCTTTCTATTGCAGCGCAAAAGGTATCCTCCTTAGAATCTGAACTCGTAAACGCCCAAAACCAGGCCAGCTCGTCAAATAATGCCCTAGTGGACAGTCAGGCTGGCCCAAAGAAAAACAAGCCAACTACATTCACTGGGAAAGGATCAATTGCTAGCTGGTGCGTTCAAATGGACAACTACCTCGGGGGAAATGATGGAAATGGACCCCTACACATAGCACTCAGCTACTTGGCTGGAAATGCCCACGAATGGTGGATGGTCCACTTCAAGACAGAAGAATGGGAAAGGAATAAATTCCTGGCAGTCCCTGAAGGTTGCTTTGATCCAGCGTTTTGAAACGCTGAACAAAGAGAAGATCGCTCGAGACAAACTCGCCCGCTGGAAACAAGTCAAAGATGTTCCTACCTTCAACGAAGACTTCAACAAAATTATACTCGACATCCCCGATATTGGAGTTAAAGACCAGATAGATCGTTACTCTCGCGGTTTGAAGCCCTATATCTGGAAGGCGTTGTGCACCAAAGAATACGTCAATCTCTCCGATCTAATGAAGGATGCTGAGCGAGTAGAGTCGGCCTATCGGCGTTCTGGACCCGGTAACCTACCAAAGTCTTCTGGAGGAAGGAATGGAAATGGAAGCTCTTTTGCTGGAACCAGCAGTCCTGTACCAATGGAAATTGGGAACGTAGAAGTGATACCGGGGCTAAAAAGAAACACTCCCAATTTACAGAAGCTTGACAAAGAAGAACGTGAAAGATGTATGCGCGAAGGTCTCTGTCTCAGGTGCAGACAGAAAGGGCACATGGCCAAGAACTGCCCAAAAGCCCGGAGGAACTGATTGAAGGTCCCCAGTCAGTTCCAGTCATTGAAGAACCATTAGACAACCTTGTGTTAGACAAAGAAACTCGGGAGTTATCATTGAATCAAACAAAAAGGTCCATTGTGTCCACCATCAGGTCGAATGCAACGTTCATTGAAACATTCTCCCTGCATTCGAGAGAAATCACAAGGGCCTTCTCATTGTCAAGGGTACAATTGCTGGTGGACCAGCAAAAATCCTCATAGACCCTGGTGGTGAGATCAACTTCTTGAGTGAATCGTTTTGCAAGAAACATCAAATAAAGACCCGAGATTCCAGAGAGCTTGCTGAAATGGCCAACGGTGCGGACCAGATACTTCAAGAATTGGTAAATGCTGTCATTGTACATATAACTGCCTATACTGAACCTCTGTACTTTGCAGTAAGCCCATTGAAGCGTTATGATGCAATTCTTGGGAAAGAATGGTGCGCCTCGCATGGGGCAAAAATCAATTGTTTTAATAATGAGGTGAAAATCGAACATAAGGGAAATTCATTCATATTTATTGCTGATGATGCCGTAGTGAGTCCTTTTGTATCTTTCAATACCATAGTTAGTGATTTCGATGAGAAAAAAGAGTTATTTGCAGTTTTACTTAGACCGTTACATCTAGTGAAACAAGAGCACCAGTATACCCTCGAGACATACAGAAGGTTTTGGAAACATTTGCTGACGTGTTTCCAGAGAAACTCCCAAGAGGTTTGCCACCGAGAAGGAAACAAGACTTTGAAATAGAATTAAAGGAAGGAGCAGAACCACAAAAGAAAGGTCTCTATAGACTTTCTGACAAAGAAATGTCAGAACTCCGAAAACAGTTGGACGAACTACTAGAAGCTGAGTTTATAAGACCTAGTAAGAGCCCCTGGGGAGCTCCTATCCTATTCGTGAGCAAGAAGGATGATAGTCTACGGATGTGTGTCGATTACAGAGCCTTAAACCGGCTTACTGTAAAAAACAGCTATCCCTTACCACGAATTGACGACATTTTCGACCAGCTTAAAGGAGCAAAGTTCTTCAGCAAAATTGATCTTAGATCTGGGTATCACCAGATTAGACTACACGAAGATTCGATTCCATTTACCGCCTTCAGAACACGATACGGGCACTTTGAATTTCTTGTTCTGCCGTTTGGACTCACTAATGCGCCAGCAACTTTCATGAACCTAATGAATGACATTTTCAAGGATCAGCTCGACTTATTTGTGATCGTCTATCTGGATGATATCCTAATCTACAGTAAGACATGGAAGGATCACTTGGATCACATTCGAACTGTACTCGAAATCCTCAGAAAAGAAAAATTGTTTGGCAAATTATCTAAATGTGTCTTCGGAGTTACAGAAGTCGAGTACCTAGGACACATCATTTCTCAAAGTGGTATTTCTGTTGATCCAAACAAGATAAGTGCAGTCATGGAATGGCCGATACCAAAGAATAAGCAACAAGTACAGTCTTTTCTTGGTTTTGTCAATTATTACCGGAGATTCATAAAAGGCTGTTCAATTCTTGCAAAACCCCTCACAGAATTGACGAAAAACGTGAATTTCCAATGGAGCCACACTCAAGATGATGCCTTCAAAGTACTCAAGCAAACACTTTGTAGCGCACCGGTTCTCAGAAATTTCGACGCCACACTGCCTATCTACGTAACCACAGATGCATCACAGTATGCAATTGGTGCAGTGCTGGAACAGGAAGAATTAGGTTCTAAAAGGCCGGTCGCGTTTGCATCCAGGACTCTTAATGATGCGGAACAAAACTATGCGGCCCATGAAAGGGAACTTTTGGCCATTGTAGATTCCCTCAAGTGGTGGAGATCATACCTTTATGGTAATTCATTCACCATTCACTCGGACCACTATCCCCTAAGATACCTAGAAACCCAAGAAAACTTGTCCCCGAGACAAGTGAGATGGCTGGAAAGATTAGTTAATTTCGACTTCAAGATAATACCCATCTCAGGAAAATCAAATGTAGTGGCGGACGCACTATCGAGGCAACCACAAGATGTGCCGTCACCTTATCAACGAAACAATTCATTACTTCAAGAAGTTATTACCAAGACATCCTCAGAATCCAATAACATTTCGACCATATCATTCACAAACACTGAGTTAGTGGGGTTGGTAGAAGATTATGGTAGGGATGAGAACCTCAGAACCCATTACCAAGATCCTAGAGCTCCCTTTGAGCGTCGAGGGATGCTTCTACTTAAAAACAAGAAGATCTGTGTACCAGAAGGAAATTTCAGAGTCAAGCTCCTGCATGACTATCATTGCACTCCCAACACGGGACACCTAGGAATAAGCAAAACTATCAACAGAATATCACCAAAGTTTTATTGGAAAAATTTAAGATCGGATGTAATCCGATACATACGTTCCTGCCAATGCCAGAGAACCAAAGCAACCAATCAGAAACCCGCAGGTCTTTTACAACCACTAGAACCACCGAAAACCAAATGGACCCACATAACCATGGATTTCATCACACCTCTCCCAAAGTCGAGAAATGGAAACAACGGCGTGTTAACAGTCGTTGACAGACTTTCTAAGATGATCAGAATAATACCAACGAAACCAAACACAGATGCTCCTGAAACAGCACTGCTGTTCAAGAATCACGTATACCGAAATCATGGATTACCAGAGAATATCATATGTGACCGAGATCCCATCTTCATGAGCAAGTTTTGGACAAAACTTTTTGCTCTACTAGGAACAAAGATATCCCCCTCCTCTGCATACCACCCACAAACTGATGGACAATCGGAGATAATGAACAGGAAAATAGAGGAAATGATCCGTGCTTTCGTTAGCTTCGACAAATCAGATTGGGATAATTTCCTGGTAGACTTTGAAGTTGCTTACAACTCCTCTGTGAATGTCACCACAACTTTCTCACCATTTTTCCTCAATTACGGAATTCAACCACGAACAGTACCTTTAGATGTTTTAGCGTCAGACAATCCAGCGGCAGCAGGTTTTCTAAAACATATGCAAGAAGCATTAAGGAAAGCCCAGAATCACATCCGAAAATCCAATGAGTCCACCGCAAAATATGTAAACAAGAAAAGAAGGCCGTCTACTTTCAAGATTGGTGATAAGGTTTGGCTATCAACAAAGAACTTATCACTTGAAGATGCGGCTGATCACGCAAACTGAACCCAAAGTATTGTGGTCCCTTTGAAATAACAGAGGACATTAACGGTGTAACTTACCGTCTGCAGTTATCTCAACCGATGATCGACAGAGGAATACATAATGCGTTCCACGCTAGCCTCTTGAAACCGTTCTTTGAAGATGAATTCAACCGACAAATTCCACCACCGCCACCACTCCAATTTCAAGATGGACATGAGGAATACGAAGTTGAGTCTATACTCGCTCATAAAAAAGAACGTGGAAAAAATAAATTCATTGTCAAATGGAAAGGGTACGGAGATCATGAGAACTCGTGGCTTCCCGAATCATACCTCAAGAATTCACAAGAACTTTTGAATAAGTACAAGCAGAACCTCAAGAATCGGGGCGATTCTTCTCTGTAAGGGGGAGTGATGTTGCATTTCACTCCACAGACCTTACAACTGCATATACTGTACTGTAGATTCAAACCACTGGTAACCTTGCAGCCAGGGCTACTAGGCACTTTGCTGTCATTACACTTTCCTTACAGTTCTGAACACAGCGTTTGACCCCATTGGTACACTTGGAATAGTTACTGGCGAGTTGCACACTGGGATATTACATCATTGCTTTACCAATCAAAAGTCGCCTTGCTATCCCAAGCCACCTGGACCAATGTACTTCTTACATCTTGTCAGAGTATGTCACTCTTGCCGACTACAATTCTGAAAGCGCTGCTTACGATACCGTCAGGGCTGTTTTACGGGAATACCTTTGAATTCGCTACTGTTAGACTGCATTTTCTTTTAGTTTGTAGCTATCTTCAGTTCTATATAAACCCTGGTTTGGAGCGGCCGGCTTTACCCAGCCAGCCTCAACCAAAGTTTCAACCACAGTTCTACCTTGATCTGCTCGTGTGCGCTTAACACCCCACAACTTTGGATTATCAACTAAGCTGATCATGAGCATGATCAGCTTCGTTAATAACCTCTGGTGTAGAGGCTGGGGTAGGGCCAGGAAGAAGTAGAGTGGCAGAAGTGGGGGCAGACATGTAGTTGGTTACACAAGTAAGGAAAGGAAGAAACATTTGAGTAAAGGGTGAATGCTTATTTTTACACAGCGGCATCTTCCGTAGTTAGTGTCGTTTTACGAATTTCATGGCCTGTGTGCACTTTAAGTAGCCAATTTAAGTGCACAACATTGCAGCGAAAACAGCAGAGAAAATTTCTAAGCTGTGCGTAGAAATACAGTGAGAACTTGGTTGAATCTCAGCCCATAATCTCATGACAGTAAGCAGAACTCCTGGTAATTATGGAAGCACACTTCCAATTTCTTTGATGCTTTTTTCGCAATTCTCGCTTCCAAAAACGCTCGTGCGTTTTTTATATAAATTTTGTTCTAGTACATAGAAACAACCCTCTAGAGGTGATAACATTAAATCCGCTCGAATGAAACTCTCAGTATCCACAATACCTAAATAGGGTTTTTTAAAAGGAATGAAAATACTACCGTACTCCATTAATGGAAAAGCCATAATGTGGAGGCCGTAAGAGTCCATTAATATCTCTAGATAGGCATTATTTTCCACTTTTATCAATTGGTTGCCTTTTGCTAGGTCTCGAGTTGACCGGTAACTGCTTCATTCTTCAATATTGCCCTTATAATTATCTCTTAACTTGCTTTGAAACTTTCAGAGGTTCAATTTACTCGTATAATATAGATTAAGCCTACCTAATACCAAAAAATACATTAAAATGAATTGTATCGGCAAGAATGACAGTAAGTCAGATATTTTCAAACTCACCATATTATCATCATCAAGGGATATCAATCAAATTCAAATATCGTATTCAAACTAGGCTCTCTTTCAGTTCTATTGGCCTGTTTTTTTTCTTTTACTCCTCAACTTTCTCGGTCCTCTCGCTCCTGTCCTCCCTAAACATTTTGAACACATCAAAAACTCTCATTCTATGCTCACACTAGCGACGGAGACGAGAGCAAGCTCTACCAACGAAATATCGACAAGAGATAACAATAGAGAATATTTAGTGTGTTTCAATATTTGAAAGACATAAGATAGTACAAAGTCGATCCTTTCCGCAAATTCCTGTTGCCTTTATCCCGAGAACAATCCTTGAACTCTTTTCCTTTAAAAACAATCGTCCTTCCTTTTCCTTCAATAAAAAAAATAAATCATAGACTCCTTTTCGTTTATGAATCCAAACTCACTGTACAGCTTTATTTTCTATTTTATGTTTGAAGGATTGGCCCTCTTTTCGCGGAAGTAAATCTTTGGACTCTTGATCCACTTGGTCTTCCAAATTCAGCTCTGATATTTTATCAAACATATCTTTTATTATTGTCCCTAATTCGTGCAAATTCAAAGCCGCAACGTTGCCCCGCATTTTTTTGTTCGCCAAAAGTTCATGAAAGTTTTCGAAGACGTTACCCTATGTAAAGCTGAATATTATCATCGTTCAAACAGCACCCCTGCCATCAACCACTCCATTGGCTCACCCACTTTGTCCTCAACATTACCAACCTCCACCAATCCGTCAATATCGCCAAATCAGCCAGAGCCCGTCGTCCCATCAACAGCCTGGCTTTGATGATCAATGGGCCTACTGACTATGGGCACTATTGCAGAAAGATGGACCAGTAAGGCGTTCCGGAGTGGTTCCGCGGTCATTTTGTGGAGGAGGCAGAAGAAGCAGAGGAGTAAGAAGAGACAGAGGAGCCTGGGGAGGATGAAGCGGATATGGACTGATCCCATGATCAGTCCATATGAGGAGGACTGGGTGGACCCGTGGGATCCATTAGTATACTACGGTAGGGGAGTGCTATGGCGGAAGAAGGGGAGAATGAGGGTGTAATTGTAATCTCAGGCTCCTCTGTTACGGATGGAGCGGAGTTTAGGGTTCTTGAGGAGTTACTTGAGGGCCTTGATATGTCCGAAGAGGCTTCTTATCATTCTGGGTCTTTCGACAGAATTTGTGGGGAATACATTGGGGCATGGGGTTTGCAGGAATTCTTGGCTCTGATACCGAGGAGATTGATTTTGAGGAGGACATCTAGATATTTATCCTGATGTTATCTACTTTTCGTCATGCTCTTCCAAAAGATTCCCTTGAATGCGTTTTATAGTATTTATTATGTTTTTTAGAGACTTTTGGTTAGTCAAAAAGTTTATGTAAGCTGAGTAAACTGCTTCCTCTAAAAGATTTCATGCAAATTGGGAGACAGCTTCAAGTGCAGACCCTAAAAGTGTCGAAGTTGAAAGTCAACTTCTGCCCTAAGAAGAATTTATGGTGCGGTAGTCTTTGAGCAGAGGTGGTAGAACCTGCTCCTTTTATACATATTGTAGCCCCTTGATCTCCAGTCCTCATGCACTACTTCTCGGTCCCACAATTATACTTCGATAGCACTCTTCTCGCTTGAAACACCTCCGTTCTAGGATGATTGGTTTTGACAATCTCATCCTTAGTGAATTATTCCTATCAAAATAGTCACCTCTTTCCAGTGCTACATGAAGCAGTCGCAGATTAGCCATAGATAAAAGTGGTTCGGGAAGTAAATCAACACGACGGCAGAGCCACCGATTGCACGTAGCAGGCGACCCTGAGTGGAACATGCAGGACAATAGCATATAGACTCCTCAAGATAGGTACTGTAAAACGGGGCAGAATAAAGTGAGCCTCGCTGAATCTAGTCGAGGAGGACGTCCATCTGTACTCGCCTTTCTCAGTGCCTCCCAAGTCGCGCTAGGGGCGAGCGATGACTATCCAACCGAAACGGAAAGCCTAAGATCGATACGGCAAGGGCTCCGAAGCGAATATGAGCGATCAATAAGACCTGCCGGGCGTTGATGGACCGCTGGGCCTTGATGCCCCGGCGCCTGCGTCCAGCAGGGCCTTCCTCTCTCCGGTTCCATCCGCTCCCGTCCTTGCCCGCCCTGACACTGCTTTTCGCAGATATCGCCGTTTCCTCTTCTTTGGTAGCCCTTCCCGGGCCACCGCAGCGCTTCTCCTTGTTGATCCCCCATTCTCACCCAGCGAAGCTACCTTTCAATTCTTGGATTCTATCCATCACCTACCGCCCGGTCCTATACTCCTATGCCCCCTCATCGTTTGCCACTACCGCCATAGTTCTCAGTCTCGGACTTCCGCCGTGCTATTCATAGCTTGGATCTTTCAACCGCTCCTGGGGCCGATGGTTTGTCCCCAGTGCCAATGCTATTCCGCCCGTCAGGGACGGTCATGCCCTGCCAAAATTTCCTTCAAGCTCTGACAAAGTTCCTCAACGTCTACTTGAACGGCGAACTTCCAGCCGCTTGCCGCCCGTACATCTACGGAAGCCGTCTCACCGCGCTGGTGAAACCAAACGGTGAAATCTGTCCTATCGCTGTCGGTCTTCTCTTCCGGAGCCTAATTAACTAGGCTCTCAGCGCACAATACTTCCCCCGCCCTTCGCTCATACCTTTTGTCTCATCAGTCGTGGGTAGGCGTCAAGAACGGTATCGATGCGATCATCCACTCCGTGCGTAGTCTTTCCCAGAGCCCTGAGTTCTGCGACCACGTGTTGGTTCCAATCGAACCCCACACGCCTTCATTCGCATTCCCTTTCATCACATTCTTGGAGCGGTACAAAACTTTGCCCCAAGTCTTGCACGTTGGGTGCTCTATTGTTGCGGTGCCTCTGCGAAGCTTTCTTTCGGCCCTTACTACTTCTGTAGTGCCGAGGGCACTCAGCGAGGGGATCCGCTGGGTCCCTTTCTCTTTGTCCTTGCTTTTCATCCCCCTCTTGCTCTCGTTACAGGAGAAGTTCTCACCTGGTCTGAATATATAGTAGGCAGACGATGGCACCATTTTCCTTCCGCGTTCCCAAGCCTTTGCCGCCATCCCGTTCATGCAGCTCGAAGGGGGTCCGCTTGGGTTCCAGCTGAAACTTTCCGAAACCCAAGTGTACGGTTTCTTCCCTTTCCACATCCCTTTATCACTTCTCTGCCCCCGTTTCTATCTCCCCCCCCCCCGGTTTTGCTGTGGTGGGATCTTCACTTGGTTCGGACAAGTCTGTTTCAGTGTTCTTCACAGAACGCCAAACCGCCCTGGACCGTATCTTCCAATCTCTCCGGGTTCTGGACCATGCGCAATTGGCTTTCCACCTTCACCCATTCTGCGCGAGCGCCTCTAAAGTCATGTATTTGAAACGCACGCGTCCCCCTACTCAATCTGCGATACTCGCCCCCAGCTTCGTTCAGAAGCAGAGGGAACCGTTCCACCAACTGCAATTGCCCCGCTCGGATCGGGCCTGGCTCCTGGCCCCTCTCCCCTTTTCAGTAGGCGTTTTCGGTCTCCTGCAAACGTCGGACATTGCAGAGGCTGTTAATCGATTCCTTCCGTCTCATCTCCGACCTGCTGACCCTTTCCCACGACCGCCACTTGGAAGAGGCTCCCCTGTCTGCAATCTCGCTCCTATCTTCCCAGTATCCGCAGCTGTCCTCGTCGCTAACGGCTACTGCGCTGTTCGAGCTTTGTTCTTCGCTGGTCCACGATGAAAGTTTCCAATCCACGATCAAAACTGAACTCATGCTTTCTAAGTTCGAGAGGTTGTTCTTGTCCGTAGCAGCACCTGATAAGGCAGTTGGCATCGCTGCACTCGTCGAATATAGGCTCCCCATCCAGGATTCCGCGTATTCTAATCGTTGGGATCTCGTCCATTACGAATGGACATCTACATTCCGCGTACCTAGGTCTTCACACAAGTGATATTGCCGTCGACGTTACTATTGCACATTCCTGTTTCGCCGCCACATCTCACCAAGTACAGTTACCGCATGCGCTGTCGCGACATTCGCAGAGCGCGAGAAACATCGTCATTGCGGTGGTTCGTAAAGATTTTCCGTTCCGTTCCGAGCAGGGCCCAGGCGACTGGCGATGCGGTACAAAAATTTAAAAACTCCAGTCGCGGAAATTGTAAATATCGAACGAAGCTCTATGGCCATTGTTACACTAGTGCCAGCCAAATTCTCAGCATTCTAGAACTAACTCCTGGCACGCCTTTGACACGAAATGTCCGGCTAGTTCGTAACTGCAATTTCAGCTTCCGTCACTTTATTCACATGGAAATTGTCTCTACTCGGTGCAGGCTTTTTTAACACACAAAAAGACTCCCCCCTATTCGAGGCATTGGCACTACTGTACTGTAAGACTGCCCGATCTAGACAAATGTCTGTTGTTTCAACACCAACTGGTCAAATGTACAGGAGGGCCGGTACCGCTGTTACGCACTAGCCGTGGAGGAGGTCGTAGTGAAACAAAGGGCATATTTTGAACGCATCCTTTTACGAATACCCCCTCTTGGTCGTTCCTGGTGCCTAGATGTGCCCCTTTCCTCTCTGGGTAAAGCCACGAACCTTCGAGTGGTAACGCACCAAACATTCCCCCCTACTTCGAAAGCCATGACGTCTGCAGTACGGTCGAGCTGACGTAGAAAATATGGTAACACTAGAATTCAATCACCACATTCAATGCAGTGCAACAATGCGCTGCGTAAGAATTATTGTAATGCTGAAATGCTGAAAGGGCTGTGCTGTATTTAGCTGTGATCGGCGAAAAGCTTGAAAACTGTAAACATAATTCATTGATGAGTCGATGTCAACCAAGAGTGTCGAACAAAAGCTATTTGTGAGTACAGTACAGTACTTGATTTACAGTACTCTGCACAGCCATGGATAGTACAGTATGCTAATCAACACGTACGGTATTTGTTTGTAAAAGTACTGCAGGTACGCCAACACTTGGATAGAGATAGAAATCGCAACCACCTCCACGTTTCGATGACTTTTGCTGTTACAAACCCTTCAATCTATTGTTACGCAAACTAGATATTCCATTAGTCTTATCTATGACATCATCCTTGAAAGTCTTTGATTAACCTATCTTCTGCTTCCTACATTCCAGCCAAAAAGTCCAAGAAAACTCAAGAACAAACTTGAGGTTGGGATAACTCATGAGACGTGTCTTCCTATGGATGCACTTAACTTTTATTAAACTAGAAGTACACTGGAGCTGCAAGGGGTTCCAGTTTATAAAAATCTTTACATGCGCAGGCATGCACGCTCTTCCTCGCAAACGCTAAGTTTGATGAGTAAACTAAAAGGACAAGAGAACGTACTTTACTGCTGCAATGTGACTCGTTGACTAGATATGTTTTTTTTGCTGAGGCTGTGTTTAGTTGAGATAGACGAGTTGTCAATCGTCTCTAAACAAAGCACAACCTTAAGTAAACAATCTGATAATGCGTAGAAAAGTAGAAACAAAAAGGAAACTGCCGTCACATGGAGTAGCTGCAAATATGCTAACTTGAGGCAACCAACAAATTGCTATTCCAACGGGATGGTAAAGTCGCAACTTCTTGGATACGTCTGAAATGATTGAACCGCTTTAGTCCAGTTGTGACAATCCATTGCAAACATTTACCTGAGGTGCTGCCTGTCGCGACCCGTATTATCATGTGGCCCATTGCGCAAGTAATGACATGCAATAAATGTGCAAGTTGGTGGAAATGCTCCGTTATTCGTGTTGTAGATCCTGAAACATGGTTTGAATGCAAGTTCATAGGACTCCCAACATTTGCACCACTCGCACTAAACCAACTCCATGTACACTAGCTCAACAATAAAAAACCCATCTGCATCTACCCCGTTCACCCCTAGTTTACAATTAAATAATTTCTTTTGGATTTCTTTCCGACAAAACAATGCTTCAAGAACGTCCAAGCTGATCCCTCGTCAACGATAGAGTTAATTACTTTACATCTTTTTTCCGTAATGAATCCATCAGCTCTACCCCGCAAGAGTTTTTACATTTCATCACTCGACGAACAGAAAACTTGCAAACTTTTGGTCGAGTGCGATTGCGAGGGGGAATTTTTTCTCTAAAATCATATGCGTACCAATCCTATATGATGGAAACCTGGAAAGAAGGGCAAACATCAAACTGTTCCAATCTATTGCTGTATACGGAATGTAGCTTGAAGTAGAATGACAACTTACTTCTCCAAAGTATGTCAGCTTACAACTTTACGACAAAAAGTTTGGTCACAATTTGTGCCAACATCAGCAAGAGTCCTTCCTAGAGCTGTGAATTTCGGCAACGTTATCGGCAAAAGAGCATTTATGTCGCAGATTATCGGAGACTTTCTTGATCGAGTTCACACATGCCTTTCAAGCAAATCAGAAATCTGCGTTCCTTCCTCTTGGTACAATTTTGTTGAGCAACCTCATTTGGCTCAAAACTACATACATGGGGAAATAGGGATTGTGTTCACAGCGAGACTTTGGAGGGCTGTGCACCGGGGGAGTTTTGGGGGTGGGCAATCTATGCCGATGAGGAAGACAGACATCTTCATTCTGTCTGGAAAGATGTAGGGATTGCATACATTAAACTGTCGAGTTCAAGGAGTATGGATTGGTCGTTTGGTAAGAGTGCGGTACGTGGCAGCGGCATTTCGAGGCAAGAGAAACTTTGTCTTGGTAAGACGTAAAGAGTCCAGCAACCCGATTTCTTGGTCTCTTCAAAATAGCCTACCCCTCCTCGGGGCCTCCAAATGCTTGTTCCCACGGCCGTAAAGATTTCCCCCACCTCAAAAATAGCGAGAAACGAGACTTCCCGTTGGAATCAACTTACCGTAAATCATAAACCTTGCATACGCATGTATATTCGCGATGTAGCTGGAAAGGGGAAAAAAGGGGGGTTGTTTTATTGAGATATATGGATTGCCAATCCATACATCTCAATAAAGAAAGCTGGACCATTTGGAGTTGTAAATCTGAATGTCGGTAAAGCGAGCTTTATCAACTATGCATTTTTTAAGGGTCACGAGTGCTCGTGGCACATCTGCAACCCTTACGAATTCATTCAACTACCACCCCTCAACAACTGTATTGAAATGAGCGTAAAATCCCCAGCAAACACAGAAGAGACATTACCATAACTTTACATTTTTACATCAAAAGGTTTCCTTCCTGTCCCGGTAACTGCATAAATTTTAATACGGTAAAGCTTACTGGTTTGATACCTGTGGAAATTTTTGACATGCACTGGGAATTATGTACAATTATTTCTCTACAAACTCGAGAGTTGAAAAATAGAGCGACTTGAGTGACCTCAGGGTCTTCGCAGTACCAGAATCCACCAACAGAAGGGAAAATCCAACAAGCGGAGTATCTAGTTAAAATATGAGGGTTCGAAATAAGATTTGACTGCCTTTCCGACGAGAAACTAGAGATTTGGCAGAGGCTCTACTTTTTCGACAACGGACTAACTTGATAGCTACAGTAGCTTTAGATACTGTCAATAAATTCCAAAAGTTGGATGCTACTGTACAAAGCGCATATGCACTATAGATGCAAGAGAGTACAAGTCCCATCTCGAGATGCCATCGGAATAACCCCATGATTTACGGCTTTAGACTTGTTGAGAGGTTGTTCAAATGAATTTGCTTCATTGAATAAATGAAACTCAGCAGGTACTAGCCATGAAGAAACCACTAAATTAACACTTGCACTAGAACAAAGAAATCTACAACCGACAACTGTAACATCTCTCTCTCCGTTCGCAGCATTGGCCCCCAAAAACCAAGGTTCCAGGAAGACTACACATGATCACCCATCGTGTCAACCGTGCCGAACCATACCACTCAACTAAAGCGCCATCTTAGAGCAATCCAATGCTCTCCATAAACATTATAAAAGGCCCGTTGCATCGGTTGATCCCACAACGTTCTCTGTGATGCCCAACGCACTCAACCTCTTCATTCTCTCAGCTCCCCTCCTTCCCTTCCCCTTCCCCACTCGCGCACCCCATGTGAACCCAGCCCCTGCTATCAGCCCCTACCCCCGCTAACGTCACGTCCGTACACCGTCTTCATCCATCGTGTTTCTGCCGCTATTCCTATGAACTCTGCTCTTTTGAATTTCAATTGACCTAACAGATTTGTACACGAGTGATCTACTGAGCAATCAAGTTTGTTCCTGACCCCTGACATCCTCGTGAAGCGAATCAAAAAACCTGGGACATCCGTTTTCTCTCTAGGCTTTGTTCTCCTCATACAAAGGATCTGCATTATCGGCACTGGAATGTGGAGCGGTGAAAGGAGCAATAATGATGGAAGACCAGGTTGCCGTTCATGCCAAGAATGGAAACGTTGTTGCATGCGATATAGACAAGTATCTACAAGCGGCGCAAGCAGGTTGGGGGAAGACGGTGTACAGCGTTCCGTTTGCGGGGGTGGGGTAGAGCGGCTGGCTGTTGGTTAAGAAATGGGAACAGCGTCATCACAAAGTCATCATATCGAGTAGGAAGGTTATTGTTGTGGCGGATGTGTTTGTTTTCTGTTCCAATATAGTTTGCAGGGTGGTGGGAGTGGGGCCGGTGAGCGGGTTGAGATAGTTTTAGGTGAGTGGAAGGTAAAATGTGCCGAAAGTATTGGGTTTGCTTCTATCTTCAAGGTGCAGCTGTAGCGCGGTTAAACTTGTGTGCCCAAGACCCATTCAAGTGTAAGATGCGGGCAGGTTGGCAAGTTGCACGTCGTAGCCGACTTAACTACGGATGTACGGACTGTAGTAGTTTTCGATATTTTTAAGGTAACGGAAAATGGTGAGTTTGCAACAGGGGAGGATCTTTTTGGTGTTGTATCATTTGCAGAGCATACTTGTTTGCGACATGGACGCAAGTTTGAATACAACGTATCAAAGATTGGGCAGTGGAAGGAGGCCTTTGATGCGGTCAGGGTGACTCGTCGCACTTTAAAGGCGAGGATACAGAATTACGGGATGCATTGGCGGCGGGGAATATGGGCAGTGAGTGCGGATCATGGATGGCAGGCTGGATGTGTTTGGTGGGTTGGCATGTGGGAATGGCCAAGTTTGACGTATTTGTGCTGGCTGGGACGGGTAAGGCGGAGCATGACGCTGACACTCTGACATGCGACTCGTGTTTATTTCATAGAACATTTGTCGGCGGTATCGTAACGGCATTGAATCTGTTGGGGTCTACAGAAAGTTGTAAAATCTCGCCGAAACCGAGCCGAGGAAATGAAGACGTTTTATTGAATACTCTATTTGTACAGCATGATTATGGAATTTTCGACTTTGGGGAGACAAGCATCATGCATACACCTGTATCCCATATCCCATGCCACATACATTTCGATATCAACAGAGTGTCTGCACAACTCGCACGCTCGCGATCCGTCACGGTATTGCTTTGAATGTCCGGTTTCTTTCATCGCGGCCCAGTGTCCCACCGGTGGCCCCGCTCTTCAACTCCAACTGAAAAAGCAGCCGCCACGGCAAATGCATCATACCCCGGCGCAATGCACCACACAACACCAACGCCACTCAAGCGGCCCATTTCCTCACCCAAAACCCCTCCCTCAACGCACCCTGCTCAACATTTCAATCCCAACCCCGCTTGGCCACTCGCGCACCGCAACCCCCAACCACCGCGACCCAACACACTCCCTGCATAACTTTCTGAACCGTTCCTCAAAACCATACACAAACGTATATTCTCACACCACCCCACCCCATACATCACCCCCGCTCACGTTGACACCATCTCCACCGTGCACATAGGTACACAACCCCTACAACCGCAGCTGCAACAACTCGAAAACAAAAAACAACGACACACGGTCCACCAGCAACTCGCAGCACATCCTCCATCCTTGCATTCCGTTCCACCGGCCACCAAATGCAACCCGTCCCACGCAGCACCCAGTCTCCCGAATTTCCGCCTCCAATCCCTCACACGGCGGCCGCGTGGCAGGCCCCCCCTGTGACGCATGGAAAACAAGCGGTATGTGTGGGGGATGGGGTGGGCGGAGAAAAGAGGACTGGGTGATTTGGGATTGGTGGTCGGGTGGTGATGTTTTTTTTTGGTTATTTTTATAAGGGGTGGTGACATGGGGAGGGGGTGTGGGCCAATCAAAGGAGGGACACGTGTCCGATGAGGGGAATGAGAGGCGCGAGTGGCGGTGACGAGATCAGGGGTTGGGTGGAAGGATCGGTGCGGGGGGGGTCGGGGTTGGGTAGGAGAGTGTTGGGAGTTGCGGGTGTATTCTTGGTGTTGATTGAGGGCGTTTTTTTTGTTTTGCTGCTTTGGTGAAGAGAGTGGAGGATGAGTGATGTTGTGATGAGAGGGAGGGGGAGGGGGGTTGGGTTTGGAGTTGTGGGGGTTGCGGTGTGGAGGGGGCGGGGGTTGGAGGAGGGGGGGGTTTGTAAGGGAGTGAGGAGGGTGGGTGTGGTTTGTCGGAAGGGGGGAAAGCGGAGGAGGAGGGGGCGTTTGGAAGGGGCTGGGGGGGGGAGACGAGGGGACGCGATGTGGGCAAGGTGGAGGGGGAGGGTGGGTTGGAAAGTTATTTTGAGGAAAAGGTGGAGAATCGGCTTGCGGTGGGGAAGGAAACGAGGGGGAACAAGGGAGAGGTGAAGGGGTGGGAAAAGATGTTGGGAGAGGTGGATGTGAGAAAGGTGGGGAGGTTGCAGGTGTTGGATTGGCTGGTGAAGGGGGCGTGGGTGGGACTCGGGGTGTTGGTCGGGGTGTTTGTGGTTGTGCATTTTGTGATTGTCGGGGACTTTTGGCCAAAGTAAGGTGGGATGGATGGGAGGAATGTTTAAAAAGAGGATGTTGTTATCTATAATATTTGACATACATGAAACAAAGCAGTGAGATACTTGAGATATTCAGAGATGGTTTGCCTACAAAAACACGCATCCGATGTGGTTGATCGGCCTACCTCCGCGACATGCTAGCACGGGACGGGCTTGAGTGTCGGTTACCGCGACGGGGACCACTTTTGCGGTTGCTCTATAAACACAGGCACATATTACAAAGGCAGAGAGAGTGGCGAGTAGGGGAGGGGGGTTGGGGGGGGGGGGGATATGTGTGTTCACGAAGTTTCCACAAATTCAATAGCTGCGAGCAAATAATACAAGCCGGGAGGGCCCTTGAATGACTTTCTCCTGGCGCGACTCTTGACAACCGCACCACTGACCAGAGGCCTGGGAGTGGGGTTGGGTTGGTCTCGTTTCCTCCTCTCCTGTTCCTCCTTTCTCTGTCTTTTGGCAAGAGCTGCGGGGGACTCGACGGTTACAAACGAGCTGTTGGTGGGGTCAAACATGAGTCTGCCCTTTTTCATGCGGACTCCACAGGCGTTGCATAGTGTTTTGGGACCGAGAGGGGAGCGACGCCAGAGTGGAGTCTGAGTGGAGTGACAGTTTGCGCAAATACGGGGCGGGTTTGGGTTGGGAGGGGTGTGGGGGGCGGAGGAGGTGGGCATGGTATTTTTTTTTGGGTGTGGTGTAGGTGTTGGGTGTTTTGCAAAAGTATGGAGGGAGGCTAGCGGAGGGTTGAGGGGTGGAGAGGGTGCTAGAAGGGGGGGGGGGAGCGAGGATGTGTTATGTGTGTGTGTTGGGGGTGGGGAGGGGGGGGAAGTGTATGGGGGGAGATGTCTATAGTTATGGTGCAAGAAAGGATGGGTTGGATTGCCTGAGAGGATTGGGAGGAGCAGTTTGAAAGTTGAGAGGCGATGTATGAGAGAGAGAGAGAGATGGGAGAAATTTTACGAAGAGCGATCGATTGCGCTGTGCTGTGATTGGATGTGTTTGTTACAAAACATATTGTCCTATGACAACCGAGCCCATTTTTTAAATTTCTCAACCAAAAAACCGAAATTTTTTTTTTTTTGCCCCCAAAAGGGCGCTGACCATTTAAACGAACTTTGCCTTTTTTTTTTGTTCTTGTGCCCTGTCCTGTTTTTGCAATCGGGCGTGATAGCTAGCTATTGCATGACCACCAATGGCAATCGCCGATGCAAAAAAGATCGCGGCTTTTGTCTTCCTTCCAGCCATGGGCCTCTGTTTGATAACCGCACACAAAAATCTCCCCTTTTTTTTCTCCCCCACATAAAATGGAGCCCTCCGTCACCTCCCGGCTCCCCGATCCACAATTTCTCTCGTGTGCAAGTGCACTTGCAAATTTTAACTTGAATTTACGACTCGCTCATCCTCGTTGCACCCCCTCAACCCCCACCCGTTATCCAACCGTCCTTTGGCCCCTGTCACCCACACCCAACCCCCGCCCAGCCACCCTCTTCCCATCTTCCCCCTCCCCCCCCGGCCCCCACATCCGTCCGTCACACACCAAAACCCAATGCAACATCCCACCGCTCTACTCCACTTCCCAACGCCGCACATACACCCCATCCTCACCACGCCATCATCCCACCACAGCTGCGCAATCTACCCTACGTTACTCATGTACACATGTATGTACCACCCCTACTTTCCGACACGCCGATGCGCTGGGTGCCACCCCATGACCCCATGCTACCCGCGCTACCCCTGCAACACTGGATATCGCCTCTGCGTTCAATCCCCCACATACCATGCGTTGAGGTAAACTCTCCACACCTTTGCATGGCGCTCGTGACGATCGACCTATTTTCGCTCATGTATGCAGTGCATCAGGTGGTCGCCGAACATGTCCACGGTTTCTGCGCAGTTGTTTGTGCGGCATGCGGTGTTGGGGGGGGGGTACAGTGGTACCTGGCAGTAGTACTGCAACTAGACCGAGAAAGATTTGCGATCCCCATGTGTGTCGTCAAGCCGGTTTAGCAACGGGGAGGCTCATCGACGAGCGAAATGCTTGTTTCGTGTGCTGTCGCCGCAGTGTATGCGGTGTTGACCCGCTTTGTGAATTGCGTCTGTCGTCCGTTTTGCTTTGCGAGGCTGTGTTGTTGCAGCAAGAGGCGCTCAACGCAACTACCTTTGCCGGCGGACATGAGGCAGGCCACACCTTTTTGACGTCGCCTGCATCGTTGCATGTGCAGAGCGCATGTATCAAAGCCGGTGATATGGAGCGCCCGAGTGTATTAGCAGCAGCGTGAGAGGTCAGGAAAGCGGCGGCCGCAATGTCGCGCGTCGACGTCGGGCCTGTCACCAGCAATGGTTTCTTGGGGTCTGGCGGATTCCATGGGAGCTGGAGTGCGTGAAACATGTCACGGTCGAGAACCACTCCGGCCAGAGTTTGCACGCATTTATCGATCATCTCGTCGAAGCACCTGCCGCCTTTTTGCGGATCTTCAAGGGGGAACGACGCGTGACTATTCGCCGACCTGGCAGAAGCAGAAGCAATTTGGGAAAGTTGAAGCCCGTCGGAGAGGATTACAACGCGCCCCTGCTTTGCTACTGAAATAAGCTCCGTGGGGGAAAAGTAAGGCTGTATCTACTTTGCAATAACCGCCACCTACTGTACTCCATACTGTACCAAACATTATGTACAGTACAGTACAGTACTGTACAGTACAGTACATTACCCCGAGAACAGTGGGGTCCTCGCTCCCAGTCTCAGCGTCTCTCCCAGCACACACGCAATCCGAGCACCTATCGCGAATCTCGTCGCACCTGCACCCGCATCACTGCGTCCCATCACACCCTCCCCTCCATCCGCTCCGCATGCACCGCCGCACACCTCCCGCAAACCTACACCGCACCTTTGCACCTTTGTTCCCCCCAACCAAAACCCCTCCCCCATCATCGGCATCCCCATTTCTCCCCCTCGCTCCACCCCGCATCGCCAGTCAAAGTACGGATATCTTGCTATGCGATGTCCACTGCTAGAGAAACGTTGCCGCGTGTTTTGTTTTGGCGCGCTAGGTTGCGTCGGTTGGAGAGCCAGGGTCCATGGGTCGGGGCCGGGAGCCTGGCATGCGGGTGTGTGCGGTCGATGTTTTGACACTTACGGAGTGGTCCGGTCACTCGACGCGCAACTTGTTGTCCGTGCGGTCGACTGCGGCCGTCCGTGTCTTCCCCGCTGGACCGTGGATGCGGCTCGTAGTTTATGGAATTAGGAGCTATTGTCGCCGTCCTCCAGTATTTGCGCCTGGCCGGCCAAATCCTCCACCTTTACAAAACATTGGCCTGATGGCCCTCTCTCTCACCTCAACCCCTCCTACAGCTCCTGCCATGCGACGTCCCCTCCTCGGATGCTGTCACGGTTCTTGGTAGCCCGATCGGCACCCCGGCTGCATGCAATTCCTTCGCCCTCAAAGCCCTGTCAAAGGCGGAGTCACTCTGGATATCCCTCTCCTTCATGAACGAGCCTCAGATCTCATACCATATTCCCCGGTTCTGTGTCTCCTCATGTCTGGTTATGTACTTGTTCCGATCAACCCCGCCGCATATTACCTCACCACTTGCCCAGGCTTTTGACAAGGGGGTGCAAAGGGTTTTCCAGCAAGTTCACCGAAAGATGTCCGACATCGCAGGGCTTTGGACCGCGCAGCCTTTCCGTCGTGGAGGCCTCAGCCTCAGCCCATGCACTCCTATCAACGTCATCGCCTACACAGTTTCCAACCCTACAAACATGCCCGTCATTCGACGACGCCGGCACACAACCTCCATTTATGTCGCTCGGCTTCTGGCCCCATCCTACGACATCCTGGCCATGAGTTTGGACCTCCGGGCAGAAACACGACTAGAGGCACTCTTATCGCGCTCCCACCACCTCCACCTAAACGCCGCCCGTCCCCTCCAGGAAGAGATCACCCATTACTTCCACCCCTTTCACCTCTCCTTGCTGCACTCATCGGTCCCTACCGCCCCTTCTTCGTACCATCCTACTCGTTTGGCCCCTACTTCTTCCTCCACGGCTTCCGCCTCCTTCTCAACGATCCCACTGCCTTCCACCGACCCAAACACTTCCGCGGAGATATGGCACACGATGGTCGACTTTCGCAATAGTCTGCTGCCGCCAGCGCTTTCCTACTTGCCTTGAAGGTAACTATACTGTCCCCCCTCTCCTCGGCACCATGGGCCATCACGCAACAGCCTGCAACGGTGGTGTGGGTGTGGTGCGCCGCCACAACGTCTTTGGGATATTCTATAATGCGAACTTACGAGCTCAGCCATTTTCCTCACCGTATTTCGTGAGCGGGTCTTAGCCGCTGACCTCCACAAGTGCCCAGTCGAGCAGCGTGCACTGGACCTCTTCATCGACAACCCTATTTTGGCGCCCACCGCACAGGGACTTGATGTGAGCATTGGCAACCCTCACTCCGTGCGATATCGCAACCAGGCAGATGGAGGTCTTTCAGAACTGACCCGGGCTGAACGACGGATAAGGGATTTCTAATTGATACCGTGTCGTGCCGGGAGCACTGACCGTCTACCTATCGCCATTGACATCTGCGGACAGATTGGCTCAACCGGACTTTGGGGTCTTCATCACCTTAGCAACAGCTGATAGTCAAAGGAAGCAAGCACCCCCTCTTTGAATCACAGAGTCTCAAGACACGGGTCTCGGCGTATTTTCAACAGTACAACGCAGTCATCGCCGCCGCATTCATCACCGCCCATCTCACACCCGCTGAGGCGGTGTCCACGGGCCACTGGCAGACCATGCTCCGCCGGCATCTCGGCCTCCCCGTCTACGATGACTCCCGCCCGCTCTCCTGCGCCCACTGCAACCAAGCTATGGACGCACTCGGGGACCATTCGGCGGACCTCTGCCATGCCGGCTTCGGTAGCCCGCACCGCCACAACTCGCTACGCAACGTCTTCGCGTACCACGTTGCTTGCGCAGCGGGCCTGGGCTGCCCATACGAGGTCCCGCTCCTTGTCCCGGGAACGAATATCCGCCCTGCGGACATTCTCGTTCAACACACGCCCCTGCCCACTGGCCAACAGGTCCGCCCCATAGCCTGTGATCTTACCGTTATCTCCCCTTTCAAACAAGGCGTACGCTCAAGGGCCACACAAATGTCCGGCGGCGGCGCCGACATCGCCCACCGAGACAAAATCAAAGACTTGGAGCGCAAACTGGTACGCCGCATCCCGCCCTCTTCCCACAACATCCTCCAGGAACCAAACTTCAAGATGCAGCCCCTGGCTTTCGATTCCTTGGGTGCCCTATCCCCCGCCTCCATTCTGTTTCTCGAAGAATACATTCCGCGTATCGCAGAGAAGTTTGACTTAACTACAGGTGTGATTCGCAGGCGTCTTTATCAGCGATATACCCGGATACTGTAGTTCTTGGCCGTGTAGACAGACATGTAGTGTACTGTACACAATACAGTAAATACTGTACTCATTCACTTTACTGAGTCACCGAAAACTGCGCATACAGTGCTGTACTGCGTGTACAGTACTGTACAGTGGAGTCAAGGACTGACGCCACACTGTTACACTCCCTCCCATTAAGCAATTTAGGCTTCCGAGTCTCAGTCGCTTATCACTGGTGTGCAGTCCAAATGTGCAACGTTGCAAAGTACTTAAATCCAAGTTGGAATTGGGTGACTAAGCTTTGTGTGTTGCGGTGCGCGACAAATTACCGATGCTGCACATGTTGACCAGATTGAGTAGCTAAGCTTCTGATACAGGCGTGTCTTCACTCCCGTCGAGCATCCGCTACGACCATTTATGTACAGTAAAATTAAAAAGCAAATCTGCCGCATCGATAGAACGTACAGTATAAAACAGCAGTATAAAACAGAATACCTACATTGGCGAAATCTTTTTATTCGAAACAGACACTGCCAAAAATTAAACTCAAAAGTGTATTTTTGAGATTGATTGTTTCCATGGGACACCAGGCGGTTTTACGATGAAAAAGCATCTGACAGTAGCACTGTATACTTAACTTTAATCACCAAACCCTTCCGCGTATAGAAATGACGTCTAACCAACGCTTATTCATAAATATAAAGAGTCTCTGAGTAGTTGCTTTATCGATTGAGTTCAAACAGATGTTAATAAGGTCCATTAATCCTGAGTTAGAGCTAAACTGGCGTTTACCAGCGTAGACTACCTGAGCCAGTATACCCCACAGATTCTCTACGGGATTGAGGTTTGGGGACCTCGCGGGCTACTTCATAACCCCGGTTCCGTGATATAAACTAGTCTTTTGCGGCCAAGGAAGCATGGGCAGGTGCATTCTCCTGCCGGTATACCCATTCAACTGACAAACTGTCGCCTCTCAACAAAAGTAGCCCCTCCAACAGCTTCACATACTTCTGTCCATTTAGGAGGAATGTTACTTGAACTACAGTAATTCAGTCCTACCGAAACCGCAAAAAGCTGCCCAAACCATTATTCCATTACCACAATGTTGACGCTTAGAAACTATCAACTTCTTTTTCCTGAGATAGTGCCAATACCTTCTTTAAAAATCTGGACAATCACAGTTGACCTCTTTTCTTCACTAAACGTCACACGACACCGTCAGACACATATTCCATTGCGCATCGAAGCTGAAATTGTGCCCGTTTATGGCGCAAACTAATTCTGACGTTAAGATATGCGCGGTTGCGGCTAGTGAAAATGGGCAACCGGAGCACTCTGCAGAGGATTTTAACGCTTTTGGTTGAATTTGATGCTGTTAGCATCAGCCGACACTCACATCGGAGTGTAAGTTTTCGCTGGTGTGTTTGATTTTTCTCGTTGCATACGCTGAAGGATTGGAAATGGATTATAGAGTGAAATTTCGCGAACGATAGAGTTGTTTTGAAATAGCAGAAACGGAGTGGCCTACCTGTTTCAGAGCTAATGCTTGAGAACGCTAGGTCTCGGTGAGTTTACTAATTCTGGGAATTATTTTTGCTGTAGAGTTCAGGAAGGGTGGTCGGCGGATTTTTCTTGCTGGAAACGTATAATGTTTAATGCCAGCAAAAGATTTCATAAAGCAGGAAATTTTATTGTGTCCTGTGACAAAAACCACCCCCAAAAAGATGTATTTCATAAGCAGTTCATATTTTTACCATTGTTTTAAGAGCAATTCCGTTAGGGAAGATTTTCAAGATAAACTCTAAGCGTGGCGATGAACCAGTTCATTTTGGGGGATGTCCTGTGGGATCAGTCGCCAGTGTACAGTAAAGTAACTAACAACCTGACATTTCGACGCAGCTCATGGACGATCCCCCTCTATGAAAAAAGGCGTCTCTATCTTTCCTTAGTTTCTACGGGAACATTAGGTCTGTATATCAGTTCGAAAAAATTAGTTCAGAAATTCAATAATTTGGAAATACATCGGGCTATAAAAGTTGTACGATACCGCAGCAATAAATAAAATGCATGCATAAACTATTAATTCTGAAACAAAACACTGCTCAAACCAATCATAATGGTTCGAACAAAAAGAATAACTAGATAGTTCAGCTTTATAGAAATCTTTATTTTAAATACTAAAAATCTCCCCTAAATATCAATACCCGGCTGCAAGGTGGGCAGCTCAAAGGCACGAAACTGTAATTTAATGCGCGCATGGCGGCATTCGCGGTAGCTTTACTGTGTTAGTCTTGGCTTACAGGCAGTGAACATGCCGATCTTGTACGTATGTGTACGTATGCGGCGATAGCTGTGCAGGTTATCAACTCGAAGAGAGTTCCAGCGAACGTGTAATTTTCCAGCGGTATACATAAACGGAAATAAATACCACACTTCTTCTCGCCCCACCTCCAATTTCCGCACAGTAAGTGACATAAAGCACACAGTCTCCCAAAAAATTTCTTTACGATTATGGGGTCCGATGAGATTTTTGTGTTGCGCTACTCTTTGGATCTGGAGAGATCTCCATTCGACTGTCTCCTCTTGGAGTGAGCCACCCTTATAATTTCTGTAGCACCCTGATATGTTTTGTCGGCGAGTATCGCCCAGTTTTCTGGGTAGTCACTGAACTGCTCCACCACTTGCATATTCTCTTCCCTTTCAGACCCCAGACTGGTAGTCCCCACAGCATGAAATTACCTTTTATCCTGAAACATAGCAATTTATGAGACAATGTATTGGTAGTTGTCTGGAAAAGCAACAGGTAAACCATTAGAAAGTACAGATACTTCTATTTCGTAACCGTAAAACTTATTTTTACCTGAAAAATACTTCTCAGCCTCTTCTAAGCTTCCATTCTCTCTAAATAATTGCTGAAATGTGGCGTCTGTAGCGTTCCGGGTATATGGATACGTTCTGAATAGTTCATATTCGACTTCAGCCTTGTCATTTTGTACTTTTTTCCCAACCTTGTCAAAAACCCTCGAAAATTTGTTTTAAACGTGCAAAAACTGCACCCGGTCGAAAGTATTCACCTCTAGATGGCCTTTTTGTTTTATTTTTCGTAGAAGGTCAAAGCCGGGTAATTGCTGTTGGAATCGATAGCAGAGGGGACCTAGTAATGGCATGCATAGTTGCTGAGGCCTTTTCGAGCTAAGCGCAGACCCCGGCGAGAAGCAAAAGCCCCGGCGAGAATTATTGTAGTGAAAATTGCAAATGAAGCCCTGGGAATCGGTTTTTTTTGGAGTTTTTTTCCTGATTTGGCCTACAAGTGATGCGCCGGGGGCGTTTAGTACTGGTTAGATTGGGGATGATGTGGATGAGGGATAAGTGAATACGCTTTTTTTCAGAGCAGCGGGTGGATTGGTATAAGCGAGTGCACGATATGTACTATTTCATGAGTGAAAGGGTGATCTAAGAAAAGATGCGCTCAAAAATGGCGTACTTTTCTGCCTTGTTTGAAAATGGGGGGCATTTCCAAGATAAAATGTGTTTTGAAACAGACTTGCATCAATAGTTTTTGTACTGTACTACTGGCATATAATCTATACCTACATTGTCATTAAATCGAGTGGTTACAACACGATTTTTTAATTTTGTGTTTGAGTTGGCTCCCTAAATTTGATTTTTATGCCTATTGTCATCGCTAGGACGAGGTATAATGAGCACAATAGTATAAGTTTCATATGAGAACAAAATTCAGGGCTAATGTTTTTAGTAAAAATATTTTTTGTTCTGATTTTTTTTGCGCTAACATACTATACACCTCTAACAGTAGAGAAGTTCGATCAAAAAAACTTTCGGTGATTTTAACGCTGGTAAGGATACAAACCACTTCTGGCTTCCCGAAAACCTTCGATTTTAGTGCCAACTTGCCACATTTATCCTTTCAGTATCTGCAGGTGGATTATCAAGCCATAACTGTGTAGAGTTGGAGCAACTAAAGACCAACATAATGTAATTGTAAGCTTCCAGAGCATCTTTTATAATAAATATTTAAGGGTCCAAAATTTTCTTAAATCGCTTCAGTCACTGTAAATAGTAGTATAATAAAGATTTTTTATTTCAATAGATTGCAGTAAAATTGAGTTACTTCTAGTAAAGAGAACATTTTTATATCTTCTTTAAACTGTCTACGCGGAAAAATTACTGGTCCGGCTATTCAGTTAAGAGATAGCCGAATATCCCTAATGCCAGAATTTTATGATCGATATATATCTCAGAGTTTTTGACCGTTCACAAGTTCGGTGGAAGTGACCAGATCCCGGATCCAATTAGATGGTTGTCAAGCTGAAGACATCAGCTTCCATCGTGCCAAGTTTGACAACTTGTACTCAAAAATTGTGGACACAGTAAAGAGTAGCATACGGGGTCCTGAGGGCGATTGAATATGGCCAAAAAAATGCTCTTGATCTATATATCGATCATTGGCAGTGCCATTTTTACCGTAACAAAGCGTGCTACAGCTAGCTCTATCTACCACTTCTCCTCCGTTTACGGCAAGCTCCTTGGACAGCAGATTCCGCGGTCCTCCTCTTCGATGGTAGAGCAGTAGACCCTTGTCCACCACCGCCCCCCGCATCAACTCCATCATCAGCAACATTTGCACCGCCATTATCACCACGATCACCTATACCATCACCCCCATCGTCAAGAGCCCCATCACCTTCCAAATCATCCTGAGCATCGTTCTGTCCTCCCGTCTGCGAATCGCTCTGTGCGTTTTGCTGAGCACTTTGCTGGCCACTTCCCTCAGCAGCTTGCGTATGCTGTCCATTCGATGCGGATGCAACATTGTTTGTAGCTTCTCCTTCTCTGCGCTTGTCACCGCTGTCCTCCTCGTTCACTACATCTGCCCTGCTCGGATTCAAGTACGAGAGTGCGACAAAGGGGTGGACGCGCAACAACTTATCAGCCATAATGAATACAGACGCAATGCCAAACTCCGAAACCAACAGCAGGAAATTCTCCTTTCCATAACCTCTATCTGCAGTAAAAATGCAACTATTCAATGCCTCCTCCCCTCGGCCATCCAGGATCAGAGACAACAGCTTTCGAACAGACTTTATGTGTTGCTCGCCACGTCTTCTAAATCTCAGCGCAAAGATAATTCGAAACAGCGCGTCGGCAACGGCATCTGCGCTTTGTCCTTCTCTGTCAGCTTTGCGATTATTGACGGACTTGACCTGATTATCTGAGGCTCTGGTTCCAAATAGATCGTCATCAAGCGTGGCCAATAATTGAAACGTCATGAAGAATACTTTTCGCGTTTCGCGAAAAGCCAGGCTTTCAAACTCTGTTAGCTGACGGGTTTGATCCCGTTGCGAAATCCATGAGTTACAGCCGTCATCTCCTCTGCCAGTTGGTGAAAAGGCCTTGATATTCTCGGAAATGAATCGAATCCTTTCCATAGATGGAGGAATATGACCAAACTGGCGAAGTAGGTCAATCGTCCGCTCGAAGCTGAAGCCCGTTGCATGTGACAAAAGAAGTACTGCTACGTAGCAATACATGTCCGGAAGAGTCACAAAGTTTTCTGAACGCTTCTTGTGTCTAATAAACTCGTTCAACCACTGCATTAGTTGCTGCAAGAACCCGTCCATCAACAATATTATTGCACCAGCTCTTGTTGGGGCGATTCCGCGAACGTTACATCGTAACTCAAAGTTGCGGACAGCATTTGTGCAGAAGATTCTAGCACGATCCTCGACCATGTCACTTGTCAGTTCTGATTCAAGTTCGATGCTCTTGCAACCGTCTGCGTTTATAACCCATCCCTTACTTGGATCATCCTCCTTCTTCTTCGGCCGACCGCGGGGCCCACACGTTCCACCCCCCCTAGAAGATCCAGTACCAACATTCGTGCCGCCCCCGGAAGCATTTTCACCTGCATTCGGCCCAGCTCTTGAAGTCGTTCCACCCCGGCCAACCCTCCTTACTGAGCCTCCACCACGGGCACCCCTTGATGTTCAGCCACCCCGGCCACGCCTTGACGATCCACCCCTTCTCCCACCTCTTGAAGAACCAGCAGCCGCTGAAGATGATCCTCTTCCCCTGGCCCTACCTCTGCCCGTTGAAGACCCCCTTGAAGCGCCAGTTCCCCTTGGCCGTCCGGGGCGTCGCCGAGGCGGTGGCGGGCTGTCAGTAACTCGTGCGCCTGATGCTGGCACTAGAGCCGGTGTTGGTTGAGCATCGGAGGGACTTGGGGGGGGAGTAGGCTCGAATTGGCCTGGTAAAGGGAGGTTTTCGACGTCTTGGTGTGGGGGTGTCATGGTGGGAAGAAGCGGTAAGCAGAACAGGGGCTAACTTTGGTTCTGCTCGCCCGATTTTGAATGTTGAACTTCCAGATTGTTCCCGAAGACCCCTTCTTTACAGCTGTACAGTGTAATTATTGATCTAATCCATTGTATGGATCCCAGAGATCCGCTCAGGAGATAGTCTAAACGGCTCTGATGATCGATATATAGATCAATGGGGCCTTTCGGCCAAAACGCCAAAAATTGCAAATGATCGAAATATCGATCATGTCCGGCAGTAGGGATATTTCATGTAGTCTAGATTGCAGAGGGAAATGGTACGGAATTGACTTACTGTAGCGAAGGAGGTAGTAGGTCGCGGTGTCCACGAGGGGGGGAGCGAGAATGAAAGCAAGGAGAAAAGGTAAAAAGGTTCCTTGAAATGCCGTTGTAATGTTGTCGTTCACTCGTTCATTAGTTTGTTAATTCTAATTCCTTCAACTGTAGCGAAAGATGTAGATAGAAAATTTTCCGATCGGTCTTTACCTCCTTTTTCCACTCGCCTCCATCGGTTGACGAGAACTGCTTTTTCAGACGTCCGTAAATCATAGGATACAATAGATGACAGCTAATACACTACTAAGCGCACTATAAAACAGTTCTGACATCTAGAGCTTTAGGGCGCAAGTAGTTGAATCTTTCAAAGTTGGGCCACGGCCATTTCTACAGCATAAACTCTACGATTTGCCCAAAATTGGACCGGAAAGGTCCAGATATAGTAAGAAGCTCAACTCTATAAGCCAGTGACTAATAGTGCAGGCTTTAGATACCAAAAAGAATGAAGTCCACCAATTGGCCGTGAAAGTACAAAAAAATTCGATAGATAACCGAAGCACTGTTTCCACACGTAATATATAGTAAGTTTGAGATATAAAAGCGCCTTAAATTCTGTAACGTCCCCATTCCCATCCATTTCAGTTTGGCAGGTCTCACTACAAAAAACATATCTCACCAATGAACTAATGATATCGATATGATTAACCTATCTGCTCGCCCTAAAACTCCCCTCCAGTATCTTTTTCGGACTAAAATGGATTTCTATTTTCCTAGTTTAATTTTTCACCTACTTTCACTTCTGATGTAGGGTATGTGAGGGCAAATAGACCAAATCTCGAACCATGTGATATTCAACAAGTCCTCGAGCATCGCTTGGAATCATTGCTTAAAATTGCGTCAACTGCGACTATGAAACACCCAAAGGGAACTTTAGATACTGTCGGGACCTAATTACCCGGACATTAATTGATTGAAGACCAGGCGGTGGAAGTGGATGAGGATGTGAAGAATCCATATGTAATAGGAAAATGCGTCCTCCGTGTGAGTGGAGATAGGTAAAATAGGTTAAAATAAGGTTGCAGTTCTGTAAAAAGTCAAATGACTGGCTGGAAAATTAAAAGGAGTGGTTTCCTCATACTACGCATGTGGTTTAATTTAATTGCAAGTGCAACCAGAACAAAGGATTCATTATGACAGGAGTAAAGTGAAAATTAATAGGACATAGGATCATTTTTAAGACATATAGTGACCTAAATAAGCATGATTACAACACAAAGTATTGCTTACAGCGCAGAAATCTTACAAACCGAGAGTATGAAAATATTATTTGGGAACCAAAAAGACGGGCCAAGAAGGCCGGTAATTACTATGGTATCCTTGGGTATCCATACTGAGCCCAAGAACTTTTCAGTTTACGATGTACTATGCAGTTATAACGATATCGTTTTAATATCTCAAATTCATGAAGCATATATGAATCCGGTATCCCAAGCGCACAGGTTTGATTGAGTTTTCGAAAAATATTTATGTTCCTCTTAGTAAAGGCGTTGGCGTTGTTGTTCTGGCTTCTTGTGAATTGAATAGCAGCGAATTCTTTCGAGTCATAAGAGTACCTCAGATTTTTCAATGTGAGGAGAAGGCTATAGTCCATAAGTTCACGAAGGGTGGTGGTCGCGTAGTGTCTATACCGTTCAGATCTTAGAGCGAGGGGGAAAAGAATATTAAAAACACTTCCGCTTCAATTATTATCACCTGCGTGGGTGAAAAAGGGTCCCGAGACACCTTATAAATTAGCCACTGGATTACATTTAATATTTTGGATTAAGGAAAACATCTCCAAGAAGTGTCCAGGATCTCGAGAGAATAGGCCAGGCAAGCCGCATCTTTATGACTAATGGATTTATTATCAGTGCCAAGATATATGCGGATCGGATTAAGTTACCAAATTTGCGAAGAGCTTGATTGGATCGACTCAAGAGATGAACTCTCAGATCGGATTTAAATTAGTGGAAAGTACTCTGTAAATGCTACATAACTGATAAATTCATCTCGAACGAAATGAGACAGTCAAAAAGGAACTTAAAATGACTGAGATTTATCCGGTGATCATTTCGGCTTCTTTAGCCTTCCATGTATTGAGGTCTAATGGAAGTTTAGCGATGGTACCCAAACAGCCCTTCATAGGGGCAGCAACATTGAAAGAGGTTTCCTGGAATTTCTGGAGTCTATCGAAAAACATATTCTCCTCACACCAGAATTTTAATATTCTGAAAGTTTTAGAAATTTACAAAAAAAAATCTTGGACTGCTTGCTAGTTTCCAGCAAGTAGGAATTTATCCAGGACTTTGGAAATAATAAGAAGAGGATTTTGAGATGAGTTACATTTCATGAATAATTGCGGAATGCCAAAGACGCATTAAAGCACATTTTCAAACTTAAATTATTCTGTTGCACTTTACACAGCATATTCTATTCAACGAGACCATTTACAGAGGCGGACAGTATACTTACGAGGAGGTTGTTTTAAATACATCACCACAGCAGGTGAGCTTATAGGTTCCGATTAAACGGTCAAGGTTGGACAAATACACCAGAGATAACTATAGCTGCCTACAAATGGAATGATCGCTGTAGCAGAAAGAAGAGTCTATATAAAAGCAAACTGAGCTGTTGCTGATTACTTATCGATGAATCATTCTCCTTATCCCTATTCCCTCATGGAAAAAGTCCTAAATTCAGTTTCAGATTTTCCATTTCTCTATGAAAATTTACTTTAAAAAAGCATTACCGCGATATAAGAGTTTATTTTCTTGGAAGGATACTAATGGTTAATAACGTAAAAATATTTTTTATAATTAGTGTAATTGGAATTTTCTTTCGCAGCAGATTCTTCTATAATTCAACTTGGGTGTAACAGAAGAGATTTTATTTCCTGTCATCGGCTAATCAGAAATTTAAACTCGAACTGGGCGGGCAATTATTTTTATAGTGACTTTAACTTTAGTCAAAATGTCGAATATTCCTATAGAGGAGTTTAAAAATATATTTTATCGTTTTAATACTTGCGCCAATTCTGACATCATGACTTTCGCCGGACTGGAGAATTTATTCATCATAAGGAAATAATTCAACTATGGAACGATTATCTGGTTCCGTTTACATAATTGATATTGACTGAAAAATGCATAATTATTTACTTCAAAGGAAGCTTGATTCGAGACTTCTAAATCTCCGGTAATTGTTTTGGCATGGAAGGAGACCGAATGGGAGTAGCACCAAGAGATTCAAAATTTTCATGCAACAGGAGCTGATTTTCCCGTACTTATTCTGAATTTTCGATATGTCCAATAATTTCAAAAGAGATAAAGATAAATACAGCTTAATGTCTTTGTGTGTGACTTTCAGCCGATTTTATTTCTTTATTTGCTCTGAGTGAGCTCTTCCAAATCTTCTTTTGCGTTTTGGACGTATCATGTATTCCAAACATCAATTTTAATTTGCTCTTGTAAGAAGTACATAGGAACTACTGTTGTGGGAATATATGATGGAACAGTAATGGTTGATCGGCATACCAGCATCTTCTAGAGCGTTCAGAGCGCCAAATTTTGATAATGTGCGCCAAATAAATAGGTGTCCACTGCAATTTTGTTTGGCCAAAAATATATCTTTTGTACCCCCTAGTAGTCCCAAAGGCACTGAATCGATTTTTCCACGCAGAACGTTTTTTGCGAGAACAGTTCGTGAGCTAATATCCTTAAATTTGAGGGTAGTACTCTCATGTTTCATCCGTACACTATATAATTGATACCGTGCAGCGAAATTTGACGAAGACTGAAGATTACAATTAACGTTGAAACGATTCCACTAAACATACTCGCAGGTAGGGGGTTCCGTAAAATACCATTGTTTCGCAGCACTTTACAATAATCAACATTATATAATTCATAATCAATCTGCATTGATACATGAGCCTTACTCATTTCGATACAGGGTTTATAAGTGAATCCTGGAGCTTATTCTCCATATATTGTCGATAGAGAAACCGAGTTGCAAATAAATACAAATTTGAATCTTCGAGTACTTTATATGTTTCGGAGTCTCTGTCAAACCTATCTTTGGATTCTGGGATCTTCAAATTGGATTAAACCACCCTGGAACCTAAAGTCGCTGAGTTTGTGGTACTTTTTTCACAACTTCCATGCAGGCTTCCCGAAAAGTTATGAAAGCATCTTTGGTCTCTTTCTCTTCGTATCTCGCTTAGACCTGTGATTTTCGTCATCGCTCCCATTAAAGCACCACTACCGGCGTGTGGAAAAGCCAAAAATTACAAATTTTAACATCAGGAGTCCGTATCGCATCACCACCGGTAAATGTATATCTAAATTGGGGAGCCAAATAGCTAAACCGGGATGTAAATCAGACGCATTATACATCCTCGTTTGGCTTTTGGCTCTACACAACGTAAACGAAGCTCGCAAATGAGCTCTGTTCACTTGGCACAGAATTCCCACTCTAAATCTCTTCCCGCCAAATGTTGAAGGACAACCTGCCTCTTCTTGAGCAAAAAGAAGGCGCGCCTTCCTCCCTTATGTGATGGAACCCCCATCCGGTGTACCTCAGATGGCGGTCGTTCTTCCGGAAAGCGGTTCTCCTTCGCAAGTACCTACAACTACCTCCAGGGGATCTAACTTCTCCCCCACTGAGGATCTCTTGCTGTGCAATGTTTGCTTATCTGTTATCGACCGAGACTCTGATGGATTCTGTGAAGTGGTTTCTACGTCTTTTGCCAGTCAGAGTTCTGGAACACCAAGGACTGGGAAAAGTCTGAAGAGCAGGTGGACTACTGTGCAGCGTGTAGCGCAAAAATTTCTTGCGGTAGAGAAACTTTATCGTGCAAGCATACCATCTGGCGAAAGCGAAGAGGATACAAAGAACAACGCAATGGAGATGTATCACCAAAAGCACTCGACAAACGACTAGAAGGGTAAAATCAAGCTAGCGTCACCGATCAAGTTTCTGGAAGTCATCCATTTTTTGGCGCGTCATCCAAAGTTTTCCTCACGTTATGGACGGCCAAGTCAGCGTTTTTCTCCGACCAGTCGTCAAGAAAGTGATCAAAGGATTGATAGCAACACTAGCGGGCCCAACTCTACTAGTTTTGAAGGTGTGTTCATACCTTCATCTGCTCCATCTCGTTCTCGTCCGAGGGGAACAAAGAAACGCAAAAAGGAGGCTCTGATTGAGTCAGGAGCAAACAAGATGTCAATGTCGCTTGACAGTATCAGTCCGGCGATCAGAGATGGTTATTTCTCAAAAGCGAGAGCCGCCAGCGTGGCGCTTCGTTTCAAAATCGTCAGCAGAATGTCTCTCTCCGATAAGGAAAGAAACAAGCTGCTTGATGCTTTGCTGAGGGAGGCGTCAGAAATTGGTGCAGAGCATAATAATGGCGATAATTTGGGCGACGGGAACCATCACGAAGTCTCATCCTCTGATCCCCCTTCCTCCGGGCTGTCAGATGAAGAAAGGGAAGGGGATGAGGAGGAGGCATAGGAGGTCTACAGGTACACTTGTCCCGACACTCTTACCGTGCTTCGCGCGGTAAATAGCATCTGTCGCCATCGGTAACTGGCGCTAGAACCCTATTAGCGCAACCTTAAAGAAGTTTTCAGTAAAAATTTACGTCTGAAATACTTTTCAGACTACTCTCTACCTGTCACGGCCCAAGGGTGATGTGAAAGACCTTCAACCAGCTCTTTGTGAACGCTTTGATTAACTGCAAGAGCATTACGTTCCATGAGTGCGACAAGGCCACTCGCGTGTTGCGTTTCTTCTTCCTCTCCAGTAAACGGTGTGTAAGCTGCTGTTGTGCCGTCTGCAAACCCCTCGACTTGTTGAAGGCTCCAAATAGCTGCTCCATCAACGTCTACCTCGTCGTTTAGATAACCCCGCAGTGCCATCGATACCATCATGTTGTGAATAATAACGCACACTTCGCTGATAAACACCACCATTTCGTGGCTCCATTCGTGCGTTTCTTGTCGCAGGATTCTAAAACGACCCTGTAGGGATCCAAACAATCTCTCTATGTACCTCTTTATCGATTCTTGTCGCTCTATCATATGCGCTTCTCTCTCGTTGAGGGGTGCTGCGTTTGGTCCTACAAATATAGCCCAATCAGGGTAAATTCCATCGACAAGCATATACAAGAGCCAGGACTTTGTAGATCCGTTGATTACGTAACCGTCTGGGAGGGCCATCTTACGAGTTCCTGATAGTATGTGGCAAAGCAGAGGGCTGTTAGCTAGCACCGTGAGGTCATTGTTTGCGCCTGCTCTGCCGGCGAACCCATGCTAGCATTAAAGATTACGATCGCACAGTGCCTCGCAGCTGATTGTTGCCATATTTCCCTGTTTCATATTGTGGTACTGGCATTTCAAGCTTCTTAGATAGTTTTTCCATAAGATATGCATGCAGTCTAGGCAGCCTACACACCCTGGGAAACCAACTTTCGCGTATCCGGAAACTATTGTTCTTATCTCTTCTATTGTTGGTTCTATATTTAAGAACTGAGGCCCAAAACGTATTTTCCTGGCTTTTAGAAGGCGATAAAAGTAAAAGCGCTGCGTTTCCGGATCCATGCGACAAATATCGTCCATTTCCGAAAATGGTAGTCCGCTTCCAAGTCTTCGGAGAGCAGCGAGTATCTTTTGGTGTGTTGAATGTCCAAAGCGTCCAGTTGCGTCTTTTTCTGCGCAAACACGGGTCAACTTCCAAAATAGCTCTTTGTATAAACCAACAGAGTTGGATTAGAATGCGAAAGACTTGCCTGAATGACGAAAGCGGGTGGACAGGACTTAAAGAAAGGTAGTCATCGTACCATGAGCATGGCCCTCTGTGTAGAGTTTTGGATGTTTCAATCGGTGTTGTGGCACTGCTAGTGCATCCAGTGTAGAACTGAACTGCAGTTGCAGCAGGAAGCCGAACATAAAGATCTTCGCTGTCATCAAAGATCTCATCAATCGTTGCATCTAAGTTTGAGGAGTTCTCCGAAGAGCTAGAGGGTGATGCCATTGCTTATCAAGGTCGATATGAGCGATGAAGGAGATCGACTTATACTCCAAGGGGTAGGAATTTCAGCAGTACAGTAGCTCTGTGAATTAGATGACCGCACGTTGTAATGTACAGTAGGAATCTTACTTTTGGTTATCTGGCCGGTGGTGATGCCCCCCAGTGTGTATCTTTCATCTTGAAATGTATAACATTTTACATATAGGAAATAGGCGAACCGGTGGTGGTGCTCGTAGTGTTCCGATTATTACCGTTAAAAACGCAAATATTTTTTCATTTTTTATTACATTAGTCTCTTATTTATGTGTCTACTAACTTAAAAGGAAAACTTTAACCTTATTGTCAGCTGCAGTCCTAATCTGAGACTTCATACCCGGGTATATGTTCCGTTGGTAGTCTGAGATAGAGGGCAGTTTAATAAAAGCGAAAAACTACCTTTAGCCTTGACTTATCTGACTATCAGGGGATCCATCGGTCTAAGTGCCTCAGAGACGATTCAAATTGTTATGTACTTACTACTCGAACAACTAGTATTTCGTTGAAGTAATGAATATACAGTAGGTTAGTCTGCAGTAGGAGCACATCCTGGAGGAACGTGGTCTTAAGAGTAGCCACCCTTAGCAATGTAATGATAGGTAGTTGATCTTAAAAGTGTCAGAGGTGCGGAGAATGAAGTAAAACTCCGCAAGAACCTGAAGGATCAGGTCGACTGCACCGATAAAGTTAATATCTGTTGAAATTATCGGTAAGCTTAAATAAGAGAGGTAGCGTTATCCTTTTTTATCACAAATAGTTACTAAAAGTAGGTTTGAACCATTCCTTCCAAAATATTTAACAACTTTTTCCGTGGCTTGTGACTTTTCTACTATTTCGTTCTTATTCGGAACATGGATCAACATTAACTCCCAAGAAGAAATCCATTTCGTACTGAAGTTCGTCAAGGACATATTTTATATCCGCATTATCAAGAAAACGCTTAGAATAACCTGTCATCCACAGTGAAACGAGTAAATGTATCTTTTAAAATGATAAATGCTTGCAGCGATGTGATATTATATCGGAGGTCATTCAAGGGTTTGAAGTATATTATATAGTCCATTTAGCATAAATAAAATGCAAAATTCCATAAAGCATCGAAAATGGAAAATGTAGTCGACTTGAGGCTTTCTGATATCGTTCATGGCTGGACAAGGGCTCCAAGATTCCTCTATATCTTCCCTCTGTTTTATTTATTTGCTTTACCTGTTATTGTCGCTCTTTTTGTTCATGAATTCCTTTTACTTGATCCTTTATTGTAGCTACACAAACATTGACTGATGGGCCGCTTAGAATGCTTTTCCTTGCGGCTCAAGACGGATATCTCATAAAATCGCTCATATTACTACCAATTCCGTATTTTCGCCAGAAAGTAGCCATCTGCAGCCCATTTTGTCGAAACATCCACTTTTTTGGGTTAAGAACTAAAACTGTCTGGATATTATAAAATATTTCATTATCAGGACCTGTACTGTCGATTAGTTCTATGAGGAAGAATAAGTTTCTTTGGACCAGCACTAGGCGATTAAATGGCCCATTTAACTGGATTGATTTGGCATCAAGGGTCCCTATGGAGACTCAAAGTGCTCTTTGTCGCCTACTAAATGGGGTATTTGCAAAACCAATAGAGCTAATCTTTTTCGTCGCTTCCATTTTCACCGTCTTTCGAAAATTTGGAGCTTGCCGTACTTTTTTGACATAAAAAGTTAACTTGGCTTTACTGGTAGCAAATTATTCTACTTTAAATTGGATGTTTCTGATAGTTTCCTTTCGGAGTCCTAGTAGATTCATTGCTCCAAAAAAGTCTGTTTTAGGTATAGCTGAGCCAGAAATGTTATGCATCCAGTATGTTTTTCGATTAAAATCTTAATCACGCACTACTTTGATGAGCTTCTAAAATTTTAGGTCCCCATGATGTAGGATTAACTGCAGTATGTGTGAATGAAAGACAGAAGTTTACAAAGGAAAACCAAATTAGCCTAAATATTTAAATGAAGCAATTTCGAAAGCACGAAACATCTGCTGAAGTGAGCCCAAGATGTCTTCCGGATTTATTTCTGCATTCAATTTGCAATAATTCTGGTTTCTCTCTCAGATCTGCAGTTACGGGAAAAATAGTGAAGTAGTATCTTGAATCTTGGAATAGTTTCTTGGTGTGCGTAAAAATCCTTCATCACAGGGAGAGTCATATTCTATTAGCTGTGTAATTGTTATAATGTGATTTTTACTCAAACTTGGCACCCTAGAATCCGGCGTTCACATAAAAAAACATAGCTAAGGACTTAAAATTTGTCCCTAGTGAAAACTGTATAGTCTTTAAAGGCGATACTAGCGATCCAGAAACACATTTATATCGATATTTCTGCTTTTAGCTACCTGGTGTCATAAGCTCTTTTGATCCGATTACTCGCAATTTTCTAGCATTTGGGATACTTTCCGTCATTACAATCTGAAGTAAAATTATACCCTTAAACACTGCAACAATCAGAGGGATCAATCCCTCTACCAACCCAACTTCTCCTCGCTACAGGCGAGCTGTGCCCATGAGTTGGAGGTTTCTCAGAGAAAGATAGGCACGAGCTCCCTATGAGTCTTTTTGTGTGTTTATTTTCCCCTTATCCACCTAAATTTCATAGCTTAAAGGTAAAAATACGTACCACCTCTCGTAATAGAAGAATAATATTCTGAAAAGGCTCCACTAACATTTTTTGAGCTCACTTTTTATCAATTTCATTTCTAATATTTTGCGGGAATTCCAGATCTAGAATTTCAGATTTCGCTACCTCCCTGTATGGCGTTTCTCCAACGTTTTCTAATAGTCGAAAATGATGAAAGACACAAACGCCTCGTTTAAGGAATAGACTATTGTAATTCCCTCCCAATGAAGTATCAGATAACTTCTTCGTATGTTTTTGTTTCTTAATAAAATAAAACCGACTGAGATTTCTTTTGACCGGATGTAGCGAAAACATACCTTGATTAAATTGAACTTTCTCCAATTCACTCATGCCCAGATATACCTCTTCATTTAACGTGACTAAGCCTCATGCCCAAATGGGCCGCATGAGCACAAGGAAAACAGTCTTGAATATGGTTCCCTGCAAGGGAATGTGATAGGTGAAAAACGGCGTCGACGGAAAATGAAACCCCTAAATACCAGAGTTGAGAACCAGAGGTGAGAATCGTTGCGATTAACTGAAGTGATACAGTAGAAGTTAACAGACAACGGCGAGGAGTGGAAGTGGAAGATCAGTAACTGTTCTAGTAACCAACTCTAAAGGAGCTGGTTTTAAAAACTCGCGTAGAGGATTGCGAATTGATTGAAGATTTTTTGTTTGAAGTTTACTCCCAACTTGCCTTTCTTTCTTCTGAAGGAAGTAATCAGGTTATATAGACTTTTTGCCAAACTGTAATCTCGATAAAACCAAAAAAAGCACCAGAAAAAAAATAAAAAGACTTCATGTGGACTCAGCTGATTTTACAAAAGATACTTGACAGACAATAAAAAATCTACTCGGCAAAATCTCCGTACTCTAGATCAAAACCTAGCACTTTACTTAAGAAATCAGAAGTACCCATGTAGTCCCCACATTACCGTGAATGGCTTACGATTGTCTACCCATTCCTGCAGCGAATACAGCTCACCTGACGACCCCCCACCCGGGTCCATGGTCGGGACTAACTGGTACAAAAAATTCATTACTACCCCTCCCATATGACCCTGTTCAACATCCCCCTCTTCATCCGCGTACTCCCTGGTTTCCTTCTTCCTCGGACGCGGACTGCGCTTCATCCTCTTCCTTGGACTCCTCCTCGCTCCCCTCTCCTTATATCACTTAGACCAGTTACGTGGTCATCCTCCCCCCGAAGCACTCCTCTGCCTTTCCATCCTCCAATTTCGAGTATCACCTGCCTCGTATTGTGCTTTGATCTCTACCAGGTGACGGGCAACGAGCTCCGTCAAGCGCTTCCTGGTTTGGCTATTGAGGTAGTCCTCTAATTCGGTTGGGCCAGAAGCGAATAAAGTGGAGACTGTGATGGGGAGAGGATGACGGGATTTGGATAAGGGGCGAGAAGGGGGTAGTCAGTGCCAGATGGCTGCTAAGGGGGAATGTGAAATGATAAGTTTTGTTGTCGCGTGTTCGCGCATAAATTTGAGGCGGCACCTGACATGTTTATATGGAGTCAAAAGGTTCAGATTTGCCGGCCGGGCGAATCGAAATTAGGTGTAAATTGGTCTCCTAGTGGCGAGTCGTGAAACCGCCCTTAAAAGGGTGATTTATGGAGAAAATCACGTTTAGGAATATTAATTATGGAAACTTTTATTTAGTGTAGAAGAAGATCAAAAAAATCGAGAACAATATAAGAGTTACGGTAACAGGAGAAGGCAATCGCACATAAAATAAGAAACGAGAAAAAGAAAAGATTATAAAGAAAAGCAAATTTCGCCCCATAATAGAAGAAAAAAGTGAAGTATTAAACGAAAGAAAAGGAAGTGAAGAGAGAATCGTAACGGGAGGGAATTTCTGCAAGTAAAGAGAGCACATTCAGTTTCTTGCTTGGCAGAGTGACTGTATGGAGTTTTCTGATCTGATGCTGAGGTGCGAGAGGCAGCCTGTGAAATTAGCATAGCTAAAAGTCAACATCTAAACCTGCAGCCTCCTCTTCAGGGTCTTCTGTTTCATCAGTGTAGGACTTTTGATGGGTCGGAAGTAGTGAGAAAGAGGGGTAGCAAAATGCTGGACGCTGAAGTCTTTGATGTTGATAGGTGAGTGAAAATGGGATGTTGAATAGCGGAGAAGTCATCATTTCCTCGATAATTCAAATGCGCGACGAGTAATGAATATGATTAATGTTTTCAATCGATTCCATTACAAAGCCCGCCCATTGAACCGTTCATAACTTCTCCCGCAAAAACTGGATGTCAGGGGAAAAAGCGGTACAGGGGCAGTTATTCACGCGGTTACTCGTATATCAACGTCCATATTTTCTCCGAAATGTTCTAGCTTAAATCTACGCCCATAATGACTTCAATGTCAGCAAATTATTGACTCTGTCCGAAACCTTGCCACCATCATCTCGAAATGGGCTATTTATTGTTATGGAGATATCATTGAGCTTTTATTCGGTCCTTAGTCTATCCTTAGTTCGACTGGCTCACAAAAAACGTGACATGTTAGTCTTTTTGCAGTTTAACCTGACCCTTCATCTGCTTTCTCTGTACTATCAATCTATTTTTAGCGCACCCTCCAATGCTTGTTATTATAAAGATGTATATATAGTTATATTTCACTGGTACGCAGACTATGCTCTCCGATTCTTCCAGAAGCCAGGACTGTCTTTTAGTTTCAATCTAGAAATGCACAATAGCTATGCTGAAAAATCGTCCTCTGCCTCTACGCCTCTCTTTCTTCCGTCCCCGTTTTCAACTTCGTCTGGCTTCGCAGTATTACAGTCACTCATTCTCTCTGATGTCTACGTAACTGAATCGTTTGATTGAGTTCAATGAGACATTTTTGGGGGTTTCACTGCTCCTGAGGCACCTGAGGATAAGGCTGGCCTTCCATCTAAATCGCTTCTGCGCTAGTTCTTGAAAGGTCCTGCATTTGCTCTGGATGCTTACCCACACCAAATATATGGCACTAAACGTTCACCTCGATGAGAGGCAGAGGCAAACAGGTTTCTTCCGCAATCGGTCGTGAAATCACGCCTCACCCCTGATTTCTTTGGGAGGCCTGGGGTTTCCACCAACCTCAGTTCTGACGAAAATTGTGTACACTGCCTCTTCTATCGACCCATTCACCATCATAAAGTATACTCGCTGATGTTTTTTCAGCAATGGAATACAGTTTCCACAACTGAGTCCAAACTTTCAAACTTTCTACCATTCTCATAAACTCGACGGACAAGAATACAGCATAGGCTTTCGATCAGATTACGGTCAGGGAAGTATGCAGGCCATCACATAACATTAATACAATTGTCCCTCAGTCACTCTCTAAAAATCTGAGCCTTATTGCACGGCACCATCTTGCAGAAAGTATATGAAACTGGCAAATGTTCTGCAAACGGAAGGAGTTTTTCTTCCAAATTGAGCAGATATGCCGCTCCGTACTGAGTCCCTCGCAAAAAAATCGAAGAAGTTTATCTCGTTCCCGCAAATGCAGAGCACATAATTACTCCGTCATCGCTATTTGGCTTTTTCGTAAACGCGTTCCTTGTATTTCTATTATCCTTCCATTTGAGCGCCAGCCCGTCAAGGCCGTTCAAAACAAAATTTTTCCTATCGCTCCAGACCACATAGAATCAATCTGTAGCAGCTCACTCGAGCTATTCCAAAAAAACTCTTTTAGACTCCGCTTATCTTTGGTTTCATAGAGTGAGTTGTAGTAATCTTCTTAAACATTATGAAATCGCAATTTTCAGAACTTTCAGCGCAGTATGCGGACTGCCATCGATTGTCAAACTTTTGACAATCATTTGCGACCCACCGCTCCTTGCCTTGGCATCCCTGATGATGCTATGCTTATCAATGTTTCCAATTTTCGCAGGTCTGTCAGGCGAAAACCGTTTTCCGTAGCCGTCTATCAGTTGCGGAAAGTTTCGAACAAGAGTTGTGCTTGTTCGAAAGTCCCCCAAAATCTCGTCAGGCGACATTATGCCATGTAGATAATCAAGCATAAGGCCTTTTTCGTTTTCTGAAAGACGATTTATGCAAGGCATTTTCGTGGATTGATGTATAAAACTGTTCGACTTGGAATGTTGCAAAGGCTTCAGACTACCTAAGGTACTCAAAAATGATTTTCGAGTTTAGGATATTGCTGTATTGGCGTGAAACTGTTGTGCTTTCAGGTTCTGTTTATATTTTTGTCCATTTGAAACAATTGATTAAATCTAAAACGTGAAGATCCACTTTTTGCGCAATAATGCAAGCAGTTTATCTTGATTACCCACACTAGTATTGCACTAATTGCATTAAAAGTTTGATTTAAATCGATAATTTACTTAAAAATGGTATTCTACTGCCAATTAGTGCATAGGAACATACATTTGAGCAAATAAAGAATGAATGCGCATTTACGCATTTTCGAATTACTGCAGTACTCTCGCTCTCCGCTTCAGTGCTTCTCCCCCTGCCCTGCTACCTACAGTATAATGGGAGATGATACAGCTTAGAGGGGAGGGAGCTGATGAGGTAATGCGGGGTGTTACCGTGAGCATCTATAGGAGGGGGGAGTGCTTATGTAATATATGGCTTTGGAGCTGGATGGAGATGGTGCTTGTGCACAGGTATAGGGGGGATTGGGTGCTTTGGCTAGTGAGAGGTGCTGTTGCTGGAAAGTGCGGATTGGAGGGGATCGGGGCTGGGGTAACGCGAGATGCTGCCGCTGGAATGGGGGTTCTGGGGAAATTCATCAGGATGGGAGTGGCTTGGGTATCGGGACTTATTACGACGAGCATTGGATGGGGAAGTTGGGTTTGTGCGACGTGATGCGACCGACGGGTGCTGCTTTGGGGGGAGGCGAGGTGTGTGACTGGAGGAGGGTGACAGGGTAATTCGAAGCGAAAATTTGGGGAGTCCGGTGTGTTTCATAGTGTTATTGCGAGCAATGGAGGGCAGGCTTGGGTAACCTTCGTCAGTTTTAACTGGGTAGGAGGCTGAGTATCAAGGAACTCTATGGCTTTAAACCGCATCGCCCAGTCAATCTACGTCGCTTGTTTCGACAAAACGTTCAGGTGTGCTTGCGCTTTTCGCTAAGTCCATTTCCAATGGCATATAGGCGATTTTTCCCCTTTGTTGATGCGCGGCGTCCTCGGTGTACAGCGGATGCATCTGAAATTGTACGTTAGTCAGGGCAGCGCATAACCTGAAAACTGAGTCGTAGCGGTCCTCATTTTATCTCCATTTCCCGCCCATGATACCGCACAGAATTTTCACCCTCCCGAACTAGTTCTAGACTACAATGCGGTTGGATGATATATTTAGCTTGATGCTTCCTCTTCTATACTTGACCTTCCATTCTTGGGCTTCTTCTTTGGGATGATAGCACGCACTAACTTTTCACCCCTTGATACCCCCTGTCCATGAGTATCCCCCACGAATTCGGATACTGTCCAGACAACGAGCCGATGTCAGAAATTGCTGCACGCTCATCATCTTTTTTCACAGAGCCTTCTTATTGTGCCGAGCATTTATCTGAAATATTTCTAGATCTGCAACACATCCGGCCTAGTGTGTAGTGACATATAGAGCTATACCATTTCTAAGCACACTAACTTTAACTTTATATCCATGCAACTTTTGTTTCCCAGAGTAGTACGGCTTCCTCCCTTGCATATTACCAGTTGGTCGATTGCACTCCTGTAAAGTAAAATTGGTAGCATACCTTGCAAAAGAGTAATTCTGAAAGCTCACACCGTCCTCAATCAGCTCTCCAAACTTGAAACAGTTATTGATATCTTAAACAAAATATTCGGATTGCATACTAGCGCATTCAAATTCATTAGCTCCGATACCAGGGGGTAAATTTGGGGTGTTTTAAATCCATTAAAATGTGGTCAGCTGTTCCCTGAGGGATGTGGTGATGTGGTTAAAAGCTTACAATATAAAGGATTGGCGGGAAGCCGTCAAAACGCTAGAAAACTGGCTGGAGGCCAGCCAACAGGCACGCCGCATTGGACATCGCTGCAGCTGCGGCATGACACTGTGTTAAGACTTATTTGACCTTTGCGTAGGTCTCCCTTGCCCTCTTGGTGACGTTGCGTGCGACGTGGGTTATCCGTATCAGTGCCTGCATATTTGATCGAGAGGACTACTTGTAAATATCTCCCAATCCATTCAAGTTTTTAAAATCTCTTTGCTGCATTATATTAAGAGAAGAAGAAGGAAGAAGAATGACGCTTTATTGTTTGTAGACAAATCCGCGCTACACAGGACCTGACTCAACACTAAGTACACACCTGTACAGGCACTCCTGCACAGCACTCCTGTACAGGAGTGTGTATGTTTGAAGTCCATGCATTAAAATAACCGAAAAATTTCCCCTCCTGTACAGGCACATGCGATTCCTTTGGTGTTGCAGGGTATTTTTTAAAACTTTTAATTTTTAAATATTTTTGTCCACAACTGTACAGTACTGTACGGTAGTTGTGCTCGTCTGAGTGCTTTGTTTGCAAAATCCCCACTAGTGCAGGGAATCTGATAAAATTTTAATTTTTATGTACTTGAATCTCTGGGACCAAATACTCCTGGTCATCAGGAAGATCTCCCGCACTTTCCTCTTATTTCAAGTGGCCGCTTGCCGTTCTGCTCAGCCTTTGTCAACCGTTTCTTCATTTCCCATCAGCTCTACGGAATGCCCCTGCCCCTGCTTTCCCCTCAGCCCACCGACCTCCTTCCTTGCTGACCATTTGCGCTCCAGTATGCACGCTGCAAAGCTCACAGCTCATCCAGGTGCAGCCCTTCCACTGGGCTCATCCTGCACTTCGACCGGCACCAACTTTGCAATCTACGCTCGAGAGACCCAGCATGTGGTGCTAGTTTTACGCAGAACAAGCACAAGTCGAGAGCGAATCGAGTTTGTACTGGAACCAAGTTTGCACCGCACGGGACATGTGTGGCATGTAGAGGTGCGACCGATGTGCGTTGGAGCGTGCTTTTTGTGGCGAGTTGGAAAGGAGAAGGATGAGAGATGGGTCACGAATGAGTGTTTGGACCCTTGGGCAAGAGTTGTGGACTCGCCGATTGGGGGGGGGGAGTTTAATAAGGGGGGAATATGAGCCTTGGGGGGTGGTCGTGGCAACCGAAGCGTTTGATTGGCAGGGTGTTGGGAAGCCAAAGGTCAAGTGGTCAGAGCTGGTGGTTTATGAAATTCATGTCAGAGGATTTACCGTAGCTGGGGATGGTGTCAAGGGTCTAAGGGGGACTTTCTTGGGAGTGGTTGAGCGAATTCCGTATTTGAAAGCTTTGGGTATCAACGCTGTTGAGTTGCTGCCTGTTATGGAGTTTAATGAGAAAGAGTGGGGAGAGGGATTAGGGAAAGGTGTATGTCAGTATTGGGGTTACTCCACTGTTGCTTTTTTCGCATTGATGAATCGCTATGGAAAGGAAGGGGGGGAAGCGGGCAAGGTGGTGAAGGAATTTAAGGTGATGGTGAGAGAGTTGCATCGCGTCGGGATTGAGGTCATTATGGATGTTGTGTTTAACCACACAGCAGAGATGGGATTTGATTATGTTGGAAGAGGTTTCTATGGCATGAAGACATTGGCCCCCTTCTCTTATTACATCATGAAGGACGGAGGTGGGAAGTTTTTGAACGTGTCTGGATGCGGTAATACTGTCAATTGCAATAATGTCTCTGTGCAAGACTTGATTTGTGAGAGTTTACGTTACTGGGCCATAGAGATGGGCGTCGATGGCTTCCGTTTTGATTTGGCCAGCGTCTTGTGTCGTGGAACCGACGGCGAGCCACTCGAGAGGCCCCCAGTCATTGAAAGAATGACCAAGGACCCAGTTATGCGCGATGTCAAATTAATTGCAGAGCCATGGGATTGTGGAGGTCTATACCAGGTCGGATCTTTTCCCCATTTTGGGGTCTGGGCGGAATGGAATGGCAAGTTTCGGGATTGCGTTAGACGCTTTATCAAGGGGGATTCTGGAATGATTGGAGATTTTGCGACCAGGTTGTGCGGTTCGGCGGACTTGTACAAAGGGGAGGGTAGAAAGCCGTTCCATTCGTTGAATTTTGTAACAGCACATGACGGTTTCTCGATGTGGGATCTGGTGTCCTACAACGAGAAGCACAATGAGAAGAATGGAGAGGGGAATCAGGATGGAGAGCGGCACAATGATTCGTGGAATTGCGGAGTGGAAGGAGAAACGGGAGACATGGGTGTAGTTTCGTTGCGACGGAGGCAAGTCAAGAACATGATAGTTGCGTTGCTGGTTGCTGCTGGAACCCCAATGTTATGCATGGGAGATGAGTATGGGCATACGCAGCATGGCAATAACAACGGTTGGTGCCAAGACTCTGCACTAACGTGGTTTGATTGGAGCGCAGCCATGAAAGATCGACATGGTTTGTTGAGATTCACACAGAAAATGGTTAAATTCAGGAGGTCAATGCCTATTTTACAAAGGGAAGAGTTTCTGAACGACGGAGATGTGACATGGCATGGGTCGAGGGCAGGATGCCCAGAATGGGGCTCTGGCTATAATTTTTTGGCTGCCGCTTTCAAGGGCGAGTGCGAAGTATATGTCGCTTTTAATGCTGGGGGAGAAAGGCGGGAAGTTGAGTTGCCATGGGTTGAAGGAGGCTGGGAAAGGGTGGTAGACAGCAACTTGGAAAGTCCTAGAGATTTTGCAGACGTTGGAGAAGGAACTCGAATAGAGGGGGGTGGGCGGTACGGGATGACAGCGTACTCGTGTCTTGTTTTGAGGCAAAGAGGGAAATCAGAGGGAAAACTTGAGGAAGTTACGGATGCGTTTACCAGAATGGAAGTAAGTCGAGTGTCGAGTTAATCTCGACTATAAACGCGAGAAAGGTTACGGATGCGTTTACCAGAATGGAAGTAAGTCGAGTGTCGAGTTAGTCTCGACTGTAAACGCGAGAAAAACGAGATCATCGACAAGGGCTGCGATTTGCAACTTTAAGCTACAGTGAGAAACAAGGCACTGGAATGTATTCGTCACGAACCTATCCTGGGCAAGAATCCGGCTTAACTCTCTGTCTTATGTTGTGTAACTAACCGGGAAATAGCTGGACACTGCTGAAGAGGGAGAATTCCAGTGCCAAGAAAACGTGCGACTCGATTACCATTGAGTAAGATAGTTGTATTTAGAGACGCCTCGATGTCCTATCTCCAGGAAGACAAAGTGCGCAGTGCAGTTGCTGCAGGGCGACGAGGAATTCTCGTCTATCAAAGCGCAAATACTTCAGCGGTGAAGGGGAGTTCAGGAAAAAGCAGAGCAGGTTGGCGGTCTTGGAACATATGCCTCTGTCAGTTGCGCACCATACCGATGAGGATGGCTACATGGTATCAGTAAATGTACGTTCTCACTATGCCATTACCACAGATATCATTAAGAACTCGTGCTTTTGCAACGAAGCTGATAACCGAGCAACTTCATGAGGTCAAATACTCATTTCCTGATATGATAGCCAGTGAAGTTACGAAACTTCTTGAAGCAGTCCCATAACCGTGGGCTCGATCATGATAAAGATTACGCAAGCCAAGGAATCACGGGACAATGCCTGTGACCCGTTGCGAAGCTTGTTGTAAGCGAGAACGACATCGGGCATTTTGTCGCACCACCACAGCAGCCGGTGGATGCTTTCCTGCGGCACTCTAGGTAGAAATGGCTGAAGAGAAAAATATTTGGTAAGGATTTGTCCGCACAATGATTGTTCACGGTGGTCGTGTCGACAACCATAAACCCAGTCCTTGCAACCATACACTGACGACAAAGCTTGGAATGCCACGGTCCTCTCATCAGCCTTTGGCATGGAATCAAAGGCCTCCTCAACTGGGCGAGCGAGTTGCCCCATTGTCGAGTTGATATGTTCAAAGGGTACCGGACATCGCTTCAATGCCCTTCCACTCTCCACTTTGGGGGGCTGGCACCCGACTGCCCGGGGCTTTGCCAACCGGGTTGCGATCAACATTGCCGCGCAGGCAGCCGTTCCGATTGCTACTGCGCGATAAACACTGTTCGCTCGTCACACGGCGACACTCGTCCAGAATAACGCCAGTCGTTTGTTGGAAGGGGCTTTTAGCGACTCTTAATGCCACAATCTGCGAGGTCTCCTGGCTGTTCACCGGCGGCAATGAAGTGCCGGTGCCCCGCGGCCCATCCCACAACCGCTGCCGCTGACCCCAATCCCAAAGTCGACACACTCATGGTGCCGACCCCCTGACCCTCGCGGCCAATCCCAAGCAGCAGGGCCCGAAACCGACCGCCGGCTCCCCATGCTGCCTGTTCGTCTTCCCCGTCTGAGGCCCCCGCGTCAGCCGTGGAAGGCGTGATCATCACCCCCCGACCTCTTAACTGCTCCCGCTATCTTCCCCATCGATCCCCCTCCCATGCAATCTCCTCCCTTGACTCTTGCACCAAGCCTTCCATCTCCACATGAGATTCTCACCTCCCCCTTCCGCCCATCCGATCTCTTCACATCCATTCCCCGCCCGTGCCTTTACGCAGCCATGCTTCTGTTTATCTGCCTAATACGGGCTGCATCTTCCTCTCTTCCCCCCGATAAGACATACACAGCATTCATTAATCTACACCTTTTCCCCGATGCTGTCCTACGTCGATCACTTCGAGGAGAGCCTGGCTGGCGGTCCCACAAGGGTCAAGAGCGCGTTCTCCGAGAGCTCATACGGAGAGCCTCTGGAGGGGATTGGTCTGCTCTCAGGACTGAGGCTATCTCCGCACACCGCCGAAACACTGAATGGAATCTTATGCTCCGACGCCCTCGGCGACAAAACGCTTTGCCTGACAGTTTCCGCACAACGCGAGCTCTCCATGTGGCGAAAGAAGGACAGTACTCGCGCGCCATGCGCACCTTGCTCCATGCTCCAACGGCCGACGCTGGGAGTTCCGATGTTATCAACAAGCTGCATGACCTCCACCCGGATCCTCCGGCAACTGTGCAACCAATCCCTCCTCCTGGCCTCCCACTCGCCCCACACATCACGGAAGCTGAGGTCCTACGGGCGGCAAGAGCTCTCAATCCAACCGCTTCGTCAGGTCCGGACCTCATGTCCCCTCGGCTTGTACGCCTCATAGCCATGACCTCCATCTCCCCGCAGGCTGGCGTCACCGGCCTCTCCGCTGTCAAGAACCTTGTCAGGCGCCTAGCCAGGGGTGACCTACCCATGCAATCCCTTCCCCCCCTCACTGCTGCCACCCTCGTCCCGATCCAGCCCCGGCCGGACAAGATCCGCCCCATCGCAATTGGTCAAACGCTTCGACGCCTGGCAACTAAAGTCCTACTAGGTCCCGGCCCTCGCTAACACCCGCACTCATTTCGCCCAAGGTCAACTCGCCAAGGTGTTTCCGCCGGCATGGACTCCATAGTTCATGACGCCGGAATGCACATGAACAGACATGGTCGCGATGCAGGCTAAGTCAAGGTCTCGGTTGATGCCCATAATGCTTTCAACGCTTTCTCTCGCCAGCAGCTCCTCTGCATCCTCCCATCCAAAGCTCCCTCGCTGGCACGCTTCACCAACATGATAAACGGCCTTACTTCTCCGCCCCTGTTCGTGCACAGCCGGGCCCCCGATGCCGCTCCTATCATGCTTTGCAGCAAGGAAGGAACCCAGCAGGAAGATCCTTCTAGTATGTTCCACTTCACTCTGTGCTTACAGCATCTTGCACAGAAAATATCCTAGGAATGTGCCCTCAACTTGAACCGCTGGTATGCCAATGATTGGCTCCTCCTTGGCCCTGTTGATGAGATCTGCAAGGCCTTACGCATCCTGGTTCACGCCGGACCGGATTTCCAGCTCCACATCAACGCCTCCAAGGCCCTGGCATATTGGCTGTCTCTATCCTCGGACGGCCTCCGCCAGCTACGATGTGTGCTCCCGCTCTCTATCCATAATGAGAACGGTATTACTCTCCTGGGCGCCCCCCCCCTCGGCTCCGATGGATGCATGCGCTCCTTTCTCAAGTCTCGAATGGACCTTTGCGACAACATGCTCTCAACCCTCCTCAATCTCCACCACCCTAGAACTGCTTTCCATTTACACCGACTCTGCGCCTCGGCCTGCAAAGTGTAGCATGCTTTCCGGCTCACTCCCCTACCGATCTCATACCCACTTGCTAAGGATTTTGATAAGACCCAAATGGTGGCGTACTCCCGGCTCAATTCCGTGCCCCTCAGCACTTAGAGCATCCGTCAAGTCCGCCTCCCTTTCGCCTCGGCGGGCATGGTTTCACGTCCCTAGCCCTCACCTTGGACACTTCATATGCGGCCAGCCTCATCTAGTACGCAACCCTGCGACGCCCCGAACGCCCCGTCGAGTTCTGTATCTGATGCGCACTCCCTGCAATGCGCTTCGTGGCCACTGCGCTTGAATCCCCCTTCCAGCCGCTACGTCCTCAGCAAGAACTTCGAAACCCCCAGCCTTACTCTCTCGGACAGTTGGAGTCCGAAGCCCTAGCAATGCGACCTCATAGACCACACCATTTCCTACTTCATGCCATTCACAATTCGGCGGCTTCCAAGCTCTGGGAAGAGGACATATGGAAAGCACAACCCCGACCTGCCCGACACACCGAAAGCTCCATGCGACTTCGCGCGAGGCGTAATTCTCTGCTCAATCGTGCGCCTACGCGTGGCTCATCCCCCATCCCTCCAAGGCCACTCATGTCTCCCCCGAGGTCTGGTCCTTCATGCTTCGCTGGCACCTCGACCTTCCAGTGTTCGACTCCTCAATTCTTCTTGTTTGCATCCACTGTATCGCCTACATGGACGCCCAAGGCGACCATGCTTCGACCTGCACCTTGAGATACAACGCCACTACCCGACAAAACTTCATCCGGAACCTCCTCACGACCGACATGTTCAGACCTGCCGGCCGTGCTCACAGACAGGAGGTTCCAAACCTCGTGCCGGGTACAGACCTTCGGCCAGTCGACATCCTCATTCAATGTGCACCAGAACCTGCCGACACGCATGATGCGTCGTCGCAAGTTGCGTAAAGTATCACCATTCGCAGCCCCATGGACCGATCCTACCTGAACCAAGCTGCATTGGCACCCTGCTGGGCAGCTGAATCGGCACATGACAAGCTGAAGACCATCAATCGCTCAGTGAGAGCTGCGTTTAACCTGACCTCGGACGCAACTTTTCCCAAGCTCTGTTTTCATTTTGTTCCGCTGGCTTTCGACTCCGCCGCGCCCTGTATATCAAACCCCGTGTTGATTTAGGCCCATGCAAAATTGATATCCCGACGACTGTTCTGTACGCCAGCGGTCGCCCTTCACCACCGCCGACAACGAATCTCGTCGACCATATCGTCGACCATATCAAGATCGAATGTAGCGCATACTCCCAAATTGGGCAGCGACGAACTTCGATATCTTAGCTTACACTGTCAGCTAAGACCTGTATGCCCTTTACAAATCATGAAGTAAATATCAGTACTGTACATATTACGGCCCTTTGGTGGAATGATTGGAAAATTATGGGTGAATATGATAGGGGGGCTTCGACGTGGCTGTGATCCACAACTGGAAGCAAGTCACGCTGTCACGTCTGCATCTCGGTTGCATTTTGCATCCATCGGACTGTAAGCCACTCGAGATATGGCCACGTTGGCAGCTTACCGTTGCGCAAGGACTTGATGTGCGATCACAACCCGTCGAACAGGTCTATATAACCGACAACTTGGAAACCTTTGGCATAACTTCTGGTCCCTCAAGTCGTCGCTTGTTCTCACCCCTCGAACCAGCTCCGGACGAATCACCGTCTAGGCCGACCTTCACACACAACACAACATTCTCCCGCAATGTCGCATGCCGACTCTTCCTCTTCTGCACAATCCGACGCTTCCAGGCTCGTTACACTGGAAAACAAAGTTGCCGGTATCGAAGGCAAGCTTTCTGAAATCGTCAATCTCCTTACGCCTGGATCTGGATCAGGTGCCCCCGCCGCTGCCGCCGCTTCCGCCGCTGCTGCCGCCGGGCCGTCTGGTGCCGCAGAGCCTACGTCCAATCTTCCGGACAGGCCCTCAGCCGCCGCTGAGGCCTTCAAAGTGGGGCAGCTCCAGTTTACACTGCCTCCACCTACCGCTGAACACGTCGGCGAAGCCTTCGCCGCCCGACGAGCTTACGCCGCCACCGGCAAGCTCAAAAAGTTCGAGAAGCCGTCTACTGTCGCGCCGTTTCCCGCAAATCGGTTCATACCGGAACCGGAGGGACTTTTCGGAAGGATCAAGTCAGCCGACCAGAGGGACGGGTGGGAAGCCGAGGTCCTTTGGAATATCGGGAACAACTGCGAGAACGCCCTCGCCTGTGCCCATCAAGTTACGGAAGCCCTGGTTGCTAAAGACATCGACGCTGCCACTGAAGCCTTCTCCGTGCTGCATCATTTCCTTTCCGCTTCTTACAATCGTGTCCTCGAACGTGTCGACTTCTTCGCCGACTCCCTCGAATCTGGAAAATCTGAAGCGATCCTGCTTCAGAAGTATTTGCGCGAGGACGACTTCCCGTATTCGTCCGAGCTCTACCGCTCAACGAAGCAAAAATTTGCCGAGCTCCGCTCCCAAGCCTACGCCAAGGAATTCAATAAGCAGCAAGCTGCTTCTGGGGGGCGTCGTCAAAACAACCGAGGAGCCCAAAGGAACCCAGCCGCCGCTGACAAGCCGAATCGCAAGTAAAGTGACCGCCGTTGCGGTCTTTTCCCTGTGGTATGACTCACGTCCTATGGCGCAACACTCAGCGCGCAGCCCCTTTCTGGTCCAAAACCCTCCATTCCTCCAACTTCCTTTTACGAGCGCTTCGTTTCGGAGTGTACGAAACCCCCCTCACTACTTCCCTTTCCCGCACGAAATTCGTGCTCCCTCAAATCCCGATCGACCCATCCGACCGGGAATTCTTCGACACCGCAATCAAGGATGCCCTACACCGTCGTACTTACGAAGAGGTACCGGCCGCTATTGCTCTCGCCCTTCACAAGCAAGGCTATCCAATCTCGAACGCCTTCGTGGCCGTGTCGGGCGAAAAGCAACGGCTGGTCGTGAACTTGTCGCGACAGTCCACCCTGTTCCGGGACATCCCCGTCAAGATGGAAACTCTAGAAGCATTTGCTCTAGAACTCAAGCAGAACGACTGGATGTTCTCGTTCGACATTGCAAAAGGATATCATCACTTTCGGCTGCACCCGGATATCCGCAATTGGTTTCTTTTCAAGGTGGACAGTCGATACTTTCGATGCATCGCTTTACCGTTTGGTTGGAAGCTCTCTCCAGCCTACTTTATCAAGTTCATGCGTCCTCTGGTCCAGTACGCTCGGCAGCATCTAAGACTGCGAGTCCACCCGTACATGGACGACTTCCTCGTCGCAGTAAGGAGTCGGTCACGACTCCGAAAAGCCCGTCTACAAATCGATCGCCTCCTAAAGGCCTGTGGACTTCAGCGCAAGGAAGAGAAGGGGAATTGGGAGGGCTCGCAACGCATAGAGCACCTTGGCTTCGTTCTAGACTCGACTCGGATGGTTTTTGGGGTCTCAGCACGTCGTATGGAAAAACTGCGAGGCATCTCGCAGCAATTACTGCGCCAGGCCCGACGGAACCGTCGCCTAGTCGACGTCCAATTGTTACGCCACTTCGCCGGAGTGGCCATCTCATGCTCCCTCGCAATGCCTCTCGCCCGGTTCTACACACGTTCCCTGTACGACTCACTCAGGAACACGACCAACTCTGGCAAGCGCGTACGACTACTACACGCCGCAATCCGGGACCTCAAGCACTGGCGGGATCTGAGCATCCACAAGCCAGAGAGGCCCATGTCAGCCCCATCCCCTACACTAGCGTTACACTCCGACGCCTCCACGTCAATAGGCCAAGGGGGGACACTGGGTTCGGACCTCCGTCCAGGGGTTCAAGGAGTTTGGGAAGCACGGGGCCTATGGGATCCACTCCTCCGGATCAAGCCAATCACCTTTCTCGAGCTCCGGGCAGTAACGGACAACATCCGGTCATTCGCCAAGATGCTGGCCTCCGGTACGCACCTTCGAATCTGGGAGGACAACCAAGCGGTGGTATCCATTCTGAACGCAATGACTACGAAATCTCGGCCGCTGATGCAAGAGCTCCGAGTGTTACACCGTTTATTGACTCGGTTGGGAATCTCGATCGAGTCACGCTACTTACCGTCGGCGGTCAATCGCTTCGCAGACCGCCTCTCAAGATTGCACACGTTGGACGACTGGAGAATCAATACGGCTACCATTCAGCCGCTCCTCGAGAAATTCCCGCCTACCGTGGACCGCTTCGCGGACAATCAGAACAAGGTATGCCTCCGTTTCAACAGCGAGTTCGCGTGTCCTGGCTCCCTAGGGATAGACGCTTTGAAACAAGATTGGCGCTCGGACATCAATTTTTGGAACCCGCCTCTCAAGCTGTTACCGCTGGTGGTTACGAAAATCTGTCAGGAACGAGCCCAAGGAATACTGGTCACGCCGCATTGGCCCGCACAGCAATGGTACACGCAATTGCGCCGTCTCGCTCGACCGCACATTTTCGACGCAGACAACCTTTACCTGCCGCCGATTTGGGCTCCGGAAACCATGCCTTCGCCTCCGTGGAAAATCGCCGTCTGGAAAATCTCGCAGAAGAAGCAGCCACTCTCCCGTTAGCTGTTACGCTGCAACAGTCTGTTCTTTCTACGGCGGGGTATGGTGGAACGGATGGGGGGAGAATAATCGCGCAATTGATGCATAGGGCTAGGGCGCCAAACACTTGGCGTTCGAATGAGATCTTATGGAAAAAATGGAATTTATTTTGTTCTCAGGATGGTATTGATCCGCTATCTGGGAACGAAAGTGCTATTCTTCGCTATCTGGGGTGGTTGTACAACGAGGGAAATATTAGCGCGGCATCGGTTCGTAACTATCTATCGGCCGTCACAACAGCTCACTCACGAGTTGGTCGCTCCCTGGTGCTTACACCTCTTATCCAGCTAGCGATTGATGCCTATCAACAGAGTGACCGGGACCGCATGCTGGCCACGGATCCCGCAGGTACAATGGAACGACGAGCATTGCCCAGCTCGGTGGCTCGCAAGATATTCGCTGCTGCAATCCTGGCTGCAGACTCTGACTTGGAATTTCTCCGTAACGCCTCCGCTGTCTTGCTCAGCTACGTGTTCTTCGAACGAGGAGAGGCGGGTGTTTCATTACAACTACGCAACATTACGGTTGCTCGGGATGCAATCAACATTGCCATCGCACTCCGGAAAAACCAACAACGCGTGGCTCACACCCTCTCCTACATACGGAATTCCAATTTCGACTCAAGTGTCATTGATTTGGTGCAACGGTATGATGCAATTCGCCGCAATAATCGCTCGGGTAGCAAATACTATTGGGCCTTACCGGGAACGCGCTTGTCCACTAGCGCACGGACAATGACATTATGGCTCAAGTTCTGTCTCACACGTATTCAAGTTTCTCCGCCTCCACAGGTCGCATGGACCTCTCATTCGCTCAGAATGGGCGCTGCTTCCGAATGTGCGGCCATTGGAGTTCAAGAATATCGTATCTTGATTTGGGGTGACTGGTCGGCTGGACAGACGTTTCGCCAGTCCTATTTGGATGCACGGGTGTTGCAATGTGATGATTCGTACTTCTTCTTCGGTCACTTGCTGTGACCTCACTCTCGTTAGCACGTACCTCTGGTACATTTGGTTCTCTCTATTGTTTTAATTCGGTGGAATGATTGGAAAATTATGGGTGAATATGATAGGGGGGCTTCGACGTGGCTGTGATCCACAACTGGAAGCAAGTCACGCTGTCACGTCTGCATCTCGGTTGCATTTTGCATCCATCGGACTGTAAGCCACTCGAGATATGGCCACGTTGGCAGCTTACCGTTGCGCAAGGACTTGATGTGCGATCACAACCCGTCGAACAGGTCTATATAACCGACAACTTGGAAACCTTTGGCATAACTTCTGGTCCCTCAAGTCGTCGCTTGTTCTCCCGCCTCCCTCCCTCCATTCATCCTTCATGGCACAATCACAAGCCGTCCTTTGTTCTTGATTTTTTATGATGATTTTATGTTATGATTTATGATGATGCAAGTGTCACGCAAACGCAGCAACCGGTGGAAGTGTTGATTTGGTTCTGGTCAGAGGATCAACGCGCATAGTGGTCACGGGCGTATGACCGCGCTACTCTCCTTACAACTCTTGCGACGCGAACACACCAAATCAAAAGAGTTTACCCAAGCGTACGCATGATGGAACGAGTGGAACCGGACAAAGATCTCAGCGTCTGGGGAGACACGCCGATCACCTCATCCAATTCCACCATTCCATTACTCCCGGTCATTTATCTCGGTCCTGGCAACTCACTCACCCTTTCGCTGGAACATCCTCTCCCCTTCGTGTGCCTCCCCAGGCCGGCCATTGCTGGCAGCGTACGTCCACTCAAGACAAGTAAGGTTGGCACCAAACGGAAGCTCTCACACTACACCCCTTTGGGGTACCATCCCCGGAAGAAGCGCCCCGCGCCCATAGCCGCTGTACAGCAGCATCCGGAGATTCGAGTGATCAAGCATTTTTAACCCTGCATTCACCAGTTCTGTCTTGAGCAAACGTCCAACACAAAGGTTCAAATCAGTCCCAACTACTGGAGCAAGTAAGCTGCATAAGTTATCCCTGTTTGCTGTAATGCGTACTTGTTTAGTTATCCCTGTTGCTGTTATCTATTTGCTTTGATAAAGTGTTATGTGTTTCTCTATTGTTTTAATTCACGGTACAAACCAGTGCTGCTTGGAAAACCGTTTTGTAGCGGTTAACCACGGTTAATGGGATGGTTTTTTAGTATCCTTGGTACGGAAGGTAACAACATAGTACTGGATAACCGTAGTATCCGTCAGCCGCTCATATTGCGACAGTGCATAACCGTACCGCGGTTCGGATATCTACAATACTACTACCCGCAAAAACCGTATAACATCATTCTTTCGAAAATCGTCTCTTCGGATATCCGCGGATACCGAACGGCAAGGACGGGTATTGCTACACGTACGTACAACGAGTAAAGAATAGACTCCAAGCAAATTGGCAGTTTTATTGTGAGATATCTTCAGTGTTCAAATTTTCAGCATTATCATCCATCTCCGCTCCCTGCTCAGCGATAGCTTCCAATGATTCACAAGATTTCCGCGTCTCCTTGTTTCCAGATTTTAGAACATAGTTGTGATAAACTTGCATAATAAGATCCAAATTGTCTGTAGATAGGGATGCTCTTCTATTACTAGTGACAATTCCAGCTATAGAAAATGATCTCTCATTTTCAATTTGAGATCCCGCTATGCAAAGTAGAACGCTCGCCACACGACATATGTTTGGAGAAGTGCTGTTTTGACTAGCAAGCCAATTCAGTGCAGCTGGTACTGTATTTTCAGAACGATACTGAGCAAGGCGGTAGTTATGGAGCTCCTTTTTTAACAAAGAATGCAATGCTGCATCTTCGTCTTCGGCAGTGCCATCATTTCCAAAAAAAGATTTTTCGTTCTCACCAGTTGCTGGAGTAGTAACGGTATTGGGCTCTACATCCATGGTGGAACGTGACCTTCGATGGGCCTCAAACATGTACTTGAGTAAAATCGTGTCATGTGTCGAGATTAGGGAGAGTACTTATGCATGAGATATGACTTTCAAGAGACACTTCAGAGACTTATAACGTGGATCCAGCATCAAAGATAGAATGACATGATGTTCCGCAAATTGGTGCTCGTCAATAATGGTTCTTGAAATATTGTGGGCAGTTTGTCCTCAATGTACTCGCAAATTGCTACGCTAGCGTTTCTCTCCCAAATTGAGAGCTCTCCTCGAAGTTCATCGATTGGCATGTCTGCAGCAGGTGTGCTAAGAATCGCGGCCGGACGATATTCTTGATATAAGGACATTGCATTGTATGTGCTATCAGCGGCAGACCAAAATTCTTGACTCTAGTTGAGAATGCAGCTCTCCAACAGCGGGCGAATATACCGAACGACGAATCGTACTACGGCCCACTCCGCATTAGTGGGGTCACGGTGACTATTTGTCACGTTCGATGCATCTGAGTAGCAAAATAGAATTGCATCTTTGTACTTGAGCACCTGCGACATCATGATGAAGATAGAGCCAAATCTAGATTGAACAGGAGAGTACAACTTGATAGGAGGGAGTTTTGCTTTCACACAGGAAGCCCTCCATAATCGTGTTCCTTTTCCCGATTTCTTAGTCCACGTGATCGCAGATTGAAGCTTCCTTCTGATAGCACCAAGATTCACATGTACAAGGCCCTCATAGTGCGATTCATTCAAAACCTGACGACAGAGATTGCTCATAATATGGGCCCAGCATCGCCCATGAAACGGTGCATCAACTCCAATACCTGTACAAGATACTAGTCCACCAATCTCTCTCGAGCACATTTTCAGATTTGCTCCACCATCTGTGAAGAAAGCGATGACCTTATGAGAAAGCTTATATTCATCAAGTAGTTGCTAGAGACGAGGAGCGATTTCCGTTCCACGAGTACCATCCATTTGAATCATCTGCAGGTGGCATGAGTTTCTTTCAAACGAGTCCGTTAGCCAATGCCCAATAAAAGAGAAAATTTCTTGAGATCCATGCGACATCCAGAGACCAAATGTTGTGCACACAGCAGGAATACTAGACAGCTCTTCCAAAATCGACATTTTAGTGTCGTTTGCAAACTTGGGAAGCATCTTCGTTGTGAAGGACTTCCTAGAAGGAAGTCGCAAAGAGGAGTCCAAATAAGCGACCAACTTTCGGAAGTGTGGGCATTCAACAGTACTGAGCGGGCGAAGTCCTTTGCGTACATAGAGCATTACATTTTTTTTAAAGCTGCGCTGCAACGGATGATCTGTCCATACGCCTTTGATCTTGTGAAACGCCGAATGTCTGCTGAGACTACAGTCCTTGATTTCGAAATGGCACTTCGACTGGTAACATTCCGTCCCTGAATATTTGAAGCTTGCACTTTCATGCTTTTGAAAGGTCCGTTATGCTTCACAGAGACATGATTAATCAAAGACGAGGTTCCATTCTCAATCTTCCCCATCAGACTTCCACTGCAAATTATACACTTCACATTAAGTGCTCTAGCCTTGACGACACCAACTGCGGCATCACTGCAAACGAAAAACCCCCAAACAAATGCCCGTTTTCTACCTAGACTAGCTTTCTGCCAAGAACGTAGGTTGTCTTCGAAGATGTCCAATCCATTAGCACCTGCTTCCTCTTCCGCTGTTCCATTACTTTCCGTAGATCCAGTATCAGAGGCACCATTTGCAAGTAGAAGGGGGGCTGTACTTGCATGGTTAGGGCCGCTGGATTGAGGGGAAGAAGATGGCAAAGTAAAATTGACATTCGAATCCATAGACTTGAGGAAGGCTTTGCACACCACAAACAATCGCAGCATGGCTTGTATCCAATAGCTCTTCAATTCAAGAAAATCTCGAAGCAAAATTTACGATTGGTCCAAAAAAAATTTTTAGAAACTTTTCATATTGGCGGCTGAATTTATGATCTACTTTTCAGATTTCCATTCTGTTGAATGGGACTTATTATCGCCACAACAATTTCAAGTTTGAATACACCAATTGTTGTCATGGGGTATGGAGCGAACTTTGTCCCTCTCACGACTTTGGATCTCCAACAGAAATTGTCATTTTGACAGCAATTACCCAGAAAAGCCGGGAATCGAACCCGAGACCTCGCATTATACTGAATTGGTATTACCCAACTGTACCACGACACCTGCCTTTGTTGTAATCTTCAATACAATTATGGGTTTTATACGGTTAGTGATCTTCCTGCCCAAAAATTTAAAAACTTTTAGATATCCGTGCACAAATAACCGCGAAAACCGTGGTTTTTCCCGCTATTTATCCGTACAATCCAAAGAGGCGGTTTGTGCAGAATTTGTGCATCCGTCTAACCGCAATAGCCACAAATGCCTTTTTCGCAGAAACGGGTATCCATGATTTTCTCCCTTTTCGAAAACCGCACTACCCATCTACCCGCGGTTTTTATTTTTTTAGTAACCGTAGAAAAAGCCGTTCCGCGGTTTCCACCGAAACCTTTTTCCGCGCAGCACTGGTACAAACCATGAAGTAAAGATCAGTACACATTACGGTATACCGTTTTATCTTGCAGAGGGAACGTCAACGTGTAGTTGTAGGTTATGTTGTAGGGTTAAGACACACTCAGCTGTAGAATGGCTGTGGGGGCAAACGTATTCGGCACCAGGTACCGGCTTACCTCTTTCCATCCAACGGAGAGGGTCCGCGGTGCAAGTCTTTATATCTCTATCCATGAGCTTCCATACCAGCCCTACATCCTCATCGTATTGCCGTACTGAACTTGCACTCGTCTTCTTCAGGCATATCCGACTACATCTATCTCTCAGGCTTTGCACTTAATGTTCTTGAACGAATGCAATGATATGTGACTTCAATCCGTCCCGCACTTGCATTCTCATCGTTGTCCACGATTGACACGTGAGAGATAAGTCACACTCCCCCCAGTCGAGCGGAAACCTTCCATCTCGACTCACATTGTAACATCGTGGAAATCACAAGATCGATCGCTGTATGTCCGCGATGATGATACCCACAGCTTCAACGTTCCACTGTTACGATCAGCCCACAGCTACATGAACCGCTACTATATCATCTTCACTGTTACAAGTCACCACAGCTTTAACATTATGGCTTCATTCTTATCCCATTTCCTCGGTTGAGTTGCAAACGTGTTGATCTACCACATTTCTTTGTCTACTTTTATCGTGATTCCAAAATCAACATTCATTAGGCCTGATACCATCATCTCGTTCACCCTCTTCCACATCTGGAAATTCCTTTTTGTCAGCGCATCGGATAGGTTCTATGTCCCGGGGATCCACTGGAAGACGTTCAAATCTTTCCCTTCGAAGCTGTTCCGGATTCTTCGGACAGCAGGTCGGAGTCTATATTCCCTTCCCTTATGCAGGGTAGTTATCATATCCCACAGTGCCCGACTGTCTACATTGAGTTTGTGCTTGATTGGATATTTGATAAACAACGTATTCAATACTGTTTTATAATACATTTCCCTATAATCGCCTGTCTCAGCGGCGATGATCTCAGCTCCGTACGATGAATGGGAGGTCCGGTGTTGTTTGTGAGATTTCCAATCCACAATGTGGAATTAATCTTCCCCAGGGATTCCGTTCCTTGATAATATGCCAGTGAAGAAGCCAGTCTGTCCGTAGTCGCGATCATGTGGGTGTAAAGCATCTGAAAATGAATATTGGCTCACACTAGTAGCGTTTTCGACCTTACGGAATGTCGTTGATAGTTCAAGCCTTCGAAGTTCCGCTAGCATATTATTCGCCTCGATCAAGTCATTGACGCGTAAGCGACCCACCCTCTGCTGCATGTAAGATACTACGAACGACGCCTGAGGAAGTACTCCGTTACCAAAGTATAACAGTGTCCCGGCCAGACTACGATATTGAATGACTTCGTTAGCGTTTGCCTTATCATCTCGCATCCTGCGTCTGCTTCGGTTCATCATGATTGGCTTGATTCTTTTGCAATATGACTCCATTGACAACACAATATCACCGGATGGTTCAACCTTGATATCACAACCACCGAACTGATGGACTGGGCCGTCTGAGATTTCGCCCAGGGAGAATTGTCCACGCAGGTCTTTGAGGAACATGTCAACCTCATCTGGCATGCCTCCTATGAAGAAATCATCGCTTAGCTTGGCGTAATATGGCACCTCTGTCTGATCTCCGTACGAACAATTGGTTGTTTCCAAACAACCGTTCAAGGCGTCCATGAGTTAGCAACCATTCCTCTATCGCCAGCGTTTATTGTCGGCCAGCTTCAACTATCCCATATGAGAGGGTCGTTAATTTCCATAGTGTGCCTCTATTGTAATCGCTCCTGTAATGCCACTCTCTAGGGGGTCTGACATATATCCCTCTTGCGATTGGGCCACTTTGCAAATAAGCCCCCTTCACGTCTGCTGTCTTGATCGCGAATCCCAAAAAGGTTACAATGGCCAACATAAACCTTACGACCGCCAGCTGCGCTTCTGCAGAGTCATTCCTGATATCATCCTTACGGATTTCCTTGTTCCCATGTGGCCATATTCTCCCCTTCATTTTCCTTTCACCCTTTTCGTCTGTCTTAACTTTATATAAGACATGAGATCCCACAACATTCGCGCCTTTGGGTACTGACCGCTCATCAACCGGTTCGTAAGCGTCTGCCCAATTGGAGTCATGCTCCGCGTTGAAGGCTTCATCATGAATCCAAGGTGGCGCGAACTCGAGCTTGCGCCTGCTGACCTGTTGGAACCCGAATTCCTCGTAGATCTCCTCCATTATACGAGCTCTATCTGACTGGAGGATGGCACCTACGCCCGATGGTCCGATTGTTTCTCTTGCGTATTTGTCTATGTCCCTTCGGGCTTTATCGTTGTTTGGTTCATCGTGTGATTCTTCTGTGTTTTCCTTGCTATCAACGTCAACGACCCCTATTACGACTTGTTCTGGGATATCAGCCATAGCGTCATCACTGTCTCCCACCTTTTTGGTTGCTGTATCCTCATCTTTTGTTGCTGTGACAGTGTCCTGTGTGCGTTCGAGTAGATATTATCTGCCTCGAGGACCTTTTGGTGCGTGTGCTTCGATGTCAGCCTCTGTCTTTGTGACATCTTGCGGTAGCCTGTTGGAGATCAGAGCGTTGATGCTTAGTGGATGCTCTTCATTCTTACTCTGCTCGATCTCCCCCCCATCCACCAATACATCCTCGAGTGAACACGCCATTAACTCCTGTGTAAGTGGGGACTTTGGTGCCATGCGCATGTCTTCTTATGCGGGTCTCATAGGTATCCCTTTGATTTCTACGCCGTCGAAGATACGTCTAACCTCCACAAAATGTCTGTGTGCTTCTATGACTCTCGCCGTGACCCAGGTGTCCTTTTCATTCTGCTTCGAGGTGGCGTACCAGACATAAACGATATGTCCTGGTCGATAGGCTGATTGTTGGGCAAAGTGACTCGAATTACTCTTCAACTCCCGCTGTAATGCTCGGGTGACAGTCTGTTCAATGTGTGAATTCTACAAATCTTGTGAGACGATCTGCCTTGGTAACCTTAGTATAGAAGGCTGATATCCGCTTACTAATTGGAATGAGCTTAACAGCCTTGTTCCCAAGAAGAAATTGGACACAAACAAAGACCGCATGAGTATCGTTTCAGCATCAGCTTGAGTGAGTTCCATATCAAGTTTCTTCAGAATAGTCTTAATCGTCTTGATCTTACGTTCGACAATACCCGTCTTATTATGTCAACATGTCGGTCTGGGCTTAAACGCAACCTCGTGCGTGCTTAGTCTCCGGATCAGGACTGTTTTGTTGAACTCATCACCGGCCGATAGGGACTGTGGTGCACTATGCCTCAGAATCCAGCTGGTCACAAGTTCTGACGCGATGGAGTCAGTGGATCGGGAGCTAACGATGGTTGCCTCGGTAAAGGATGTACCAGTATCCGTGAACACCAATATTGTTTTCTTCTCCCCTCTGATTTCCTCAAATGCAAAGTCAGTTTGTATTTCGACGTTAAACCTCTCGTTCACATGAGTAAGTGATATCTTCTTGGATTGTGCGGGCTGGCCACTGCTCATACATATCCGACAAGCGTCGTTAACCTGGTGTAGGGCACGTTCCAACTTAGTGGTTAGAATGCCTGCTTGCTGACAAACGGATTTTACTTGTTCTACCGGTGCTTGTGTCAGTCTGTGTATCCGTTTCGCAAATAGCCGAGGCGACTTGTTGGAACGTATCCATAATGAGGATGATATTAATGATCTGACATGTTTAACGGGCTTTGGTAATATCGCAATTCTTATCCTTATTCATACTTCGTTATCTGACTCGGGTGCAATGTATGACGTGAAAGTTCTCGGCAAAGCATCTAACGGTCTTTTAAAACACAGGAACGGACTTTCCGCGATGTTGTTTTGTGTCCCATACCTTCCAACGTCAAGACCGATGATAACGGATGAATCTTCTGGTATGATATCAAACGCGAAAGAGCATGGCGAGGTTTCATTGTCCAATACTGTTAATTCACATACACCAATTACAGGCGACGGGTACAGACCTTGCCCCCCCCGTCCATGCACACGAGGTTCAGATGGCAATTCTGTTTCAAAAGGCACCTCAAGAAGGTCACAAATCTTTATGGAGCTATTTATTCCCGCAGTTGAGAATAAGGAGCCAGGATCATAAATCGGATTGACATCCATGACTCGTGCGTGTTGAATTCAGTTGGCAAAGAAAACTCGGCGGTTGTTTTTGTTGTTATCCTCAAGGTCAGACTCAGGCTCCCGATTGTTGTTACCGAACTTCCTAGAGTGACGATGGTCTCTGAACTTATAGCATTTCTGTATAACTCTACGTTCATCGCCGCTTTTCTTATGAAGCGGACACTGACGGTCTCTAGCCCACTGCCCCTTCTATCCACACGCTGCACAATACGAATTGAGTCTTCCGCCCATTCGATTGTTCATATGACCTTTCACAATGTTATACTGCTGCGTGTCGAACCTGCCACCATTTGAAGACACAAGTTACCGGTTAGCTTCGGTGGATCGACTTCATTAACCAATTTTGGTATACGTTTGTCAGCAGTCTTGTCATGTGGTTCCGTAGTGCGTATGCTTTTCAGTGCATCTGTCATATCTTCAAGGCTGAAGGGCAGAGTGGTTCGCTCTTCACCACTGCGCCTGTTAGCCCTCTTAATCAACGCGATGACTTTTACTCGGGCTTCCTGAGTATCTTTGTGTATCTTATTCAGGGTTTCTTTGTCAGGCTCCTCATCCTCACGCATGAATGATGCCTTCAGTATCTCATCAAGTACTCCCGTAACTGCAGTGAGCTCATGATTCTCGACCATGGTTATTGCGGGAGACGATGTGAGCGGGTTCGTGGCCCTATTAATCAGTATCGTCAGTAGGTTATTGTAGATAGAGTCGGCTAGGCATGCGTTTTCCAGTAATATGAGGGCAGTTTGTTGCTTGTCGTGCTGAGTCGGCACTGTGTCGAATGCATTGAGGTTGATATGCCCGACACCCCTAAAAAGTTCCGCGAATGAGGCGTAAGATTCACTCGGATGCCCTTAACAGTTGAACACCTGTCTACCAAAACTGAAGATACGTCTTTGCGGAGTCTGTGGTTGAATCCTTTGCGACGACTAGCATTATCTTCTCAACGAGCTCTTTATGGTCTTTAAAAGATTTGGGTTTACAGTCCTCCGATAGTTCTGGTGATAGGTTATCGTTCATGATTTCGGCGTCTATCACCTTTTGGTACGACTTGTCCATGGCCGCATATAGAGCGTGCGCGAAACCATTGGATATTCCTTTTGCCCTTGAATCTCCTCCGTCGGCAAAAACTCGAACCCTGTTCATCCACATGTGAACCTTTCTTCGATACTCAAACTTGGTCGTAGTCGTGGTGAGCCTTGGTGCCTCCACCCAATTTCCCGCTGAGGTCTCATTGCCCTCTGGGCCCATAACTTTATCTTGCAGGGGGAAATTCCACGTGTAGTTGTAGGTTATGTTGTAGGGTTAAGACACACTCAGCTGTAGAATGGCTGTGGGGGCAAACGTATTCTGTTAGAATTAGAAGATGTTTTTGTCAGCCGGACAATGCCAACCGACAGTAGTTCCAATTCATTACGTATGATGAATAGAATTGATATATTTTAGATTAATTTACTGTGCTTTATACTGTCAGTTAGGCTATGCAACTGCAGCAACAAAAGACAGTACAGTTGCATAAATACAGCAAACAAAATACAGCAACTAAATACAACAAAATACAAAATACAGTACAGTTGCATAGCCTAACTGACAGTATAAAGCAAAGTAAATTAATCTAAAATATATCAATTCTATTCATCATACGTAATGAATTGGAACTACTGTCGGTTGGCATTGTCCGGCTGACAAAAAAATCTTCTAATTCTAACATATTCGGCACCAGGTACCGGCTTACCTCTCTCCATCCAACGGAGAGGGTCCGCGGTGCAAGTCTTTATATCTCTATCCATGAGCTTCCATACCAGCCCTACATCCTCATCGTATTGCCGTACTGAACTTGCACTCGTCTTCCTCAGGTACATCCGACTACATCTATCTCTCAGGCTTTGCACTTAATGTTCGTGAACGAATGCAACGATATGTGACTTCAATCCGTCCCGCACTTGCATTCTCATCGTTGTCCACGATTGAAATATGTGAGATAAGTCACAACCGTACGGTACTGTTGCGGATACATCGTACAGTACAGTAGAGTCATCCACAAGCGTCTGACCAAGTTGCGTCTCCACAAACTCATCTCCTCTGTAGACCAAGACCTTGGAGGCACAGGCGCTTATATGTAGATGTCATACGTAGGTGGCCTTAGGGGCCTATTTCCGATACACCACAGTAGCGCGCCAAATTATAGAAATTTAAATTTCAACACAAATATTTGGAAACCCAACATTAGTTACCTGCACGCAAATTAACATGTGCCTTGCGATCCTCTTTTAGATTCACCCGGCGGAACTGACGGTAGTGATGGCGGCAACTCGAGTGGCTCCTTTGACTGCCACGGGTCCTTACGGTTCAAGGGGCTCCTAAAGGCGACTTCATCGGCGTAGATGCGGCGGCGCTTCCCAGGCGCTTCTTTCGGTGATGAGAGCGGCGAAAACGACTGCGGCGGCTGCGGCTGCGGCTGTAGCGGAGTCGTGGACAGCGAGGATCAGTTCTCCTATTTCTTCTGCAAGAACTCTTCCTATGTCTCAGTCAGCTACTTGAACGCCAGCGCTGGCCGCCCAGGCTGCCACGATTGTGGTCTTTACTTCCCTGTTTCCCGTGCTGCGAAGAGTTTGTGACGTGCTTGCCCCAGTAGTATTGTTTCCGCCACTGTTCAACCTCGCCCGTTTCTGCTGTGGGCTTTATCCGCAGGCCCTGCATTCCTTTTCTTCGATGCCTCCCCTCCTTCTTAAAGCTTCGCGCGCTCTGCTCTTCTTGAACTCTCAGCGCTTTCGAGCCGAGTCACTAACCTCTCATTCAGCCTCATGTTGGTCTTAGACTCCTGCTGAATTGAACAATTGGCGGCCAAATACCTTCCCCGCGGCATTATGCCGGTTAGTCCATTCCAGACCTTTTTGCAAGATTACAATGTATAATCCCCACTGTTTTCCTTGGGCCTCTTTCATTCTGCGCACTGCAGCTACACATTTTCGTTAAACACGTGAAATCTCTTCTTTGTTTGAGACCATTTCTGCATCTTTTGGCTTTTTCTTCGTGACTATTTGTCGAAACCTGCCTTTTTCTCCTTCCGCACCAGAATTACACCCCCCCTTCTTAAAGGACTGCTGCCACCCGTTCTTTGTACGCCATCTTTTCGGTTGTTTCTAGGCTGAACTGTAACATTTCGCCATAGAATCTTTTAAAAAGCGGCTTGTGGACAGCGTTCCTACTCAGAGTGTCTGGAACGACCAATTTGTTGTCCATTTCGGTGCTCAACGACAAAATCATAATTGGTCATCTCTAGTGCGCATCGAGACAGCTTTTGCATAGGTTTTTCTGGCTTAGGAACTATTTGAAAGACAAGTTTTCTGTGACAATTATGACATTCTCCCCATGGAGATAATGCCTCCACTTCAGAAGCGCATGGACCACAGCAAGGTTCTCTCTTTCCGTTAGTAAATAATTCTTCTCTGCTTTACTGAGTATCAGGCTGATAAATGATACTGTTTGCCATGTTCCGCCTTCATTTTTTTGGTGAAGCACTCCTCCGAGGCCCTATGAAATTGCGTCTGTCGTGATCCTTTTCTCTGTCCCTCTTCGTGGTGGAGCTAGTATGACTCGGTCACCTAGCTGGTCCTTCAGCTCTTTCCATGCCATCATTTACGCTTTTCCCGAGAGTTCCTTCCAATCTAGAATTATCAGGTGCTATCCGTGAAATTTCTTCTTGGAGAACCCGGTTCCTTTCAGCACATCATACAGGGGAGCTGCGATATCATCAAAGGTATCCACGAATTCTGCGAATAAGTTCATCAGCTCAAGAAATCTCATGAGCTCATCCCCTAAAATGGGCTCCTCAAGGTTTATTGTGGCCTCTGTGTGAATATGAGATGACATCAGCCCGTTTTTGTCAACTCAGTGGCCTAGTGGCCCAGAAATTCTGCATTACGGACTCCAAAGTCACATTTAAATAGCTTGAGATGAACTCCGGCTGTAAACAGCCTGTCTAACACAGCTGCTAGGGATTAAAAGTGCTCGTCTTCGCGGATGGTACCGACACTTGTGTCGTCCACGAAAGCCGAAACACCCTTCCCTTTTCGATAGCCAAGAATATTGTTAACTACCCTATGAAAAGTTTCTGGAGCATTCTTTGTTCACATCAGTAACCTTGTGTATTGTAAAATCCCGACTACAGTTCGTAGTGTAGTAACCTTCTTGGAATTTAGGTGTAACTCGACCTGGAAGAACTCATCTTTGAGATCGAATAGAGGGTATACCTTTTTCGAGGCCAGCCAATCCAAGATTTTTCTCATGTTTTCCATTGGGTATGAGTCTGTAATTGTAAGCGCATTGAGCTTCCGTCCTTTTCCTTGACGAAGACATTGTTGGTTACCCAAGGGGATACGGCCGGTTCCAGGACTCCCAATTTCAGTAGCTTCTCCATGGTCGACTTGTTCATTTCTTCTTCTTTCGGCGAAATTCGTCTCATCGGGTCGTATATTGTTTCGACACCCGGTAGGAAAGTTATCTTGTGGTGTAAGCAACGTATTCTTCCCAACCCTTTGAAGATGGCTCTTCGTTCCCAAAAAGGTCACGTGAGGCTTTCAACTTGGCCTCTTCCTTGGAAAACTCGCTAAGATCGATCTCCGAAAAGGCCTTGTCCACATCGGAATCCTCAATTACAGCGTGCATCTCCTCGTTGATCCGGGTCTCGGGGACTCCCTTTCAGCTGCTTAGGGGTCTTTCCGTTCTCGTTCCATCCACTTGAATGGAGTCTATGCTCCGCTTAAAGCCGAGAAAGTGTCCTTTAGACCTCCAGAATCTTCTGTCAATGAGTACGTTGTCGAGAAGCGTTCTCGAAAGCCTCACAGGTTCTGTGAAATCTTGGCCCCAGAACGGAAAATTTAGCTTTCCAGCACCAGTGACTTAGATTAGGGATCCATAGACAGAGTCGAGAGGCCCACAATCTCTTCCTTGGCCTTCCGCAACCAACTGTTGTCAACCCATATGGAAATAGAAGCTGTACCCTGTTGTACAGTAAACCGATCGCCAAATGCTTGGAGTTTTACGGCAACTTCGTCCTCTTTCAATCCGCATGGCCATGTCGCTACAGGCAAAAACCTGCTCTTGTCTGTTTTCCATCATTTATTGGGTACCGGGGCTTAAATCTGTGACAGGGGCTTCGGGCTCCCATTTCCTTTCCCCGCCTGGGGGTTTTATTTACACTGTGGACGGAAATCAGACATCCGTTTCCGACAGTCTTTAGCAAGATGAGCTGTCTTCTTACAGTAGAAGAACTTGAACAGAGGCTCTCGGTGTTCATACTGAGTCTGGGCGGCCTTACTGGTTCCCTAACTTCTAGTACGGATTCCCTGGAGTCCTTGTGCTGATCTGAGACCCGTCGGAAGACCACACTGACCACCGTATCAAAGCTTCCGGCTACCGCCATGGCTTGTTGCCTTAGATAAGGCGATCGGCCAGCTCTGAATCTGTTCACCAACGTATATTTGGTTATCGGGATCTAGAGAACACTGGCTCTCGATATTATACGCTCTTCGTCCTATTGGATTGACTCTAGTCGCTCATCCCATTGAATTGTAAAGAAAGTCTCCTACAAGTCGGCCAGTTGGTCTTCATTGCACAATATTTCTTCCAATTTGTCCCAGAGAAAGTGTATTGATGCCCCCAGATATGTGTTGTCAACGTCCTCGTATATTCCTTTGGCCTATTGGTCGAATGCAAAAGGAAGTATATTTCTCTGGTCTTCGAGCCGTACTAGAAATTCGCCCAGGGGACGGTGCCTCGTGCAGTTAGCATCCACAAGTGAGCCATCTACGACTCTGCGGCACTTGCTGGATTCCAATCCAGCCTTAGAAAGCTTTTAACTGACATTAATTGGTATAAACTCGTTGTCAATGTCTTCTTTCTCCATCCCCAAGGTTTAGACAATATTTATGTTCAATTTATTAGTGTTATTCGGCGGAAGAGTCCCTTTTTGCCTCGGTGAACTTAGAATGCTCGTTGATAGCCGCTAAACCCTTTTTCAGACTCTCTACCACCTCCGCGAGAGCATTTTTGATGGACTGGGTGGTAACTTTATCTTTTACCGAAGTCTGACATTGGTCTGGGTTCTCTACGTCGAGAACAGCTTGAGTGCTGAAAGTACCCGATAACGAAGCTTCTTCTTCCACGCCGGCCGAGCTACCTCTGGTCCGAGGGCACGACTTATTTTGTTGTTTTTCTTATGTACACACGTACCTCGCTGGATCTCTTGATGGCTTCTCTCCCCGACAGGTTTTTTCAAGCAAAAGCCGATTCTTCAAGATCCTTCACCGACGTCTCTATAGTTCGACCTTGCATACCTAGTGACAACATCTTTTTGTCGAATGCGTCGAAACTTCTCGCAAAACGAGATAAAATCGATTTTATGTTGCCGCTATCTCGTAGAGTCAGCCAAAAGCGTTTGATCAAGTTGCGTCACCACAAACTGATGTCCTCTGTGGTCCAAGACCACGGCGGCACAGGCGTTTCTATAGATTTAATTGGTGGCCTTAGGGGCATATTTTCGCTACATTATAGTAGCGCGCTAAAACACAATAATTTAAAGTTCAACAGAAATGTTTGGAAGCCAAACAACCGTCACCTGCTCACACCCCAACAGTACTGTAGTTGCAATATGAGGGGACAACGGACATCTTACTGAAGATAACCTAAATACAAGTACATGTTTGAACATGTTCACTTAACCTTATATGAATGGCCCCGCTACATGATATATAATCGAGCTTACCAACTTAAATACAGCGACAGTTTTTTAAGAACATGGGTTTTTGGGCGAAAAATTAAAAATTAATCTGCTAGACACGTTACCAGGTCCAAAACGTGATTTTGAACTTATTTAAAAGGGACTGGAAAGATTGAATGAAAAAATTATAGTTTACTGTAAAGCAAGTGGCTGGATTCTGAAACAAAGATAAACAGTTACTGACTTGGCGTACTCACCGGCAAGTAAAGTTATCAATGACAACCATGCATTCTCAACCAGGACACCTGTTAGTCAGCAGAGAACTATACAGCTGGAGGAACGTCTCTCTGACCTTGAGAGAGGTTGAATTGATGAAATGGCCAAAAGTGGATCGTCTTCAAGGCAGATCGAAAAAGAGCCCTATACCACTTATGCAGAACGCAGACCCACAATCGTCTCCAATTATATTCGTGCCACGTAAGAGTACAAGAAATGAAGAAAAAGGGCCCCAAAGTGCAAAATCACCCTGAGAGACGAGCTGAGGCTCCTATAAGCAGTTAACAACCCCGCAAATTCTGCTTCTAACCCGAAGTTGTCGCTAAATTTGCCTATTTCAGCAAGCCGAACATGAGCAAAGCTTCATGGAAATTTAAAAACTGATGTACATGGAGGTGTAAAATACACCATTTCTTTCTCTAGAACACATTCAACGACGTCTAGGAAGGGAGCAAGTTTCTTGGAGCACTCATTAATGGCCTTTAGTTTTGTTCTCGTTTGAAAAAGATTTACACTTAATGGCCCTTTTGGGTTTAATTACTGCTGAAATGATCTGCAAAGAGCTGAAGTCGTTCTTTCTAGGCACCGAAATGGAGGTGGAGGGATAATAGTTTGGAGAGCATTTTCTTTATGCGTGAAATCGAGATTGGCTGTTTTTCAGGAAAGGCAGAACACAAGATGCTACTTTACAGTCATGAAGGACTACTTGCTACCATTTACTGACTGTAAGATGCCAGTGATGTGGACATATCAGCATGATAATACTCCCATAAACGTCAGAAATGAAGCTATAATTAGTTTTATTAGCTCAGAAGCACAGTTTGCGTTTAATGCACTGGTAGTCACACTTTACGGATTTTAATCCAATGGAGAATATTTTGTTCTGGCTTGCCCGTGCTTTTTCTGCCAACAAGAGGCACTTTTGCAGCTTTTCTGAGTTAGAAATCTGTATAAAAAATGAATGGGTTAAACTTCCTAGGCAAATCATCTCTAAGCTGATTGGCTCAATGTACAACATCACTGATGAGGTTCTGGAGCGTGTGAAGCTGACTACGCACTACTGATAACAGATTTAAGTCTTTGGACTTCAAATATGGCATTTTTTCACTTCTATCTTTACAAATACAATCACATCCATTAAATTTTGACTAATATCAACTAATCCTCTCTTTGTAATATTGCACGAAGGGATTTTATGTTACATTTTGGAGGCCTTGTGATCCTTTTCAGCAAATTAATTTTTAAATTATGTTTCTAAAAACATCATTGCATTTAGAATTATAAGCGCCATTATACCTGTCGTTGCCTTTCCCAGCTTCAATACACAGACATTCGACCGACCCGGATCTCTTGAGAGTAGACCTGCTCTATTGATTGGATTGAGAGGGTGGACAAGAGAAACAAAGGAACCAAAAATAAAAAGGGCATTTTGGACGCAGATTACATCCTCTCCTCGGGCTAGAAAATCTTTCCAATTTCAAGAAGAGCACTTAAAACAAATCTAGTAAATTCGATAAAAAACGAAGATCAACGCAACCTATCAAAAACGAGGATATCATCCTCTCAACACATTCACAATATCATAAAAGCTGTGCACGTGGACTACGTGGAATAAATAAGCCGGTGATGGGGCCAAAAAATCACTAATGCCTTTGATTATCTACTGCAGATGGCGACAGTGGCCGTATATTCATCGATTGCCTTCGATGTTGTCGCAGACGGCGAATCTAGCCAGTCGAAACCTAGTGGCACAAACTACCATCGTAATGTCTATATTACTGGGAGAGCTTCACCGAGAGTGGCTCCAGCTTTGAGGGAAATATCCCTATATTTTCGTCCTTTCTCTGAATTTCCAACAGCACACGCTACGCGTGCTCCAGTGGACATAGAGCTCTCCTGGAATTGAGATGTTGTCGTGACCTCGCTTTCTACAAGGAGAGGGGAAGGAGGCGAATTGCATGTACCGTCAGACCTCTTTTAAGTAGGAGATCAAAAGGCCTTCCTTGAAGTCCGGGAAGTAAGTATTTCACCGATTTTAGACGATGGCTACTACTGCTTTGAACAGTTGTCAGCCAAATACCCTCACTGCACCATTACATTGACTACGCGCACTGCAGCGGCACAGTGCGTTTAAACACTTGAAGTCTCATTTGGCAACTTTTCACTATTTTTAACATGTTTTTATGTGTTCGGATGATTGCAGATGGATGTGCGATGAGAAAAGCTGCTGCAGGCATTTCTAAGTATACCTGAAGTCTGATCCCTTTCCGAATATCATCTTCCGAGTTCTACACGGTGCTTTGGAGACCATTGCAGTCAAGTTATTACCTGGAAAGCTTTGCTGCTCTTCCTATTTATTAATACAAATGTAGATATTACTTTTGCAGTAAAGTACACTTTTCTTCCCAAAAATACTGGCTATTAATTGAGCTGAAAGTAAATATTTGGAACAGTAATAATTTATGCTATGTTAAAATTTGGCGTTGTAAAAGCAGTACTGGTCGTTTCATTTTCAAATTTCACCCCAATGTCAAAAATTTCGAAATAAAAATCTACAGTTTCCCTTTCAATGACAAACGCGGTACATCTTCTTTTCTGGGTCGCATTCTTACGTATCAATGACATAAAATGACTCAGTTGATGATGGAAACTGTTTTTCTTTATTTAAACCCCAATTATGATTTCTCTGTATCTGCGGAATGCTGAGACAGATTCTTTATTGTTTTACATTTTTAGAAAAGTTGAAACGCGAAAGTAGCTGGGAGAATTGGTGACTTACATTTTTTGTCTTTAGTTTTTAATTTTCGATTATTTATTCGAAAAGAACAGATGTGCAATTGAAATTAAAAATCACTGTAGTTGCTTAATTTTGAGCCATTTTCATTAATTTTCAAGTTTATTTGCACTATTAAGTTTTATGTTGAATTTTTTTGAAACTTAATTCTCGCGGAACTTTCCTGCATTATTTTCTTTGTCGATTGTGACGAGTCGAAAGCCCATAGTTACCATTAGATGCTGATTAAATTACAAAAATATTGTACGTAAGAAAGATGATTTGATCACATGTCGACGCACACATCGTCGGCCTTTTGCACCTCTCCATTTACTGACCCTTCGCAGTCTCATTTGTACTAATATATGAATTGGTATATTTGCATGTCGACAGTATCCGCCAAGAACAGCTGTGCTCTACACTGCGGATAAAAGTTTGATAAGTACAAATGTGTTTACATTAATTCCAATTGATTGGTATTCCCTTCAGCAGGATTCAACGTACTTCCTTTGAGCCAATATTATCTAATTATCTGCAATGCCTCTCTTTATCCCTAAATTGTAGTGCTGAAAGCAGTAGAATAATTTATTAAACAAATATGGCCCGCCTCAGGTTTTTGCCCTCCACTGCAACCCTTCTAGGGATTTCTAACTGCCACATCAAGTACTAAACAAGACTGCTGAACAGACAATTCTAATTAATTTCGTAAAATACACAAATACTTCCTTCGATAAATCCAATTTGTGCGAAAAACTCCAAATATAAAAAAGGATGGAAGTTTTCTACTATAAACCGCTATATAAAGCACATTTGATATCTGCTATCACATGCTGTGACTGACCAAATGAGGGAGTTGTGTACCCCAATCGACATCCAGGTGAGACCTTAGGGATTTAAAGTTGTCCAAAAAACTGTAATTAGAGGAAGAGGAAATGACGAAGAGGAAATTAATGCGACTGGGTAACCATACTGGCCAGAAAAATTAGTCGACCTAGGTTAAATAATTTCTAAGCAATATGTGGTAAAGTACACTATTTGCTTAAATGAGATAGAGGGCATCGTTTCTGACAGCAAAATGGGAAGAGGATCTAACACAGTAGAATCTAACGATATTTGCCGAGTCTAAAAGTACGAGAGACGCTTTCAGATATCTGGAACTATGTTGTCAGTCCCAGTGTTACAGAAATTGATACTCAGGACATAGAATCATGCACATGATGGTTACTAATATCATTGTGCTTTTTCTGTCGAAATATGATCTTTTATAGTGATTCGGATTCCAGCTGAGTCATCAGCGTAAGACAACGTACTTCATACGTACTTCATACTTTAATTTATTCAGGTAGTGTTTGAAATAACATTATTTTAAAAATTTTTTTTATCCAAGTATAATCGTTAGCATATGGTGATAAACGCACATAGTCAGCTTCAACTGAGAATAAAGAGAAAAACTTTTGAGGCTGCCTTACACATTGTTGAAAATTTATGAATCTGGTTACTCATTTGGGACAGTTTCTATGTTCAGCCGAGTTAGAATCTACTAGTAGGCCCAAATTCAAACCAACTTCAGACTTTTCAGGTCCGTAGGTATTTGGGAAATTTATACCTAAACTTCTCGGGCAAAATATTTAACGAGGTGGTATCACTTGTGATTAAGCTTACTTTACCATAAGTTTGTGAATTTGATAAGTCAAGAATATGACTGCTTATGAAATTTCAGGTCAAGTACGCATTGGAAAATGAAGCGAGTTTCCAAGTGATGTACGGAATGTTGAATGATTTTCCCTAGAAGGGATAATGTCAATATTTGGTTCTGCAGTGATTTCTACATCTTCACGGAGAAGTAGTCTATAATTCTTTCACCTCAAGAAGTTCATGCGGTTCAAGGTGGTGCCCACTTTGTCGCTTCTGACCATTCTTTAAACAATTGAGATCTTGATGAATCATCCATCCCAAAAAATGTATTAACATCCCAATCCGTTTCATTTCGAATTCCTTCGGCATTTTTTCTGTTCTAAATGCTAAAATACATAATCATATTTGCTGATAGACACCAAGTGTTCAAAAATTAAGATTAATAACATAAGATATTTTCTGCTGTATTTTACGACACTTCAGGGTCAGTGAATATTTGCAGTCAGCCCCAATTGGGAGTATTAACAGCAAATGATGAATCCAAAAGTTCTTATTGCTGAACCCAGCCCATACACTGCCTTGTGAAATAATTACAAATCCTGGGTGCTCAAGTAACTAATTGGATTTACTAGGGAAGACGAAATCGGCAAATATCACTACAAGAATAAAATATTTAGCCTGAATAACAAGTAAAACATGATAGTGTAAATTCATTTCGTTGCCTTTTTCTGACAGCTGACTGACAACTCGCAAAGAAGCTTACAGTTTTTAATGTACTTTACCTCTTAACCTAGAACTTGACCGTAATGTTGATGCACTGTACAGTGCTGTAAGCTTGAGCTGATCTACTTTATTTTTTTTGTTTAGGGTTAGAAACTCACCGTCGTCTACATGTCCTCTGGAAACTTCCCTCGATCAACAGAAAGCATCAGTCGACTCGCCTTGAAGTCTATATAAGCACCGGTCTCTCTCCATCTTCTACCTGAGTAAAGTTCCTCACCACCTTCTCCTCTCTCATCTCTCCTTCTCAGTCCCTCACTCTTTCTGCCCTTCTCTCTTTCTCTCTCTCCTGCTCTCCCGCTCTCTGCCTCACTCCTGTCTGGCTCCCTCGCTCCCTCTCTCTCGTTCTGTCCATCAGGTTATGGGCCCAGGCCGCTAGCGCTGCACACCGACTTATTTCTTTCGCGCTCACTGCTCGACGCGAACCACCTCGAGGCTAACCTACACTCCGTGCAGGGAGGAAAACACAGAAGCTCCCAAAAAAAGCACCTAAGGTTTGATCTGACTCCTTTGTCGTCTCTATACTATCTACTGACCTTCTATCTTGTGGCCTGTCCAACGCCCGTCGTCTCTGCACTACCTACCTTGGTTGGTTTTGCGGCCCGTCGTCGTTCTTCATCCCCGCACCACAGAACAAAGTCCATTTTGCGGCCCGACTCCTCGTTGCTACTCGCCTCGTCTCTGTGTCACATACCTCGGTTTGTTTCACAGCCCGTGTCTTGTTTCTACAGTAAGTCCAAATCTCCTCGAAACCTCTTGCTTCCTTATATCTTGCACGCTTCTTCCTCAGCCTTCGCGTAACCTCGCAACATCCTGCCTCCGGTGGTCATCTGCCGCTCCGTCTTCCTTCGAGGAATCAAGATTTCTCCAGACGACCCTGTTGTCCGCCGAATCAATTTCACTTCTGACGACAACTTATTAGACCCTGTCCAAGCCCCCCCGATCCGAGAACCCGCAGCTTCGCCCGAAGTGCTGTTTCATCGACGACTCCATCGACGACTCCGCTATTGAGTCTGACTGTGAAGGCGGTGATATAACCTCCACTGCAACCACTCTGGACGTCGTTTCACTCCCTTCTTACTCTCACAAAAAGATTATCTCTCCCAAGAAGAAGGATTTTCTTCAACAAATCTTGGCATTGGGTACAAAGAAAAGGCCCGCAATCGGTAACAAATCCAATATTCCAGTTAAGCTCCGCCCAAAGCCTCTACCCGTCTCTGCAAGCCATGTGTCGAAACCAAAGGGTCAGAAGAAACCAGTTACAAACGTAGCTGCTCCAGTTCAAGTAATTAACTTGATATCTACTACTCCAGCACCTCCGACACCTCCAGCTCCTGCTCCAGTCACTCTCACCCAGTCTCCTTTATCGCCTGCGATTCCGCCTCTTCTTGTTGACCTTCCAGCGTTAAGAATCCCGACTCCGCTTACTGTCGAACTCTTCTCTCCGGCTCCACTTCTTTCGTCGACTGCACCTTCTCCTCCACCTCCTGTGGCACCTACAATACCCTTCGTTTCGGAACCCAAGTCTTCTTCCTCACCTGTGATCTCTGTCAGCTCAAAGTATCAGGTCCGAAGCAACTTGCTCAACACAGAGGTGGTAGGAAGTGCCGTAACAGATCTGAGCGGAAGTCGGCTATTACTCCTTGTGCCCACTGTGACCGCGTCTTCCAAACTAGACACGACCGCAACAAACACATTGCCACAAACACAAAAATTAAATTTTGATTCACTTGGTCCCATTATACTCTTCATGGACTCCTCTGCCGGACCTCGTATTGATAAATCTCGAGAAGCTCCGTAGTGATAACTTTCACATTTGGAAAGCTCGAATTCAACTCATCCTATCTCTCAGGGAGGTTGACAATCATCTTACACTTGATCCACCGGAAGCATCTTCGTCAACTCACTCCGCATGGCAAAAAGTAGATGTCAAGGCAAGAGCTATCATTGGACTCACACTTTCAGATGCTCACCTTGAGCAATTTCAACTTGCTACCACGGCCAAGCAAATGTGGAAACTCATTTTGTGATATTTTCGAAAAGCATACTCTCCTAAACAAGCTTTCCGCAAGACGTCGCTTCTATACCGCGCAGATACATCCAAATGAGAAAGTTCTACTATTTGCTGCCCGTATTCGCCAACCTGTGGCCTCTCAAAAGTCCATGTCTGTGAATGTCGAGGACCGCAAAATGGCCATGGCCTTCCTCAATGGCTTGCCCGATCTTTTTGACAGCCTCATATCAGCCCTTGATGCTTCCAATATCGAAGATGGCAAGCTTTCGTTCGAATTTGTACAGAGTAGATGTCTCCAAGAAGAGCAGTGCCATGCTCAGCGAGATCAAGATGCACTCAAAGTCGCTGAGACGGCTGTACTCCTGGGGACCCAGTCTTCCAAGCCTCGAAGAGGAACTTCCGCAGAAATGTGCATACACTGCGGCAGGAATCGTGATAGCAACAGATGCTCCAAGAACTTCCCTCATCTCGCTCTAGAGGTCATCCAGCTAGAGCTCATCTTGATAAGGCTAGAGGAAGTGGAGGAAAATCCCTCAATGTCACGGAGGTTGCTGAAACTACCGAACACTCAGATAACGTTTGTCTCTTTGCGTCGACTTCCCCTGCACAACAGGTAGCACTTCAATCTACCGGAGGCCCTCTTCTCCCATCTATGCAATGGATCATCAATTCAGAATGTACCTTGCATGTCACTTACGAACGCTCTGATTCTACAAGTTATCACCTTCTCGCGTCCCCATCAACTCTCGACCTTGGGGCAGATTCTAAGGCTATGATTATTGGCTTCGGTGAAGTTGCTATCACGTTAAGACGGAAGGGAGAAACTGTCAAGTGTGTGATGAAAAACATATTAAACGTTCCAGACCTTCGCTACCAACTGCTCTCCGTATCTTTCCTGGAAAAGCTTGGAATTGAGACGCGCTTTAATAATAATACAGTCACCCTTGTTCGTCATTTGGACTCTACTCTTGTGGCGACGGGTACGCTCTAATGGCCTATACTCCTTGGATATCACCAAGCCTGCAATAAAGCCACAGACGAGATCTCAAGTTTCCTTGCTATTCCCAATTTCAATCTGGCATCAGAGATTGGCGCACGTACATGCCCCCAGAATAAAGTCCACGATCAGAAGTGGTGTCGTGAAAGGTGTATATATTTCACAAGGAATCGAGGAAGATGATGTTTGCGTCGGCTGCATACTTGGTAAATCCCACCGTGACCCAATCCCGAAGAAAAGACAAAGCCGTTCGACAAAACCTCTAGAACTGGTTAGTTCTGATGTCTTGGGACCGGTTGAAACTCCTTCTCTGGGAGGGGCTAGGTATTTTGTATCATTCATCGAAGACTGCTCCAAGTGGACGGTTGTGTATCCTATGAGCCACAAGTCAAAGGTGATAGACTCCTTTGAAATCTACAAATCCTTTGCGGAGAAACACACTATCCAGTCTCTGAAACATCTCCAAGTCCATGAGTTTCCTGAATGAAAACTCCACTGGATGAAGATAAGCTTCTCATTAAGGCTTTACGGTCTGACAATGGCGGAGAGTACCTCTCAACCGAGTTCAAGAACTTCCTAAGGGAGAATTTCATACAAAATCAGCTCACTTTGACTCACACCCTCTAGGAAAATGGGACTGCAGAACGGATGAAACGAACCTTTCTCAATTTGGACCGTTCGATGTTACACCACAAGGTTCTTCCAAAGCATTTCTGGCTGAAGCACTTTAAACGGCTGTCTTTGTTCTGAATCGCGTTACTTCAAGCTCTTCGCCAGAGACCACCACTCCTTACCACCACTGGAACGGCATTGCCTGTGACATATCTCACATGCGGGTATTTGGTGCACAGTTCTGGTATGTCGTGCCAAAGAACAAACTCAAGAAGTTGGATCCCAGATATCGCGAAGCACTTATGATGGGGTACTCCTCTCAGAGCAAAGGATATAAGTTTTGGTATATTGGCTCAGAAAGAATGGTAATATCCCGAGATGTAATTTTCAATGAAACCGGAACTTGTACACAGTCTGAAGTCACTTGTGGGCTACCGAATGTAAATTACCGCCAAAACATTTCCTCAGATGAGGATAAATCTCCTTCTGAAGGTTTTTTCGGAGTACAGGATTCCGCGGACGAATTAGAAGATTCTGAAGAGTCCACTGCCGGTGAAGAAAATTTACTCTCATCTGAAGAAGCACATTCAGTAAACCCTCATCGTTCCTCTCGGGTCTCAAAGAAGCCTATCAGATGGTGTCCTTCTCGCTCTTCCTCAAATGTGTCACTTGTCGCAGAAACTGCACTGCTCTCAACAGGTGTTCCTGCAACATACGAAGAAGCTACTTCTGCAGAAAACACTGATTTTTGGATTCCAGTTATCAAAAAGGAATAATACTATCTGTGAGAATAGAACCTTCGATCTCGTTCCAAGAAAACCAGGAATGCACGTGATTCCATGTCGCTATGCTTATCGTAACAAACCCGACGTCGGTCCTAAGGTTAGTATCGTTGCTAAAGGATTCCGACAAGTTCCCGGACTAGAGTACACAGACACGTATGCTCCTTTCGTTTCTTTTGCTGTCGTACGAATGTTACTTTGCTTGAAAAATCTGTTAGATCTGGAATGCGATCAGATGGACGTAGTAACCGCGTTTCTGAACGGTGACTTGGACGAAGAAATATTCATGGAGACTCCAGCTGGTTTCCGAGATCCAAACAAGCCCAACATCCTCTGTCGACTTCTGAAGGTTCTTTATGGATTGAAGCAGGCTCCTTGCCAATGGTATGCAAAAAGAAGATGCATTTCTGACTTTGAAACTCAACTTTGTCAGAAACCCGCACGAGCCATGTTTTTATGTCTATCGGAAGGAGACTTTGTTATGTTGATGATCTCCTCATTTCAGGCAACAGTCGACATATGCTCGACAATATCAAGGCAAAACTGAAAAAGAGATTCAATATGAAAGACTTAGGTTCTCTCTAGGGATTCCTTGGTCCTGTCTAGGAATTCCTTGCTATTCAAGTCCAGCGAAACCGCCCTGAGAGAACGCTGCACCTTTCGCAATCGAAATACACAGACAGGATCTTGGAAAGGTTCCAAATGGCGGACTCAAAACCTGTCGATACTCCAATGGTCCAAAGCAATTCCAACAAGGACGGAACTAATGATCAAGAACTTCCTTTATCAGTACCATATCGTTCTGCAATAGTAATTCTCATGTACTTGATGATCTGCACTCGTCCAGACATTGTATTCGCTGTAGACAAGCTGTCGTAGTTCTGCGGAAAGCCGATGGTCACTCACTGGAGGGCTGTCAAACGTGTGTATCGCTACTTGAACGGATCTAAAACTCTTGGATTTCGTTACGGTCCGTCTTCATCTCACACAATCACTGGATTCAGTGACTCTGAATGGGCTGGCTGCCACTCTACTCCCAAGTCTACCGAAAGCTCCGTGTTCATGATGTCTGGTGGACCTATCTCATGGCGCTCCAAGAAGCAAGGGTGTGTCGCGCGGTCGTCCTGCGAAGCAGAGCACATATCTCTGTGTACTGCCTCTAAAGAAGCTATTTGGTTGTCAAACCTTCTCTGCAGTTTGATGAATGAGAAATGCTCTACTCCTATTAGGATATCAGTTGACAACTCTGGCGCAATTATCTCGTCCCAGAACGAATCAATCAATGAACGGAACAAGCACATTGATATTAGGTATCATTTCGATCGTGAAGCCATGTCCTCCAAACAGATCTCCGTTACTCACTGTCGCACCGAAGACTAAGTCTCTGAACTTCTAACGAAACCTTTGCTGGGCGTCAAGTTTGTGAAGTTTCGAAGTGAGTTGGGCATTTTCCTCCTGGTTTAAGATCGAGATGGCGCTGCTGAGGTCAGTTCTAGTTTGAGGGAGCGTTTTAGTGTAATTTCAATTCTTTGACTTTTTCTGACAGCTGACAACTCGCAAAGAAGCTTACAGTTATTACTGTACTTTGCCTTTTAACCTAGAACTTGACCGTAATGTTTATGCACTGTACAGTGCTGTATGCTTGAGCTGATCTACTTTAGATCAGCTCAAGCAAGTTTAGGGTTAGACACTCACCGTCGTGTACATGTCCTCTGGAAACTTCCCTCGATCAACAGAAAGCATCAGTCGACTCGCCTTGAAGTCTATATAAGCACCGGTCTCTCTCCATCTTCTACCTGAGTAAAGTTCCTCACCACCTCCTCCTCTCTCACCTCTTCTTCTCGGTCCCTCACTCTTTCTGCCCTTCTCTCTTTCTCTCTCTCCTGCTCTCCTGCTCTCCTGCTCTCTACCTCACTCCTGTCTGGCTCCCTCGCTCCCTCTCTCTCGTTCTGTTCATCAAAACAGGCTAGTATAAATGAAGAATTATTTAGCCCCAATTGAGTACGGTAGCGGAAAACAACAGAGTGGAGATTTTCCTTTTGGACTCAGTCTTGAAATTGACGTAAGCAGACGATAGAAATGCGGAGGGCGCTTTTTATTAATGTTTTATGCACCTTAGAGACAGAGGTTTCAATCTTGCCGTAACTGAAAGCACTATTCGCATTATTTCATCCATCTATTAGGATTGAAGTATTTGACTCGATAAAAAAAATCAATTGGTTCTCTGTATGCCGCAGGTGATTAAAAAGGGCCAGTATCAAAATCTACATCGAGCGTGTTCATATCGCCTCTGGCTACTGATCTTTTTCTGAGGTTGAAATTTTCCCGAACTGTCCCACTTTAAGCTCGAAAAACACAAGTTTATGATATAAATTACATGGAGTGTTCAAAAATCAAGTAATCTTATGTTTCCATATTTCAGCTGTAGGTTATCCTATTTCAATGCTCTCGCTTCAGATTCGATTTTTTATTTCCACTTCCTAAAAATGATTGAAAATGGAATCCAGGTAAGTTACCCGGGATTCCTTTGCCAGCAAAAAGAATTTATTCACAGGAATGGGATACATAATGAATGCTCCAGCACGAAAATATGACAGGAATTTACTGTGAAAGTACTTTCATGCTTCGGATCTATCTGCAGTTCATTAGTATTATTAATAATTGAGGAGATTTAAATTCATTTATCGCTTTAGAAAATATGAAATTATCGAGTCCTAGTTAAAATGGTGCTCTCAAAAAATGAAATTCGGTACAGCATTTGATAACTCTACAGGCCCACAAAGTTTCCATTTTCTGCTCTTGCAAAATTAGTTATGCTTTTTTCTAGTTGGGGATTGGTACAAAAAGTTGACTGTAAGTTATTTGAGAATAGAAGATAATAGAATTTTTAAAAATTTTGAGGTGAAAGAACGTATTAGGATGTTTCCATTTATTCTCTATGAATAATTATTATTCCTGAAATAGTTGCAGCTACTCATTTATTTAGCCAAAAGTACATCGTCTATTTTTGCATTGAATAATGAGAAACTGTGTAGATCACACATTTTTTTCACAAAATGCTCGACGATCCGTTGCTCTGCACTCTTTTGCTCTGCAGAGCATGTATAGTGCCTTTTCAAGAATTTTTTTAGGTCAATAATAATGAATTTCAGGAGTTTTTTCCACCAGATCATCCCCAACTCAATGAGTGCTTATGCTAATTATCTTGTAGCAGGCAATATTTCAGGTTTTTATTTGTAAGAAACCAAAGACGAAAAGTGTGTCGATCTTTTTTCGATATATATACATCAATATTTGCAGTTTTTTCATTAATGAAACCGATACAGTATTACTATTTCTTCCGAGGAAGGTTTCCGGCATATTTCTATTAATTTATACATGAATGACTGAAGAAGATAAATTTTTATCCCCTAAAGTGGTCTGATGGAATGGAGTTGCACTTCTTTACTAGCACAAGTACTGAAAAATGCTCCAAGAATCCGTCTTGGGAACTTTTATACGTCCTCGAACACTTAGAAAGTGCAAATTATCTGCAGGAACTATGGTGGCGCGTACAATGGTGCTACTCCAATGCGAATTTTCTATGAATATGTACTGATTGAAGTGAATCATTATGAGTTAGGACACCGTAATCGAAATATAAAATTAAAATGAAGATACAAATTGGTCTTGTTACGCCCCCCGCTGCAAAATTTTATGACTCCTAAAATACTTATTATTTTCTCACCTTTACATAATTTCAATACCGTGTATCACCGCAACGTTCGGCGTTATTGTTGACGTTTGCATCTTGCACCTTTCGAAACCAAAAGCAACGTTTTCATTATCATGAAAATTTTCATTACACATGGAGCACCGCATTTTTTTGGTTATAAATTTCCAAAGGTTTCAAAAAATGAGAGCGAAAGCAGGAGATATATAATGAAAGCACCATTTAAATTTTCTCTCCATCCAAAGCAGCCATCAACTTAAAGAACAACTATATCTAGTTATTTTGAAATAATTTATTCGATCTGTCACTATTAGGCCAAAAAAGGCGCCACATTATCTATAGAATATTCACACTGGCTTGCTTGACCTACTGTAAGTATCCACGTGCAGAGCTGGTTAAACACCCACATAAAATGCTTTGTAGAGATCCAAGTTTACGCTTTGGATATCTCCAACCACTACCGAACGCCAGCTACTCAGTTTCCACTCTACATTGGGTATGATTAAAGTATTATTTTGGTCATACACTCCTGATTAAAATGCTTTATCGGGTAGCTGAGCACCTTAACCTTCAAGAAATCTCTTGTACACGTTACGGTGATAACCTATACCATTTTCCAGTTCAGTAACTTTGAGTTCTTCTGTTTCGATCAGCATTGACCGACCCAAAGACTTGTACCAACTACTTGTCTATGCACAAACTACATGCAGCAAGAAAAAACTTTGCGCGTTTCGACAAAATTGAATCACCTTCGCTTCACAAGCACTGACGCCGAGTCAACCAGCGTTTTCTTCGCTGCTTAAGACCAGAACATCAAACTATCGTCGCAAGCGCTGTGCATCACGTTTCGACTGGTGTTACTTCATCGGAGGAAGTGCGCCAAGTGAACCCCAAGTTATTGATCGATACAGAAAACCTTGAGTCTACTATGACAACCAAGCATGTAAATTAGAATAAAGTTCCGGTGAAACATGAACAACAACACTTCTGAAGCTAATTTACGTGTTTGTATCGAAATAAAGGCGACACTGTCCAATTTTTGGGCTGAATATCGGTACTCCGTGCTCTCGGTGCGTTCCGACCGAGTTACCGAAAAGTTCGTTTACTGTCCGACCTAGACTTTGCCAAATGCACTACAGAAATACTTTAACGGATTTTAAGAATAAGATACTAAGGTTTATGAAGCATTAAAGATCGTTGAGAGTGAAAAAGTATCTTTCCCTCCGTTGGCGTAGTCTTCGTCATGTTTTAAGGCTCGAAATGACCACTTACACAAAAGTTGAAGTTGAAGAGATTTAGAATGAATCTGTTAAATATTTCCTTGCTTCATATCTGAAATATTACAGCAACTCAACCCTCTATGAATAAACACTTATTTCCCACATCATTTCAAGTAATAAAAATATGCTATTTCTCTTCTTCTTCTCGCAACTACCGTAAGACTACAGTTTCATTTCCTTTTGAATTGTCTTGAAACCTTCCAAGAAATTGTTGAGCCTCTGGTGAAATTATAGGAAGATATTTCGCTAACTATAGCTCGCTTGGCCGAACGAAAGATCATTCTTTCTGAACTCTCCACCAAATAGAGTGAATAACTCGGTCTTTGAAGAAAGGGTTTGTAACAAGTTAATTTGAATGACATTACTTAATCTCTCACTGTAAGGTCAAACGAGCACCTGAACTATCTATCGACTAATAAAGCTGGCTTTATTGACCTACTGCAATTATCCACGTACAGTGCTGACTATCATCCACATGTAATATCACTTAATATGGCCAAACTGAAAATTTTTCGGACTTTCCAGCATAAAATAATTAATCGTAACGTAAAAATCGTCCATTTACACAATTTAAATGCTGAAGTGCCTAGAATACCAGAATGAATCAAATCAAATAAAGATCAGCGCTCCTCCTTCCGAAACGAAGACTACATCCTGTTTCCAATATATGTATAATTGTTTTAGATATAATATACGTATAATAATAACCCACGCCTGGATTCTTGGGATCGTTCTTAGAAAATAAAGAATCAGACCCAACGCAAAAACAAAAGAGAAGGAGGTCGGAGTAATTCAGATTAGATAGTTCGGCGAATGGATGCGAACTGTTTCATCATTCTACCCCCCATGGAAAGAACTCACATCCGCGTCCATGTATATGGTGTAGTAGGCCATGCTCAAGAATGTACTGAAAGAAGGCTTCGGTCTTCGTTCCGCCGGGATCGAACAAACCTTTCGTCGGAAGCAATGTGGATTCATGCAGACGCTTCCCCTTTAGTAGAGCTAGAAAATGGTACCCTTCGCTCCGCCGGCGGTGCGCAAGAATATCTTGAACCTCAAATAGAGGTTTTCTGTCGACACCGGAAACTGGCGCTGGTTGAAGCACAATAGGTTGACCTATTGCGGAAGGCTCTGTTTAATAGCGCGAAAAATGCTCAACATGTACAACAGGGTGAACGCTAACGATATATGGAAGCTTGAGACGAATTAAATTTTCCAGATAAGCTCCAGTACGCGAAAAGGGCCGTAACTCCGGACGGACAACTACTTCGATGGTTATGTCGCTGTGATGGCGTCAGAAAAGTACTTTTGACTGAGTTATGCTAGATTTACCACTTTATAGGAGGGAAGTGGATACCGCTAAGCGTTGTAAGCCGCTTGCCGGGCCTTTTTTCAAAAAATTGCGTATCATCGTATGAGGCCTTGAGTCGTCGCCTGAACTCAATTCAGATCTTTACCGTAGGGTCAGTAGAGATTTAGGTTTCCAGCCGAGGTTCAGCTGAAAAGGGGTGGGTTGAAGTTGATCCACCGTAGAGTAAATATATGAACACTCTGCCGAAACGAGCAACTCATCCCAGTTCTTTTTATTGATATTACAAAAACAGCGAAGATAGTTTTCAAGCATCCGATTCATGATATCTGAGGATCCGTCGACCTGAAGATGGCAGCAAGTTTACATGCGTAGTTGCAAACCGCAAAGTGCCATGAGATGGGCCCAAATTTTGGCAGTGAACTTAGGATCGCGGTCGGAAACGATGGAGTTTGGAAGACTATGGTAGCGAAACACGTTGTAGTACAAAAGCAACGGATTTGTAGATTTCGGTATATGCCGTTTTAGCGGCAGTGAAATGAATCTGCTTGAAGAAAATGTCGACAAAAGTAATGATTGCGTCATGACCGCCCGAGTGAAATGATAAATGCGTGATGGAATCTGATGCGATGGATCCGCAACGCCGTGATTGGATCCCAAGCGGTTCCGGGGTGACACATGGCTTCAAACTACTAGCACTGCTAGCTTGAATTTGTTAACATCCTGGAAAGTAGTACTTTACATCCCTGGATTTATGCGTCCAGTGAAAGCTATCGAGCCGTGCCAAGGTTTTGCTGAAAGAAAGGTGGCTAGCAAAACGACAGTAATTTGCAAGATAAAGCTTGTCACGCACATTCTTGCGAGGTACACAGAGCTTCTGATTGTAATAAAGTATCCCTTCATGAAGTTTAAACAGCGGTAGCAAGCGCATGAAGCAGTTTCTTCTGCAAAAAGTCACTTGGTGATTCACCACGGAGCCCCTGAGCGATTGGTCAGAAAACGGTATCCCGTTCATAATTAATTCTTTTGAAATCCATTTATCAGGTGAGCTTTGAGAGTCTGTAGATTTGACATTTGGGGCATCCCAGGCCCATGAAGCGCACAAGAAAGGGAATCTCCCACGATATGAACCTTGCCAGAACGAACTGCAATGTCTGAGATGCCGAGCAAGGCGAATCGGTTTAGCCAAAGTGCCTCACGACGGCTCACATGAGGCTTCGTAAAGAAGCATCTTAAACGCTGATTGTCATTAAATACTTAGAAGGAACTCCCTTACATGTAGCAGCTAAATGGCTTCAAAAAGTACACGAGACCAAGTAATTTGCGGTCGTTTGCAGTGTAGTTCTACTCTGCAGAGCTTAAGCGTTTTGAAAAGTTTGAAATGACCCTCTCCCGACCCTTCGAGTCCCGCTGTGCCAGAGTACCACCCAATGCGAACTAGGGTACGTCGACGTGGAATCGAAAGGGGCGACTCCACCTAGGGCTCATCGGAATTGGGTCAGACGTGAGAACGTCTTTCAAGGCTTAAAAAGCAAAATCACAATCGATGTTCCATTTTTCAATCCCGCTCCCCTTTCTGGTCATATTCGTCAACGGTGCGGCGAGCTGAGAAAATCCCTTCATAAACCGCCAAAAATATTGCAAGAGGTCAATAACGCTGCGAAGCGCCGTCAAATCTCGCGGCTTCGGCCAATCTCGTGTTATTTTTTCGCGTTTGTTTCCGACACGAAGTCTTTCCTGCCCAGCAACTAGGCTCAAAACCTGGATTTAGGGAAACAAAAAAAATAGAATTTCTCTTCTCTAATGTACAGTTCTTTAACTGCGAGACGTCAGATGTTAAAAGTAATATTCAGCAGTCCTGGGAAAAAATAAGAAGGGAGTCTAGATAGACCACTAAAACAAGCCAATGAAGTCATATAAAAGGAGTTCATAGGTACCTGAAATGTATCAGGAGCATTGCATAGCCCCATTTTCATGACAGAAAAACTCAAAATGAGCATACTCTCTGTTTAAGTCCGTCTTCGCGATGTCCCTAGGGCAGATAAGGATTTGTTGGAATCCAGTTTTGATTCCTTCGTTGAAAACACCGTACTTTCCCCTAGACGGTCAAAAGTTTCGTCTGTGCGAGGTATGGGCGCAATATTACATTTCTCCATGCAATTTAGCGCGCGTTAATCGATAAAACCTCAGTGTTTTCCTTTCTATTTGACGAAAAATAACAGGAAACCAGAAGGTGAAATATTCGGACGAATTTTACTGCTCCGTAATAGAGATTCGACGTATTCTTTTGTTGCCAATATTTTTAGCAGGGAAGAGTTGAAATAGGGGACGTTTGGAGGCTTGGCATTATCGTCTGTTTCAATTGCATGGTTAACTGCGCGCAAAAGAGAAGTTATCTCGGGGAGATCCTTTCTGAGCACTCGCTTGTATTTGCTAAGCAGTCCAATAAGACTTTCATTCTATGGTTCTTTTCTCGGAAGTTTAAACTGGAGACTAGATACTTGCGTAGACTTCGTCGTTGTGGTGTAGAAGAAGAAGCCTTCCTTCGATTTCCTCTTTTTCAACAAAGATCGAAACGTTTTGACTACTAATGTCTCAACCTTGAGCAATGGCGCGTTCTCGTTGTGAAAAAGGGGAAGCGGTATCCCTCATACTGTCACTTTCTCGGTGGTGTAGTCAATTGCTGTATTATTTTCTATGTGTCCAAGCATTCAGAGAAATACGCTATATCGGGCATGGTCTACTGCCCAATGAGATGTATACGTGTGTTTGTCTGTCTGGATTGTCGCGTTCAAAACCGTGAATCGTGCGTTCTCCGTGCTGCTTATCTGCAAGTGAGACATTTCAATGTTAGCTTCACATAAATCAACCTGATACTGTAAGCGTCTGAAAAAAATAGAATGAAAAGGCATTGGTGTTAGAGCCGTCGTCCTCCAAAACTGTAAATTGTTGCCCACAGAACATGATTTTTTAAATAAAAAGCCTTCATACCGGTATATTTGTAATATCGACGAGTTCTTCGCTCTTCATTAGGTTTTGAATGATGGCTTTGGTTCGAACTTAGCTGTAAAGTTCTCCTGAAGTGCCTGTTGTCTAAGAAACTATTCTTTTTCCGAATCTGAATCTGAGTATATTGCGGTCTCGATGAATCTGACTCGCGCGGGTTCGGCGAGTCTGAATTTCGCAGTATCAGTGCATGCATCAACTTTTGCGACTGTATGGGTTGAAACTTGTACGTTGGCTATCAGTTGGTTACACTTCCATTGTCTACAACCGATCTTAACGCAATTGAAACAGGCCTTTGCTCTGACTTCATTATCTTTATTTCCTTCTCGATTGCTATAATGCCTTCTTTTCTGCTCTAAATTACCCATTTACATTGGAATAGGTGCAAATTATGAGTTTCTCGCCTGTGTTATATTTGTGCTTTTGGAACCAGTACCCGGAAAACCTCTGTCATTCCTAATTTTAGGCACAGTTTCAAATTTTGACACTGTAATTTTCATGACTTCCACCTGAATTTCCACTTTGAGGCCGTCAATAAATTTGTCGAACTTTTTTCCAACGGTCATGTCTGGAATCCTCAATATGTTGTTTCTGAACTCCGTCATGCACGCAGATACTGATTGTTTCTGTCGTATTTTACGAAGTTTATCCGGTGCCCGACGAATGTGGCCTCTAGGGGTAAACTCTCTCTTTAACGCATCCTTGAATGAAACACACGTCTTTGGCACAATTTTAGTCTAAACTACAGTTAAACCACCAAAGAGCAGCAGTTTTACTTAGAAATACTGACGCAAATATCACCTATTTCTCCTCTGAAAATTAAGGGTTTGGGTTGAGGATTTGACATATCAGAAAATACTGCTCGATTTTGTAAAGCCAAGTGCTATCCGTTAGGTATTTTATTCTTCTTTCTAGGGTCTCTGGACAGTTCGGCTTTATGCTGGCTGATACTAATGAAACGCCTCTCGGTTCCATGGCGATGCTACCAGTAAAACAATAGCGGGTAGGTCTTCGTACAATCAAACAATCACTTCATTTTCCTGAAGATCAGCGCCCTTCCTTCCGAAAGGAAGGCTACACCCTTGCTTATATATTAAACGACTGGAACCTCGGGACCGGTCGAGGAGGATAGACATTCAGATGCAATGCACAAACATTCGAAAGAGAAGGCGGGCCGGTAAAGTCAGATTGGACAGTTGGGCGAATGGATTCGAACTGTTTCACTGCTTCTCTTTATTAGCTTTCCTATACTTTCCTTACGCTTCCTCCACGTCATTGAACAGACCTCATTCATAATCTCATTCGGTACAGTTAGCATGTAATGGCTAACTTCTGCCCTGCGTTTGATGTCAATTATTGCGATCAGACTTATTTGCATTCCAAGTACTAAAGGACTTGAATGTTTTGGGATGACAACATAATTTTGTCAATCTGCTTAATCTATAAGATGGAAGCAAAAAGGAACGTAAATTGGAGTAAAATAAGTAAAATCCGGACTTTTGTGATAAAGCATAGGGTTTGTTAGAGGTACGGATGTGAGCCGCGAGCAATTCGGACAGTGCTGTGGGGAAAATTTGGTACAATTGAAAATAATGAAGAGTTTAGATAGATTGAAAGGTCTTTTCAAGAAGAGCAAGTTCTCTTTCATCTAGTTTTGACGTTTTTTACATTTATATTTTTTGGCCCTTATCACGTTCTCTGGCCTTTTTCAAAACATTCAAAGAGACCATGGATTCTTAAGCTTAATTTAATTACTAGATTATCTTCTTCTGTATGTTTGGATTTGATGGACGAATTAAATAAATTAATTATAAGAGCTTTTCAATAGTGTAAGTAAATCCAATATTATTTTTGAGCCATTTCGGTATTTTTTATTCCGTATCAATTTTTTTCTTACATGAATTTATGACAGACCTGAGCCAACTAGTGGTATTTGAGTAACTTTTAAAACAGTTTTGAATCGCAAATGCAATCAATATCTTTCATCAATTTCGGTGCGATGGATTTCATTTGCGTGAATTTTTACGTCCCCACCTGCCTTGCGCCCTTTTATATGCATTTTTGGATTTTGTCTTGCCTTTATGCGATTTACCACTGCCAATCTCAGGAATGCGATTTCTCATAGCCTAGAAGAGGTTATTGTCCTCTACACGTTGCAGTTTCCACTGTGTATGTAAAATTTTTTGAGCCACGCTTAGTCGAAAGTAAAAATCAGACTTCATTTTCGAATTTTTCATTTGCTCAAGTCACGTTCCACTGCTAGCTAGTTTTTGAAAGCAAATTTATCACGGATTGATTGAAATATTTGCAATACGGATCTACTCTGTGCTTGAAATTGACCGTTCCACGATTTATTCCTGATTGTAATAGCCTGGAAATTCCCCTACTTACCCTGATGTCCCTTATGCAATAAAAAAAATCCCTGGAAAGAGACCACTCACTGATGATTCTACCATAATCCTGTTCCGATCTCTCCCTAGCAGTTTTTATAGGTCAATCGAATGAAAATGTTGTATTTTACGGAATATTTATAGATCTTAAAATGATTTTGGGCATTGATCAGAGTATAAATCGTTAAAAATCTAGAGCTAGTACTTCCACATTTTAATACTAAATTTTACTCTTCCCATTATAATATTTTTTCACCTGCTTGAACGATACCACTGCGACGGTTCGCTCGCCGAGAAGTAGCATCCGTTGAGTATCCAGAAAAATGGTAGTTTTAATATTTCATACTATCTTCTTTACGATTTCTAGTGCAAGTCTGTGCCCGAAAAGCCGCTACATCCGACTCAATAATAAACTCATAAACCAATTGAAATAATTCATTCATGAATTTATTGAATGAATGGCTTTTTTCAAGAACCTCTTTTGCAGTTCAGAACCAGTTTCCTCCATTTCTATAGTTTCAAAGATCATCAGAAACTCATACTTGACAGTAACTTCGCTTTTCCGGTTCGGTCGCATGATGACCTTTTTTGATAAGGTTCCCGGTAGGTATCATTGTTCCTGAAATTTTTTTTCAAGTTTTATATGTTTAAAAATAGATTTCCGAAAGCTTTCTATAATTTTTCAAAATACAGGAAGTACAAGCACTTACCTTCATAGCTTTCATAGTTCGCTCCAGGGTTGAAGTTGTTTGGTTCTGTGTTTTGCTCTGTAGGTACTTTTGCTAACTAAAGTAGGCTTTAACTTGCCTGTTTTGTGGAGATTGGAGTTTCTTCGCTGCCCAAACCTGTGAATTTTCTAACTGAGAGACGCACTGAGTACTGGAACTTTATATTCGATATGAAATAAGGGTTTGATTTTCTGGGCTGAGACAATTGACTGCGGCTGTCGTGGGAATATGTAAACCGGAAACGAAATAAACGATATAACAGTGGCTTTCATTTGATCCGGGAGAAGTTATGTGCGCAAAGAGCGTGATCGCTCAATATACGTAATGATAATGGCATATGGAAAATAAAATGTTTTTCGACGCGTCGAAGTTTTAAACTAGACATCCTGTTTCGTATTTTAACTGTTCTTCTCTTTGTTCAGGCTGTTGTGTAGCCAATACTGCAAGTCTTATGTGGCCAAAAACTAGGACCTCTACAGCAATACACAGCATCATGTGTGGCCACTTATGGGAGTCTTAAGATCCAATTACAGTAATTTGCAAGTCTCTGAGTCACAAATTAGGGATATTATACTGCTTTACAGTGGGGCAGGCAACAGAAGCGGTCCCTGTAAATATATTGCAATGTAAATTTTATGTTTTTTTGGATTTTAGTGTCATTTGTTCAGGATTTATTTTGTTTTTTGTCCATATAAATCATAGTCTAAGACTTCTCTGGTCGACTTTCCACACCAATAAAATAATACCCACCATTTGTATACGACTGACATGTACCATTATCATTTAATAATAAAGAATCATAAACACATTAAGAAACAGGAAAAGTTACAAAAGATTTGTGAAGTAAGTACAAAAACAGCATAGCGTAATCCTACATTCATTTTAAAAGCAGAATATATTTTAGTATATTTTGGTTTCCTGTGCTTTTTGGACTGTACAAACCCTCTCTACATACAATAAAACGGGGTTTTTAAATTTTGTAGACCATTTTCTCCCATGAAGGAATGTTTCCGGCAAGGGGCTACCATGATTTTTCTATAATCGATCAATACAGTTTAAATGATACTGCTGCATTTGTTTCATCCCAACCAAAAGGCCAAAATACCTTTTAGAGGCAACTTCAGCAATTTTTGTAGCAGTGGAACTCATCATTGTAGTTCTCCCCTGCCATCTTCATTCAGCGCGAAAACCGAAATTTTCCGCGACGTATTTATCAGAAAATAGTAGACGCTTCTTCTGTCCGAGAAAGAAAAGAAGCAGGAAAATGTCTGATATTTTTTTGGAGTGCACATTCTGTATATAAACGCTTTTTGCATGGTATAGTGTAAGTTTTCCAATATTTAACCCATGCTAGAAAGAATTTTTAGCAGCTTGTTATGATTCCCCTTTATTTTTTGTTATTATTTAGCCACTAAATCGTTTACATAACTGTTCGACGCTCCATTTTGTAGCTACCAGCAGGTTCAACATTGCTTTTTTAATTCATGCAGTCATTTTAATTGATTTTGTATAATTATTAGGCGTTGTGTAAATACATACATCCTGTCAGACAATTTTGGACTATCCGGTTACTTGCATTTCATAATTATCCCCTTTGTTTGTAGTCTCAGTTAATTATTATGATTATCTGGTTCAGGAGAACACTCCATCAGAAAGCATCTAATTGAAAGCAATGAAACTGGAAACTACTTAATATTTGAGCAACATTGGCCTCGAGGTGCTTCTAATCTAGGTTAACGCGTATTGAGCTGATATTTTCAGTGGCATCGAGTCATTGATCGATTTTTTTGCTCAATCTCTATATTTTTCCGCAAAGTTTCCATAAAGATCGATTATGTCGATTTTTCGCGTCCCTCCAGGGATGCACAAGTTTTCAGGTCTATTAGCCCTCGAATCTTCAAGTGAGGATGGATTTTGGCAACACACAGGGCCCTATGATTCCTGTCGATGGGTACACATTTTCATGCAATACACTCCGCAAAAAGAGGAGCCGCCTTGAAATTTTCATAAAACAATGTTAAAGTAAGGAGAACAGCAACTGTACATTTTACACGGTACTTTTAGTAAAATAGGACGCTTATTGACTTACCAATGTTTTTAAAAATAGCAAAGGACATTTTTTTCGCAAGATAAAAGGACGAAAAATTATTTTTATTTACATAATGAAACACAGATAACGAATATTATTTTTACTTCTTCTCAATCACTTCTATTCCACATTTTGGAAGAAATTTTAAGATATTCTTAGTAACAATTTCCCTGATGAGATTCCAAGCGTCAGTATGCACTCCTCTAAGTCCTCCACGGGTACACATTTCCTTTCGGTTTAATGCATCCCATGCACTGAAATGCCGGAAATACTTTCAAAAGTGCTCAAATAAGTAGATGTTTCATTCCAAGGCAGTACATAAACATTATCACCTTCCAATTAAGCCTTTATTTATTTATTATGTGCGTCACTTCACTACCATACTGTAAAAATGATGTCCCTACCGTGCTATTCAGCTAAATATAGAGGTTCTTTCTTTAGAACCACAAAATAAATCTTATAATCCTGTGTATCGGAAGTAACGCGATACTAAAAACACCGTAATTTGATAATATCAGAAACAAAATAATATGAGAAAGTAAAAGCCATATCAGAAAAACCGTAATTAGAAATGGCCGCGAAAACAATGATGTATTCTTCTTTTTGGCGAGATAGAAAATCACATTACATTCTTAAATCGTGCCAAAATATGCAAAAAAGTCAAAGGTGTCTAAATTAACTTATTCGTATCGGTAAAAATAATATTCTTCCAATCAAACAAACTCCAGATGACATTTTCTTTGGTCCATTTGCACCTTCCCTTTATGCTCTTTCGTTATCACTGGAATTTTAAATCATTCTAATCCCCATCTCCACTCTCAGAGGTTGGCAACCAAGTGCCTACGCGCTACTGAGCGATGTTGCGCGGAATGTGGCGGTAAGGACGATGGAGACGTGCGGAAAGGTTAAAGAAGTCCTCACTCAATGTCCTCACTCAATGGCAGCCGCAGCGGCATCAATGTCCAATACTGCCTGCCTAATGGCCGGACTTCGGCCCGTTTTCTAAGGTAACGCAGCCACGTTGCTAAGCCCGAACTCGGTCAGCTCGCACCTACTAACCTCAATTCCTAGTGGAACATGTGGCCTCACTTCAATAAATGAAAGTATAGTACTTTCCAAATAATAAATTACGCAGAACGTTTCCCATGGAATTGTATTCCTCTTCTTACAAACCATTTGATTGCGATCTGTCAGTAATTTTTGAATGCAGTCTACAGGTACAAATATTTCCAGTACATTTTAGCTCTCCTTTTCTGCACTTTTCAGTAAAGGGGTGACAGAACAGGGATCGAAGTTGGGGATCAGTCATTTACTCCGCTCTGCCAAGATTTTTCCTTTTCTGCACCCCTGCGATGCTCTAAAGTTGTGCTTTGCGGTATTGAACTTCCGGCAAATGCAGCGATCTTTATTTCTGGATTAGTCTCGTCTAAAAGAGCAAGCATTCACCCTACTGTTGGTCAGTGAGCCCTAAATATCTTCCTTCTCTTGCTGAAATTTTGAATGAAAAGAGTTGAGAGGGTAAGGGGAATGGTCGTTGTATTAAGTTCAGAGCTTACGCTTTTACAGATAGGATTTAAGAACGATTTGATGCTATTTGTTCGCTCGAAAACAAGGGATGACCAAAAACGGGGATATCACCTGGTTTAGGCTGTTGACAAGTCGCTCAGTTGGGCAACTTTTTAAATATTATTGGTAGTTATGAGAGTCCATGTATTTCATTTTTACATATATTCATTTTATATTGTAGAAGTTAGGTTTTAGTTATTGGTCCTTTTTTCGGGGACTGTAAATGTAAATAACTATGTTGCTTCTTTTGAATGCTCTGCTTCAAGTCATGTTGGAGGTCGGAGAAAAGTGTTTTCATTTCCCGCGTAACAGAGCTTCGCGAGAATTGCTCTTCAAGTTTTTGCCTGGGTTCTGCCCCTTTTTTCAATTTCTGTATGGTTGGCTCTGAGTTGCATCAAATGGGTCCCAGAAATGAACTCAGCGCCATTTCATAGGATAGATACGCCTCCCTGATGTGCCGATGTATAGTTGCTTACGGCATACCCCTATAAAGTGCGGAGCGTCATAAAGTTTGTGCTACCACTGTACTGTGCTTGGGCACCTTCCGCGGTATCCCAATATCCACCCTTGCAGGCTGGCACCCAGACGCTTACGCGGTGCTAACCGATATCGCGCGGAACGTGGCCGTTCGAGCGATGGAGACCTATTGGATGGTTAGAGCGGAGCTTACCCGAAGGCCCGCTGCCGCGGCCGTCATGTCTACGGCGGCATGCTTTCTCGCTGGCATTGAGCCGGCCCTGTAAGGAAGGTCATGTAGTGTTACCCATCAGTGACGACTTATCCCGAATAACGTTGTGCGTTGCGGGGTTGGGGAATCTTGCCCATTCCTCATCCTTCCAGAAGGACTTTGGTGCAGGTGATTATGTACGGTATAATTGAATTGAAACTGCGGACAGTTGTTTCCCGAAGAACTTGGCGTAATGGGGTATTCGGCCAAAATTTGATTCATTTACTGTAATTCATTAAGTTGCTGATAGTACTGATTTCAAGTGACAGAAACCATCATCTGCAGTATCAGTCCTACGAAGCACTTTGCGCACAGTACAGTACGTAATCTTGCACCAATCTGTGTAAGGCAATACTTATCCCAAACTGTTGTACAGTACTGTACTGTACTGTACAGTACAGTGCTGATTATCACGGTTTGGGCTCAAAACCGTGGAAGGTTTCTCCACGTATAAATTGGCACACATGATTGGTCAAAAGACGGCCACAACGACTAAAAAATACCGAAACAACATGTACGCCACAACTCTCGCAAGTTGGTCAAATGATGCCTTTTTCCCTCGGTTTTGTTCTTTAAGCTTCTCGTCTTCGCTTTGAATTGCTTTTGTTGTTCTACTAGGATTGAGTTGAGGATTTGTATGTGACACATCGCGCAGATTCATTGGCTCACACAGTTTTCATCCCTCATGCAAGTATTCCGACTTTTTCTTTCTCAGACAAAAAAGTTAGCATTACATACGGTAAGCTGATGTTAACCGCTTGGGAAATAGGCACAAGCCGAATCAACGTTCTCAGCAATGTCCCGATTGATCTCCTTATTCTGCCCAGTTAGAGCTCCACCACGTAACCATCTTTCCACCCAACCGGCATAATCAGCTCTATTTAAGCACTGCCTCGGATCGTTCGACATACTCCCGATCACTCTGCTACCCGTAAACCCGCTTTCCTCTCTACAGCCCCGCCAACAAATTTCAATCCATTATCGCCAACGCGCACTCATTCCGAAAAAAATGTCGTCCAAGTACCCCAACCTCCTCTCCCCTCTTCAACTCGGCTCGCTCACCATTCCCAACCGGGTCATGATGGCCCCCATGACGCGAGGACGTGCCGGTCCAAAGTATACAGCCAACGCCCTCATGGCCGAGTATTATGCGCAACGAGCTGGTGCCGGAATCATAGTTACCGAAGGCGTACATACTTCGTTGCAAGCACGTGGTTGGTTTCAAGCCTCGGATATCTACACCGAGGAGCATGCAAAGGGGTGGAAATTGACTACAGATGCCGTTCATGCGAAGGGTGGACGGATTTTTTGTCAATTGTGGCATACTGGAAGGACGTCGCATTCCAACTTTAGAGAGGGAATGCCCGGGGTGGAGGATCCACGAGCAGTGGGACCAAGTCCTATCAAAAGAGACAGCTCATCTGGAAAGCAGTATTACACAAATACCCCTGGTGCTGTGGAAATTGAGACGCCGAGAGAGCTGACAACAGAAGAGGTGAAGGCATTGAAGGGCGAATATGAGCAGGCGGCCAAGATGGCAATGGAGGCGGGGTTTGATGGTGTAGAATTGCATTGTGCAAATGGGTACTTGTTGGATGAGTTTTTGCAGACATGCTCAAACAAGAGGACTGATGAGTATGGAGGAAGCATGGAGAATAGGTTCAGGGTGGTAGAGGAGATATTAGAGGGGTTGATTGGGGTGTTTGGAGGAGAAGGCGTTGGAGTGAGGCTTTCTCCGAATGGTGTGTTTAACGGGATGGGCAGTGACGATTTTCGTGAATCATTCCTATACTTTGCGAAGAGGCTTAGCGATATAGGGATCGGATACCTGCATGTGATGATTGGACTTGGGTTTGGGTTTCACGAAAAGGGCGAACCGATGAAAATGGCAGAGTTTCGAGAGGTGTTTAGCGGTGTGTTAGTGGCAAATGTCGGCTATGATGCGGAGAGCGGGGAGAAAGAAATTGCCGACGGAAACGCCGACATGATTGCATTCGGAAGACCGTACATTAGCAATCCCGATTTGGTGGAGAGGTTGGAGAAGGGGGTAGAATGGAATCCAGAGGCGGGGAAGGAAACGTATTATTCCTCGGTGGAAAACGTGATGACTACGGAAGGTTACACCGATTACCCCGTCATGGCTTGATGTTGCCAGTTAGGAAAGCTGACGGAGCAGCGTGACATTGTGCAATCAGTTGCCACAGCAGAGCGCACAAGTCGGACTCGACGTCAAATACTGTTTCAAATGTAGGACGCTCGACAAAGGATGGGGGCTGTCAGATTTTTGAGACAGGACCTCGCAACATTCGCGTAGTGTTGTCGTGTGGTAAATCAAAGTAGACGTTGAGTATTTTGCATGATATCCGATGACATTTCACCGCAATCCCAAACAATTCCTAGCAAGATACGCGGCAGAAGACAGGTCTCGCAGCGGGTGCTCGATTGGAGTGAGGGCTAGCCAGATCAGAAGCGTACATGCAATGCGGAATTGATCAACATTTGGCGCAACGCACTTTTTCGCACCCGACTCAAACGATCAGGATTTTGTTGCGTGCAAGTTTAGACATCATTGATAAGCAGGAAGACTTAACGACGTGTTCATTAAATCCCCTAAAACCTCCCCACAGGGGGAAAATGTGGGTTGATTTAATATTTGAAAGATATGGTCGGTTGTGGCCCGGAATATCCTAGAGAACTGACAACACTGTACAGTACTGTACTGTACAGTACTGTTACAGTACAGTGTGCTCTACTGAAACATCTACAGCACTGTACTGTACAAGAGGATAAGGGCCCTTACAGTACTAGCTGCGAGGAATGGGCTGTTTGAACAGCTAGCAAGTTGGCGGGTTTGCTGGGCGGAGTGGACCTGCGAAACTGGACCACAGTTGGGTTCTTTACACGTGTCTTATTTGGGTGTTGATTTTTTTTTGGCAGTACTGTTGTACTGTACTGGACTGTACGCACATTTTCAGGGTAGTGTACAGTACTGTATGGGCACTGTTATGCACAGTTTACTGACTAGCAGTTAATTACCCGCGCGAAAATTCAAGGGATGAGAAATAGAGTGGCTGCGTTAGCCGGAAGCCAAAAAAAGTAGACGTTTGTGCTTAGAATAGACAAGTTGAATAGGTTGAAATAAAATTGTTGATGTTTTTTACATACGTGCCCAAGGCAGCGAGGCCTTTTATAGAAAGTAGATGCCATTGAATATCTCTAGCAAATCTACAAACTTCTAACTAAAATCTCTAGCAGATAGTCCCGCGGGCAGTCCTACTGATGCTAAAAGTACAAAAAGATTGAAAAGGTTTCATTACGTAGGTTAGAAATAGTAGTAAAGGCAAATAGCAAACTTGGAAGACTGTAAAGAGCACATAAATAAGCATTATGTATCTTATATTTGCGGCCCCCTGTCTTTGTCCGGACCTACTCTTTTCTCGATTCAGTGCTAAATTGCCCACCGTTTAACAGGAAGATCACATTTCCTTGTTGCGAGGATGTAATTCACACTTTTCGATCTACGTGAAGGCGTTCACAAGGCCACCCGTAGTCCGCACAAATCCAACATTAGATGTTTCATTTTTCTCGTATGCATCTCTTACATAAGTACTATCAATCATGAGGCGCTTTCCAAACTATATGAACACTTGGTAATAACATCAAACAGACTTTTGAAGTCCGAAAAAATTGACACTGGAATTTTGATTCCAAGCAAGAATTCAAGGTAGTCCTTAATCATGTAGCCAGTATCGAAGGCATCAGCCAAAGCCTAAACTTCGGCGCCTAGTACAGACCTAGTTATTGTGAGATTTTTGTGACTAGAAAACTCAGCATATTTCAAGACCCGTTGTGTGAAATAATCCGATAGGGTCCTCAGCAGCGTAGGGAGTTGGTAGAGCAGGGATAAACCTATAGGCTACAGTAAATACCAATTGGGAGAAAGAGTTTGGAAGGAAGCGTAGGATAGTACGGCGTTCAATGGGCGGACGGTTAACCTACTGGGTTGAAGGAGTCCAGGGAGGTGCCGGCGGCTTGGAGACGGATTTGTGGCTTATCAGGTGCTTATCGCTTTACTCGAACCATCAAGGATTGACAAACCTATATAGGGAAAAGATCTAAAACGCCGGCGATGGGATTGTAAGGGAGCAATGGCCCAAAGGAAAGGGGATATAACAGGGAATCCAACGCCTGTAGGAAAGGTGAGCCACGAGCTCACCCTCCCAAACCCTCTGACGATGCGTACCTTGCAGGAGTTTACGACATTTCCATGAGGGCTGCACTGTATCCAACGGGACCTTACAGTAATCTCCCATCGGGATCCTAAAATCTCCATCCATGACGGCCAGCAATGCACGTCAGGCAACCCACTGGAACATTACACCAAACCACTCGGCCTACATGAATCCAACAGGGAGCGGACGCCAATTTGGGAGCGAGCGCGCAAACCATTTGGGAAGCCATTATACCACACCCGGTCTTGACAGTGAGCAAAGCAATGTATCCAAGTACGGAAGTATTGTCTTCTTTGTTTGCAAATGAAGATTCAGGATGTACTTTCAAACTTATGGAGTTTTTGTTCAACCTGTAATACTGTAGTGCAATAGGCACTCACACCGTACTGCCATCGCGGCAGAGCTAATTTTGGTAATCTTTTTTTGATCTGATTCACTGCTAACCAGCGGGCACTGTACTGTACAGTACAGTAAGGGCAATTTTCTTTTGTCGCCCACTATTATTTTTGGTACTGTATACCCACCCGATGGGGCTTGAGTACTTGCCATCTGGACCATTCGGCCCCCAAAATAGACCTGATATTTTCGCAGGTGAAAGGTAACTATTGGGCCAAGTGTCGAATTTTCTTATCGCTAACTTGGATCTCCCTAACTTCACTCACCTCGCCGTCATAGGTAACCCTAACATATCCAACTATTATTTATACGTACCTGGCCACTAGGGCCCCAGAGTAAACAGCCACCCCCGTGTTGGCTCTGAACTTGACTCCCAACTTCTGCCTTTGCAGAAAACTTGCCAACGGCAACTTTGGATATAGCCATGTTTATCCGCCCGGGTCCCCCTTCTGATTTACCCCCTCTCTATCCAATATTACAATACACCTTTGTTTTTTTGTTTGTGATATTTACTCACGCTTGGCGCCCCGGACTCCGGCGTCTATATACAAATAGGAACTTCAAGGTTATCGTTGGTGATAACATCCTTATCTCCGAAGGAGATATTCAGCACTGCTGACCCACTACTACATCTTCTTTGTCCAGTATTACACCCCTGGTGTATAAGATTCTTTGGAATCGATCCTTATCAAGGTTCTAGCGTTCCGCGGACCACGGCCCGGCCTTACAACCCGGAGGACAAGTATACCGTCCAGCCGTCCAAGGAATTACCCCCGCTCTTCCAACTCAATTTCTCCTCGCCGTCGGCGAGCTGTGCTACTGCATCGCAGGGCGCTAAAAGAGAAAGAGGGACAGCGAACACTCTGTGGGTCTTCTTGTGTGTGTGTGTTGGTTTTCTCATTGTTTGACGGTGTTCCGTTCCTAGACGAGAAAAGCTGCGCACCGCGCATTGCACTACAAATACTTTAGCGAAGAACTAGGTTTGTTCTGCACGTGCTTCACAACTTTCTTCAACTGATTTTTTGCTTCCAATGAGAATATATTTTTAGTCACTTGCGAGGCCATAATCACGGAAAACATATTTCAGGCTTTGGATGTTTTCACCAAGCCAATCTATTCCTTAGATATATGAATTCAGAAAAAGGGGCGTAAATTGGCAGAATGCATATCTTCTTAACACACTGTTTCTGACTAAGCACAAATCTATAATCATTTATCTTTCCTCTTACACCTGCCAGTAAAGTGTAATAAATTCTCTCTTTCTAGATTCAAACTAATTAAGAGTGTTTTGTGACAACTTAACGAATTAATTGTTACCACAAAGTATAGAATCTTCCCCTTATGTTTCAACCAATCCGTTAAGTTCTCCGTCTGCATTCTATGAGAATATTGCTAGATATCCACCTATTGGGGTCATACCTAGATCTCTCTGCATGTATGAATTCATAGTGCGATTTCAATAGTCTCCTGAATCGGATAATACATGAAGAGGTTTTAGTAGCTCGAGTAACTGATTATCAGTTAATGCAAAGTCTTTGGTTGTTCTACGGTAAACTTTGCCCATCAGACTTTAAGCTGAATGTAAAAAAGCCTTTTTTAACTTCTTGATTCCAAATCCTGAATTCTTATTGCAGTAATTGCAACCAAAAAGTCTGTGGAACGCTAGCGTATAGCCTCGGTGTCATCTGAGAGATAGTTCTTTTCTCTATTCCTATGACCTTGTACCACAAACCGTGCTTTGTTATCTCTTTGTCAATGTTATTTTTTATGATTGACGGAAAGAAATTTCCAGAAAGGACATTATAATTCTTTGGTATGCCGTCTCTAGCGACTATTTTCCAGTTATTTCGCTCATCAAGTACTTCTACTTCTTTTTATTTCGCTTTCATAATCTTAGTAGAATTGTATCTTGGATCTCGTAGATGTAAAATTTCACTGAGGTTGACATCAATGAGGTGAAGATTTTTAGAGTACACTCGTTTCACTAATGAATCAATGATTCGAGTAGTGACTCAATTGGATCATCGAAATACGGCTTTACTTTGAAGCGTGAGTGTTGCAGTTCCTCACCATTTCTGTCAATAAAGACTTGTCTGTCATTGATTTTCGTGACTTTGTAGGGTCTTGTCCACTTACGGTTGGACTTTTCACGATAGACTAGAACTTTTCTTCCAATGTTAAGTTCATAATGAGCGGTATTGGGAAGCTGCGAACTCAGGGCGGTTATGAGTCTGAGTTCTGAAGTGATGGTTTCCATCTCAGCTCGTACCCTTTAGAACGCTCTCACTCGTTCTGTTTGATCCAAAATTTTGCTATTTATGGCCGAAATCTTCGGTAAAACTCCGAAGACGATTAACGACGGAACCATTCCTTACGGGTTCAAAGTATCATTAATAATCTTAACGGTGAGACGTAGAGCGACTTATGTTTCAGCTTCAGGCTCTGAATGGTGAATATAGTGGCAAATTTGGTGTAATAGATCATGGCAAAGATCAACGGAACCAATGTATTTATGATTTTCAACTCCTGATAGGCAGAGTTTGATTTCATTCTATTTTATTAAATCTTTCTACGCTTTTGAAGCGAATTGATTACCTTGGTGGACTTTCGTTATATCAGGAAATCCAGTGTAAATTGTGGCCCAGATCTCAAAAAAGGGTTCCAAATCGATTCCTTACTTTGACTTTGTAAGAATACAGCATTACCGAAATGGCCTTGTGTATCCACGATATGAATTACAGGATTTTTGTCAAGAAACTTAATATCAAGAGCTAAATCTTGATTTTATATGATTCTATCGGGCGTACTAACATGGAATGATGTGGTTTTTCGTTCGAAATGCTGATATATGCGGCATTGTTTGGAAATCTCCCAATCAAATCTCGCATCCCAGGCTTTGCTTCCTTTGGTCCAGCTCTACTAATCAGATTGTTAGCTTGAGGCAAACGGATGGGAAAAATGTAAATGGAGGCGCTTTAATTCGGACGTTGCGGACAGGATTTCAGAAAAATAGCACACGACATTAAGATGACCGTGTTTTCGTGTGATTAGCATAGTCTATACATGTCTTTTGGAGGCAAGCAGGTTGTCAACATTGTTGGCAACAAGTCTAGATTTGTCTGAAACTTTAACGCCAATCAAAAATGGAATATTGGCATCAACTACATCGACGTGTAGAGGGACCAAAGCACTATCAAGCGTTGGAATAGGAATAAGAATCCTTCCAATGCTTGGAAAGATTCCATAACCAACATTGTAAGCAGTTTTAACGTGCTGACTTTTTATCTTAATATACCCAAATAGGTCATAATATGCCTTCACTTGGGATTTTCCAAGCATTAGCTTTTGACCACCAGTTCTGAGACACATTCCGTGGATTTTCTTGGAAGTTTAGTGCGTTGGCAATTTCTTGCTTTTGACTATTAAATTTTCATGCATCTTCACGTGTTCATTCTACATTTTTCTTTGCTTTCGCGGGAGAAAGACGATTTTTACGCTATAGATGGGAGGGTCGTCCCGTTCTCCTACAATGTGCCTTTGGTTTGGATCACTCAGGCTTTTTCGAGTACTCTAAATCCTCTTCATCCAAAAACGGTTCGCTCTCAAGTGTAATTTGCAAATAGAACTGTTCAGGGACATTAGTAGAGTCATCTTCATCCATTCTGCCATTTTTAGATCCTCTAATGTCAGCATCTCTGTTGGCATCTTCGAAAACACCCTGAAGAGGCAGTATTTATTCATCAACTGATTGATATTCATGACCCAATTTAGGACAAAGCTCAAAAAGTAAACGTTTCGTGGCCTTGGGCGGATATTTAAATGAGCTTATTTGATAGTACTGAACATCCCCAACAACATTCTCAGCCATCGACTGGCGACATTGAGAAAAAATGTGGCACTTTTTAACACAACCCAAACAAACTCTATCATCACGAGGTTTTTTTTCCCTCATTCCTTAAGCATGTTTGCTACGTGAATTACCATCTTGACGACTGAAATTGGGAAAACGCGGGTCACGGCTGTATTGAGGTTGTCCAGTATATAATATATCAGCAAGGCTGCTACGTAGTGCAGGGTCTGCATCCGAGATCGATGCCATATCTAGGTTCCTCTGATCCTTTAATCTTCTAACGTTCTCCTCTTTTTCTAATTAAGAGCCAGAAATGAGCTGACTGTAAAATGATTGATAACATAACACTCCACAATTTGCTCTGCCGCAAGAATCGCGAGCCCAGAGGTATTCAATAATGGTGAACTGAAGATACTCACTCTTGTGCCTTTCTGAGCGGCAATGAGGTGTCGCTTGGGGAGGGAGCTAAGAGATTTCCTCGTGGACTTTCTCGATAGCATCATTCAAATTACAAGTACGAGAAAAATACTTGCTGGCGCAAATTTTTTCGAAGATATGCGGCAATTCTGTTTTGCCTTTACTCTGAGTTATACTCAATTTCCAGACGTTTTAGAGATTGATAATAATGATCATAAACACATTCCACATTCCGTATGTAGAATCTTTTAGAATTTACTGTAAGGAGATGGAGGAGATATTTTGAGCCTTTCGTCATCGTTGAGCATATAATCCTGGCAGGTATACTTGTATGCAGTCATGAACTCGATTCAACATTCAACTAGGCTATCATAATTTTTCTAATTTTCTTCCCTGAGGCACATGGACATCAAGAATGGGGTTTGGAGCAAGTCGAATCGTTGATACGGTTGGTAACGCAACAGAGTTGAAATATGTATCAATTTGGTTTAATGATTTGCTCAGGACACCATTGCGGAGAATAGTTAATGAAAACATCTTTGACATCACAGCAGATTCTTGGGGGATGGTTGGAATATCGAATTTCTCAAGAAATATAATCACCTTGCGAATGATCGAAAAATTGCTCACAGTCTGTCCCTAGAAAATTATAGGAATAGGGAAGTCCTAAAGCAAAACGAGTCCGTAGGTAATCACCAGAAAAGGAACTATCCTCAATATAAGCTTTGAATCAGTCCACTAGAGACTGGCAATTATGTGTTCTGTCTAATAACTTGACCGAAAAACATGTCAATATACCATTTTGTAAGTCCAAATTAATGGTGATTTAATGGTTCGGAATTATGGCCCTTTTAGTGGCCTTTTTTCACTAGTGTACGCTTTTTGGGTAGGCTATTATCTTTCTCCTTTTTTGGTTTTTCTATCCCACTGTAACCCTTTTCTATAATTCAATTTATAAGCAAGAATCACAATTATTTTGATAATTCAATTTTCAATTTATTTAGGAAAAGATCGAATATCCAGATTGGATCTCCATCAATCTAATTTCAAACAATCCTTAAATGACAGTTTCCAGCCCTTTGGCGCTGTAAATGCTGTAAATGTGAATAGCTATCGAAATTGCACTTGCACTCCGGACAGTACGTCGGATTCATAGTGTTCTATAATCGGTTCTTGTACTTGCGGCTCCGTAAATTCTGAAAGCAGGTTTTAAAACCGTTGCAAGTAACTTTGAAAAGCTTACAGGTTCTCTTCTTCACAACCACACGTGTAGAGGTAGCCTCAGTAGCCCCAGCGCGATCAGCCAACCGACGAGTAGCTTTGTGGCATAGGAGCCCTAGAAGTAGGTCTGTAAACACTGTCAGCCATGTCAGATCTGTGAGATCAATTACTGGAAGTTGACGACGTGGCATATGTCGAAGATTTGAAATCTGACCTTGGTCTGAACCTGAATTCAAACGTGTAGTACTTGGCCTGAACCTGAATTCAAACGTGAAGTACCTGAAACTGAACCTGAAATTTAAGGGGCACCTGTCGTTACTTGACTGGCCGAAGATAAAGGAATCGGATTGTTCTGGGACGAATATTTTTGTATACCACGTGGAGGCGTCTGCTTATTTGGCGAAATTGCGACACTCGTCGATTTTGGAGTGACGCTCCTGTTTGCGGTGCCTACAGTTGGATCCGGGGTGCTGCTGACCGATTTTGAAAGCTTACAGAGAATAGATTGGGATTATGATCTTATTCTGGACTCAGTTGGGCTAGATGGGCTTCGTGGAACCACGATGGAACTGTTGCCCTTATTGGCCACTGGATAGTCTTCAAAAAGAATTAAAAAATAGATGCATTTTCTCAGTATTGACTGCCTTACACGTGACTCAAAACCACAAGGAAATAGGACAGGTAGGTATATTTCACCATCGAATAGCAAATGGACTTACTTCTTAAATATCCCGAAAACGGTAAATCTGGATTACCGCGAAAAGCTTGGGTATAAAAAGCAGACTAGTGGAGAGCCAGAAAAATTAATCGTTTTTGCTTTGCGCAGAGAAGTTGAGTAGGTTGAAATAAAAGTGATGATGTTGCTTTCACTTCAGTGCCCAAGGCGGCGAGGCCTTGTATAGGTAGTAGAGTCGGTCGAGTATCTCTAGCACATCTACTAACTGCTAACTAAACTCCCTAACGGATAGTCCCGCGGACGGTCCTAGTGACCTTTACACTATAACAGTCCTAAAAGGCATCGCTGAAAGTACAGTAGGATCGTGAAAATAAAAACTACGTACTAATATTTGTAATCTACAGGTTATAAATAGTAATAAGGCCAAATAGCTACACTGAAGGTCTGTAAATAGTACATAAATAAATTTTACGTATCTTTTATTTCGACAATTACAGTTATGGCGCAATTCAATAAAAGTAATTAATGGTCTCTCATTTTGTGAATTCCGTAAAGCATTGATTCAGCCTACAAGAACTGTTATATTGTCACTCTTATATATTTGTGCAGCACTTCGGGGTCACTGGAAATGTAATTTTGAATCGATTGACTGAATTCTGCGTGTTGCGGGGCACTATATATTACAGACGCCGCTCATGTGGACCAAATGGCGTAGCCAAGCTTCTGATACAGGAAATTCTTCACATCAGCAGTAGAGAGTCCGCTGCGAAACGCGAGAGCTGCCGCGTATTTCTTTATGACCTTGGATGATATCTGAAAATGTGATCCAAACGAGTCAAAAGCTAGCATCAGAAAATTCCATCCAAGCCATGGCCGTCCCAGCATAACCTCTCCAGGAATGACAGCTGTACTGTACTGTGTAACTGATCGCGTCAACCTGTAGAATACAGTAGAGCACTGCGAAATATCTCTGTACTCACAGTGCAGTACTACACTACTGCAGAATACTGTAATTTACCCTCTAGCAGTGCCGGCATTGTCGGTTGATCGGATTGATAGCATGAGAGGAGGTGGGAGTGAAGGAAGAGAGACATAGGTTTTTTTTGTTGTGTTTAGAAGATTGGGTACTGGTAGGTCGCTACCTCCGCTTACTTTGGCCCGAACTTTTTGTGTGTCGGGTTATACACCCAGTACAAGAGCTCTCTGTTGCCAAGAATCGTCTGTAATTCTCTACCACACCTAAGAAATAAATAAAAAATAGTAGGTCACTAGATAAAAAATACAAAGCAAACAGTGAAAAAATCATTATAGATACCCCTCAAATTCCATGACCCTCACGTTCCAGCAAACAGTCTCAACACAACCCCGCCCGCAAACTGCAACTCAGGTGCAGTATGGAGTAAGATCGATCAGGTCACACAAGGAGTCGGTCAACCCCTGCAATCCCCTCGAGACCGCAACGCACACAATAACCCCTGAAGCATCTCACAAATTCCTCCCTGGTGCCTGGCTTTTCATGGGCCCTCCCCCAAACCAAAGCAGCCAACTCTTGAGCCTCGCACTTCACAAAGACCTCCATCTTCTCCCGCGCACCGTCTTCGCCTCGAATAGCCGTGTCGATTCAGATAAGGGAAAGCTTTCGGGACTGGCCCAGCGACTGAGCGTGTAGAAGCGAAGGAATTGTCATTTCAAAATCTTTGCGTAGACTAGTAGGATGGCACATACCAAACACGTTACGCTTAGGAAAAAGCCGAATGATACATCGAGGGAGAGGAAAAGTGCGTTTGGAACTGAGCTTGGGGATTTTGGACGCAGTTGGAGAGATGTGCAGTGATACGACTCGTCGCGTTTCTTCTCCGCAAGAAGTTGCCCTTAAATCATCACTTACGATGAGAATATTGAGGTCATGCAGTGAGAACTTGGATGGAGCGGCGTAAAGATCTGAGGAGGAGTACAAGGTCAGAATAAAAGTGATTTTGAGGGGGAAGAAAAGCCCAAGGTCTGACGTTTCTGCACGAAGAGGCAGATTCGGACTCCTTATTGCCTAATACTCATCAAAAGAGGAAATCATAGAAACACACTAAAACAAGAGATAAAAAGATAACTTACATGAACCAGATATAGCAATCCTAGGCGTTCAGGTAGCTCGGGCGGAAGACGAAGGGAACCAATCTTTTGGCGAGGATGGGGCGGCGGGAAAGGCTATCCCTGTATGGAATGAGCCCGTCTCGGGGGTGTGCAACTTTCCTAAGGCGGCAAGGCCCATAATAGGAGAGAAGAAGGGCAGACCACTTAGCGGTGGATTTTAACGCTTGACGATGCAAATCCAGAACCAAATACCCCACACTGAGCAGACGAGGTTAGATCCCCAATTCTACGCACCTGTTCTTCCCGTTTCTGACCTTGAAGGGACAAGGATGATAGAAGTTCCAATTCGTAGTGCGTATCAGAAGTTTTGAATATCAACGCGACGGGGTCAGCAGGAACTATGCGCAGAACTACTCCGAATATCAGTTCGAACGGCGAAACTCCCGCGGAATGGCGACGACGGCGGATTCCATACACACATCTGGAAAACACTCTTTCAAATCTATCCCTTGGCCGAAGAACATCTTTTTTGCGGTTGTTTTGATGTTTCATACTATCCTTTCGGTTCTACGATTAGGCATGGGAGCATACGAAAGAAAGGTGGTCCAGATAATTCCATTTTTCTCCATAAAGTCCGCAATAGGGGTAGCGGTGAAGCACCCAGCGTTGTCCGAGATAATATTTTTCGGGGGGACAAAAGGGTGCATAAATTAGCTCTCTATGACCTTGGCGGCGGTTGTGACAGATGAGTCTGTGGTGGCAACTTCGATTGACCAACCTGTCAAATTCTCGACGGCGACGGACAGATACTTCTCCCCTGCATTAGATATCGGTAGAGGTCACACGAAATCAATCAAATATATTTCGAAGATTTTCGTTAATAGTAAATTCAAAATCGTTCGACACGGCAGAAGAGGCCTCGCATTCTCCCACCCGTGGCAACTTTTCAATTATTTGTGAATTTCTTGATGCACCTGCGGCCACCAATAACAGCCTTCGACAAATTTTTTTGTCGTCTCCTTGTCCTAGCGTCGAACTTCGTATGAAAATTCTTCAATATCGCGATCCTGTCCTTCCTAAGTGGTACAGAATTTTGCCCATTTATGGTGCGTCTAAACAGCTTTCCTTCCCACATCATGAAATTTTTGGCCATAAGGTTGATCGAACGACGCTTTTCCTCATTGTTGATTCAAATTTTCAAGCCATGCAAATGGCGGGCGACATCAAACAGGGAAGGCTCAACACACGTGAGTGTGTATTTATCTTCGGCAGTAACGGAATACAGCGCTGCAACTGAGTCTCCTTCATATCATTCAGAGGGAGGAGAGGAAATGGTAGGTACTGCATGCGAGAGGTAGTCAGCCGCTTCGTTTCCCGCACCTGGCCTGTAATCTAACTCGAACACATACTCCACAAGTAAGTCTATTCAGCGCCCCAGCCTTTCGTGAATATAGTCTCTTTTGGAGGCTTAACGGAGAGCCTGACGGTCCGTAATGAGCTTGAACGGCTACTTGCATAACGAATACAACCAAAAATTCGTTAAAGCCAAAATTACGCAGAGTTCCTCCCTCTCACAGGCAAAATAGTTACGCTCAGCTGATTTTATCGTCCGGTTTGCGCAGTGTAGGGAATGAATCTTGCCATTATCCTTCTTTTGGGCCAGAAATGCTCCAACGGCGACATTGTAAGCATCGTTTCCCGCGATGAAAGGGGAATAAAAGCCTGGGACGGCTACCACCGGCGGAGAAGTAACCGATTGTTCTTCTTAGGTGCTGGATTTTGCAACCTCGGTCATATCCAGTAGTCTTCGTCTAATTAGGTTTCAGCTTTGGGAGGTCTTTAGCTAGAGCTTTAACTTTGTCTTCGATGTTTGTCGACCTCAAATTCGGACGAACCTGAAGCCTCACCGGTGGAATGAAAGCGGTACGATTCGAAGGATCAACAAACTCTACACGATTTGAGTGAAATTAGTTCAGCACTTTGACGATTTCTGAGTAGTCTTTAAGTCCACTTAACGCAAAGAACCGCTGCAGCTTCCTTTTTAGGCAGGAGGCGGTGCGAAGGAGTCGGAAACTACATATTTTGTCGAGCCCCGTTTTCTTATAGAGGCGCGCAATTTAATTCAAAAAACCAATAATGTATTCTAGCCCGCCTTCTTGAGATTGATGGATGACTTCCTGTGGGCCTTCGTTCCTCTCGAAATACTCCAGCAACTTCCGCTTAGCTTCGGGGTAGTTTCTCGCTTCGGGAACGAGCTCACCATTTGACGCAAACGTATCATGGTGGAAGTCGTAAGCTGCGCCGTCTAGGTATGCGGGGGGAGTAAGATCTTTCTTTTCGTCTGATTTGGATCCTATCGCGACATTTTCAAAGAAAAAGAAAAATTTACGCACATAGTTCGTGTCCTCGAACTCGATCGCGCCGGGGCTAGGAGTATAGGCCCTGCGGAAGAGTTCCATGGTAGGATGTGGGAGTGAAGGAAGGAAGAAATTTTTTTGTTGTTTTTTGAAGAGAGGCCGACGGTATGTCGCTACCTACGTTTACTGCGGCCGAAGCGTTTTATGTATCGGGTTATTTACCCGGTACACGAGCAATCTGTGGCCAAAAGTCGTCGGTACTATTGTTCCACAAGTAAAAATTAAATAAAAACTAGTAGGTCACGAAATAAAAGTACAGTAGCAAACAGTGAAAAAATCATCATAGATACCCCTCAAATCGCATTAACTTCACCTTGCAACAAATACTCTCAACAAAGAGTACTTTTAAGAACACAAACAGCACACAAATCTCGTGTTCAAATCGGTAGATATTGACATGGGATTCACTGGAGACGGTCAGATGTCTCTACCATCATATATCTAGCTCGTTTTGGGGAAAAGGCTGCCTGACGTCTTCGTGATCTGTCATTCAGCTACCGTTATTGATTCCAACAACCCTCCGACAGCCTAAATTTGTCCAAAGTATCTTCTATTCATGTTGATAGGGTCGGAAATGTAGGATTTGGAAAATTAGCGACCCTAGGAGGGGGATTCTATTGTGTCGTCTCATATCCCTAATTGCAAAATTTTATGATTGATATATGTTTCAGTAGATGTAAAACTACCTTAGTTCTAATAAGCTGGATGCCTGTCATTTTTAACTTCATAGAGGTGTACTACGTATTACAGTCCGTCATTTCTCCAAGTTTCAGGCCTTTGTTGGGCTATTTTTGTCACAAGAACCCTTTGAATTTAGGGTTGTGAAGGGTAGGGAAGACGGACAAAAATTGTCCTTTGATCTATATATCGATCAGCAGGATCATTTACTAAACGGTCACAAAATCTAACTGTAACGCGCCCTCTACTATCTACTTTTTTCCACGCGTCCTTTTCCTTAGCTTGGGAACAGCGAGGGACTCAGATGTAGTTCGCCTCTTCCTTCTCAATGGTCGCTCGGAACTTCCATCTGTGTCCTGTACGGTAGCAGCTGCATTATAAACTACAGCTCCAGATCTTGTCCGCCTACCCTAATTTGCACCACCACATTCCTCCCCATCGTTATACTCCTATCCTCCTTCCTCTTCACGATTAACCTCCCCTTTCCCCTCCTGGCCATTAATATCCTGCGGCAATTGTTGTTCTCTTGGTACAGTGCCCACCCCAGAAGTGTGAAGTAAGGATATACAATTGCTGCCTGAAGTAAGCGCACTCTCTGCGCTTCGCCTTGTCCTCAAATGATTTTCCGGTGTTACACGAAGCTGAAGTTTTTTTGGGGTATGCGATAAAGTTCAACAGCTCTTTCGCAACCAAGTGTGTATTTTAAGACAAAGATTAGTCGCGCACAGACAACAATGATAAGAGGAACGATGCTCCCTTCGTGGAGAACAATTTTTTCCACATAACGCACAGTAAAGAGAATTTCCCTGCCGCGGTTCATCTCCATTAGCAACTATCCTTAGTTTCACTCCATCCGCGGAATTGAAAAACGTCAACCGCTTACTCTTCCGCTCTTTTGAAAGACGAGAGAGCCTTTCGATCTCCTCCGTTGGAACTTTTGAGCTATTCGTGCTTTGCCTGACCTCAATATTTTCCGGCGGTGCACTACCATAATCTCCTGCCGTTAAATTACAGGGGTAACTGAGCAACTCAATGCCCGAATCAATCATGAATGGGTTAATACATTGTACACTGTTCAGTTGATGTCGAAAGCTATCAAGGGATCCAAAGATATCTGCAGAATCCAAAAACTGACGTTTCTCGTAGATGCGCCACCCAATAAAAGCATTGATGCCCACTATCTTGATAATCTGTGATACCACCTTCTGCTTCTACTAGAAGTGAGAGGACTGCGACTTGAGATTCGCCATCATCTCACTATCATAGTCCACGCCTCCCCTACTCTTTGAATAGAAGCTCTGCGATCGGTGTCTAAAAACTTGGAGCGGCACAAAACAACCATTTCAATGAACAAGGCTGTTGAATACATTACATAATTGAAGCTTACTCTCTAATACGTCCCTAAGTATACTCTTCTTTGACATGATCATGAATCTTCGCCTCAGTAGCGTGGGTCCCCTGTACTACAACAGATCCAATCTCTGTCAATGGGAGGCGACAGGTGGTCAGAACGGCTGAAGGGCAACCGACAAGAACAACATACAAAATTACAGTCTCTGCAGCATAAACGTACAATGCCAAAACCAAGTACCACGGGGTAGTGCATGAGTTTTCCCATATATTCACGGGGAATATGCTCCCGAAACGTCCCGTCCCCGACACCTCACCGAAAAACCTCTAAAGTCGACAGTTCTACAGACTATCCAACGGTTGAAGCACCACTCCATGATTTAATTTCAACAACTGCAAGAAACAGTTCTTCAATTCCAAATTGAAGAGTTCCTTGCACGTACACATTCCAATCTTCAAATGAGCTCTCGTAGAACAGCGCAATCACATCTGGGGAAAGTGCTAAATACCCATCTCTCTTCGCAGCGATAATACCAACATCGAACACCTCCTTCACATAGCTCTTGGATCTTAACGCACATATAACTGGCTCTTTAGTAGAATTAACTCTCATCACAGCCTCTGTGGCAACTTTTGCGTAAAAAGACCCGCTATAGAAAATGTCAAACCATTGCTCTAATCCTATCCGTTCAGAAGTGGTTGATTGATTCAAGCCCAGCGTTGCCCATACCGCTGCGTTAGCTAGCAACAAAGTACGTGCATTTGTGCAAGTGATGTGGAATTGTAGCAAGACAAAACAATCAGCGGAACGCCGACTGACTGATATCGCAACGCTTGTGGTCCTTATAAAATTATCAACAGACTCTTTCATCGCTTGACACTCTTCGGTGAATAGACGAGACCGAAAGAAAAGAGAATTCGTCAAATCTACACTGAGTTTCACCACTGCTATCCAAATGTTAAGTGTATTTTGAATTCTGGGCGTTACTGTGCATATGAACCTCAGCATATTGCAGAACGTTTTAGTTCCTCGCTCGCGAACTGAAGCAGCTGCCATTCTATTCTGTCCAACACTTCGACCATTAGTGCCACGGAATATTGTGGCTAAAAAGGATGAAATCTCAAGTGTAGGGTCATCAACATCAAAAAATTCCTTCCTTCTGTCCAATTGCAAAACCCGCTCAGTACTGCTGCCCCAACCTGCTGTACTTAATTTGCACCTTGACCATCCGAATTTGCTTGCTGTAATCAGACTGAAGCTCGACCATTTCTTTCTGCTTATCGGCACCTCGCCTTTGATCCGGAACTTGTTCGGATCCAACTTCAAGGTTTGCACCATTAGCCAAAGGTTGCCCAACATCAACCTCCTCCCTGTCCCTATCCACACCACTGTACTCGTCTTGACCCACCTCCACCTCCCTCTCAGCATCGTTTTGAATAACGTCCTCCCTTGCAGGATTTAGAAATGCCTTACTAAGGAAATGATGCGCCTGCAATAAAGAACCGGAAATAATGAAGACAGGTCCTATAGACAACTCAGACAACAGCTTCATAAATGATTCCTTTCTAGAGCCTCTATCTGCCGTAGCAATACAGCTGCTCAAAGATCGCTCTCCAAGACCATCGACAAAAAGCGTAGAAAAGCTTCCTCACTGCTTCTAACTGGGGCCTCTCTCGATACCTATGGCGCTGTGCAAACAAGATCCTGACCAGTGCATCAGCCATTAAATCCGCCGAATGTCCTTCCCTGTCAGATTTACGACCGAAAATTTTCTTAACTTGATTTTCCGCCGCCTTTGTTCCATTTAGCTCATCATCCAGCATTGCCAACAGCTGTAACGGACAAAAAAGACATTCCTTGTCTCTTTGAAAGCAAGTACCTCAAACTCCGTCAAGTGCCTAGTCCTATCGCGCTTTGAAAACCATTTAGCGTCTCCATCCATCCCAAGACCGGTGGGAAAGGATACCTTCATATTACCAGCAATAAACTTAATCTTCTCCAGTGATGGTGGGATCTACCCCAACTGTTCTACAAGCTGAATGGAACTTTCAAATCCCAGTCGCATTGCATGTGACAGAAGAAGAATCGCAACGTAAGGACAAATATCCGACATTGTTATTTGTGAACGCTCCAGAAGTTCATGTATAATGTACTCACTCAGCCACTGAGCCAATTGTCGCACAAGACCATCCAAAAGACAAAACCACAACACCCGCCCTTGTCGGAGATATGCCTCTAAAAATGCTTTCAATCTCCAAGTTCTTAATAGAATTTGCTCAAAATGCTCTTACTCTATCTTATATGGCTCTGTTGATGGAAAAGTTCTCAATCTGAATAGTCTTGCACTGTGCATCTCCCATTGTCCATCTCTTGCATTGTTCCTCCTCCTTAATCAAACCACATGATGACCCTCTCCTTCTTCTTCCCATGACTCTTCCCCTGCCACTTTTCTTACCCTTCCTGTACCCACAGTAGTGCCGGAGATTCCTGATGCGACATTGGCGTTTCTTCAACCTTGCCCTCTTCTTCTGCCCCTGCCACGCGTTGCCTTTATTCCTTCACATCGCTGAGGCCTGGATGAAGGAGAAGTCTCTGGGGAACCGGTCACCCGTGCCCCAGAGGGGTTTTCTCGCGGAATTGTTTGCGTTGGACGGTGTAAAGGGGAGTCAGCGAGATTGTCTACAGAGGTGTGTGATTGAGATTGACTTAACTATGGCCTGTTGGCGCATCACGGGTCTGATGCTGCCATAGCGGAAAATATGGGATGGGCTATCGCACCGGAGAGAGTTGGAAGCGGTATCACAGCGGAGGGAGTTGGAGGTTCCGCTGCAGCTGGGTTAATTGGAGGCGCAGCTGCTGCGGTGATATTTGGAGGGGAGGTAGGGTCTTCCAACTGGTCAAATGTTTAGAAGTTCTCAATAGGTTGATGAGTTGGGGGCGAACAAGTCTCCCATGCGAGGGGTGGTGATGCGTTCTACATCAGGAGAGTGATGCACGAGGGTGTTGTTGATTTGGAGGCTGTACGTTGTAGTACAATTGTGTACTGGTGGTGTGCTGGCATTGGATCGATCACTTTACTGTTGTTGTCTGTCTACTTTACTAGTGTGGTATGACCGGTTGTACGCGTAGAGTGTCCATTTTAAGTGTTTGTTGAGTGAAAAGTGTCCACAGAATACCTAGAGCTGCACTCCAACCTATTTTTGGATACGGGTTTGGGCACAGCCAATCAGAGGCCAGTGCCCGCTAGCCCTTCTAGTTTTATCCGTATATTAGCTTTTCCGTTACTAGCCTAGGAGTAGATCTACAACTTAGTCTACCCTTCCTAGCTAACCCTCCTGCTCGTAAACTAAGCAACCTCCGACCTGGCATGAAGGTTCCCTACACCCCTTTCCTCGTCCCTGCGCTCGAGACTGTGGTCATTGTAGCAGATGCCTGTCTTGTTGCGTTGTTCAAATCCTTTCATCCTGGGAAATTCCGCCTGCAAACGCAGACCATTTGACCTGAGCGTTTCTACCCTTACGTCTGTACGAACCTACCTCACTTTATTGCCCCTACACCCCTATTTGTGGTTTTCCTTTTTGCTCCGAGAAAGCGGTCTCGAACGCCGGGTAGCCACCCGAAGCGGGATAACTGCATAAGCGTATATCCGAGCTACTTTATTGTACTACATTTTGGTCTCCCGACCTAGAAACAGAGAGTATAACCCTCTTTACTGAAACTTCTCTTTTTTGTTTTACTGTATTTTTCTACCTTTTTACGTTTTTTTTGTTTTTTTTGTCTAAGTTAAGCAGCGTTTCTGCCTCATAATTGTGTCTTTGTCTTTTTTTTTTGCTCCATGGTCACGAATCGCTCGCGGTCGCGCAGTTCAGCGGGATCTTGTTTCCATATGGCAAGTAAGGAAATTCTCAGTAACTTCCAACGCGCAACTTATCCATGTTTGGATTATACAGCAGTCCAAACTGCAGCAGCATTAGTAGTTAATCAAACAGCTGAAATCCATGTCGAGAGCTCACCAGCTCCATTCCTTCTTCCCAATCTATCCAGCATTTCGCTGCTCCTCAAGCAATAATGGATATCAAAAGGCCGCAAAGTGCGCCGTCCACTTCTCAGGCCGTGCCTTCGTCCGCAGCGTTGCCGCCTATCTCTTACCGTATAGGTATCCCAGTGCCAGTGCCGACTCCCAATCCCCCGACCATTTCTGTTTTACCGACTCAATCGCATCCTTTTACTATAGAGTCCTACTCCACTGCCCGTGGCTCTCCGCCACTTTTGCAGGCAACTACTCCCCTGTTGCAGGCATCTGTACCCTTTTCGCAGACTAATGCATTGCCCTCGCAGGCACCCCTGCCTGTCATCCCTTTTATAGCGTCGTATGTTGGCTTACCAAACCCAGGACCGCAGCCTAAAGCTACAGGTTCGCAGTCCCAGCCAGCGGTTCCCCGCTCTAGATATAATGAAGAAATCCACTCGCAGTTTAAGAAGGAAGTCTCCAGGCTGTCTTCGAAGCTTGAAAATGTTGAAATTCAACTTGCCGACGACCAGCGTAAGATGCGCGGAGAATTGACACTCAACATCGAGAAGAACGCGCTGTCCCGTTACGGAATTGCGTCGTGGCGTTAATCGTTTTTTGGAAGACCAGAGTGTCCTGGTGTGTACAGTGGACACTCCACTTGAAAGATTTAAGCAAGATTCTGTTATGATGAAGATATTGCATGCAGCAATGCTACGTCTTGAAAAGCGGATTGACCGCTTAGAAGAACGGCAGCCATCCCCACCACCATTGGGTGCTGAGGTGGTTATGCCTTTTCACGATGAAGGTGATCATTACCGCAGCATTTCTTGTCAAATTCGACGCCGTACCTCTGTTTCGGCTAAGGTAAGAAGACATTGCGCCAAGCCCCTTGCAGAGGGTCGATTCCCATCAAACGCACCGACCGACGGCTCATCAGGGTCGTCCTCAGACGCCGACTCTTCGCACGGACATTCTGGATATCAGCGGAAATCCGCAAACTATTGTATCCCTTTGAATAAGCGAAGGAGCTCCTCAAACCTTCATAGGGGTCTCCGTTATTCAGGTATCAAAGAGTTTACCTTCCTCATCCGCTCTTTGATGTGCTTCTCAGCTATCGGACGTACCAACTGCTGAAAACCCATCAAACCCGTTCTTGGGGAAGTTTCGCCAAGATTGGCTCGCTGATCAAGAGAATGGAGGTCACATTGAAAGATGTTGTCCTCTCCGGTGTTGACTCCGTCACAGTTCTATATTTTCTAGTGCAGATCGTTGATGAAGCGAATACGCTTAAAATTTCAGAGACACAAGCCCTTATTGCGTTGCCCTACTTCCTTACAGGAGACTCAGCGACCCAATTCAAGAGTGTTCGCTCCGAAAGTGGAGTTTTCACATGGCTAGTGGCTTTGAAGTTTTTTCTGTAGACTTAATCCACCCCTAGCGCCATGCGGGAAGCCATTGAATAATTTCATTCAACCCGCCAGAGATCTGGTGAAACCAAGCCTTCCTTAGGCACCTGTCTTGCTAACTCGGCAAACCGCAGCGACAACGCATTTCCAGAGTGGGAAAGGATGACCACTTTCATCGTCAGGTTATACCTGACGATTCGGTCCCTTGTTGCATGTTATCGCGAGATGACTCAGCGTCATGAGTTGACATTTGCTCAACTAGTGCATTGTGCACAAGATGAAGGAGATGCTCAGCGAGCAAGGCAATTTGTTCCCTACGAGAATAAATTCCGTAGTAATAACCGACTGATCAAGTCCCCACAGGAACGCGGATCGAACCGCGTATCTGGAATTATGGCTGAGCCCTCCGCATCCTCCTTTTCGACGTTACCGTCACAACGGGCGAACTCGCTTCATCCCCGTGATATTGGTGAATTCCAACCTTTGCAAGTGGAAAGTACAGTTCCCACGTCAAACTTGCCGGGCAAAATCGAAGGAAGCAGAGAATCTGCAGACTCGCCGCTTTATTTGATTCCAAGGCAGGTCCCTGCACCGCACGTGGCGTTCCTCGAGAGCACGAAGAGCAGCCCTGTATGGATTAAGAAAGGTAACAACCGTGTTCCACGACCAAGCAAGGATTATCCGATTTGCCATTCCTGCTACAGAAGAGGTCATATTCTACCTGAATTAGACTTGAAAGTTTAGGATTTGCTCACCGTGTTACAGAACTACGAAGCGCTAAGTGACGCAGACCGTTCGCGAGTCCCTGCGAAATAGTACCACATCGTCCGAGCTATGTTGGGTAAGAAAGAGTCGATTTCGGCACCGGCAGTTCCAGCGGAACCGCAACAATAAGTGGCCCCTTCGCTTGCCAGAACCGAGGTCGACCTGCAGGAAGTCCTTACGCGTCCCCAGGTGGACTCGGGAAACTAAAAGTGTTTCCTTCCTCTATGGAAGGGAGGTCCAAAGCAGTCACCTGTGACACAGTGCGCGTGAAACTGCGGAAGGAACCCTTCAGCGACCCTAATAATAATTCCTCTTCAAAGGAAACAGATACCCATTCAATTGCTATCAAAGGCCCTTTCAGGAGCTATACGCCTCAACTTCACCTTGCGTATGAAACGGCGAAGAGAACCTTCAAGGTTTTCGCCTATATCGGCTCAAGGATTAGTTTTCTCTTCCGTTAACTGACTGTCCTCAACACGGGGGCAAGCCCCAACTTTATTTGTCGAAGTGATTTGCCACCGCACGTGAAAATTCAGAGAGTAGACCTCCCACAAATCAGAGAAGCGAATTAAAAAACGCTAAAAACAGCTGGTCAAGTTCAGCTCATCATGAGACTTTGCAAACGACTTGTGAAGTTACCCCTCATTGTGTGTGAACGGGTAGCCGCTACTGTGATCCTTGCATGAGAGTTCTGCGACCGCTTCGTTCGTGCTATTTATCCGCAAGAGAGAGAAGTCGAGCTCGATGATGGAACTTGAATCACCATCACATGAAGGCCGCTCAAAGAAACACCAACCGATGACCAGAACCCTGCTCCACCATATTTTTTACGTTTAAATGTAACTGGGGATATTGGCAGATGCCAGTCGCCGACGCTGACAAAGATAAGGCATCATTCGTCTCTCATACTAGATTGTCACGACTTAAGCGTATGTCCTTTGCATGTACCAACGCTCCTGCAACGTTTCAACGTATTCTTGATATCGTTTTATCACGTTTTAAATGGAAAATTTGCCTTGTATACCTTGAAGACGGTATCTTCTACTCAAAAAACATCGAAAATCATTTTAATCACGTTCAGGATATCCTCACAGCTATGCAACGTGCTAATTTCACGCTTAAGGTACCAAAACGCGATTGGTTTTCCGATTCTGTGAAATACCTAGGCCACATAGTGCGCCCGGAACCCTGGAAGGGGAAAAGTCCACAACGGCAGCTCTGCGCAAAGCAAAGCACCCGCGTACACAAACGAAACTCCGTACTTTTCTCGGGCCCTGTAACGTGTACCTAGGGTTGTAGAAAACTACTCTAATATCACTGCAACCTTAGCACAACTTCTCAGGAAGGATCAGTTGGCAAGGCTTTCGCCGTTTAAGACAGAACAAGATGCAGCATTCCGCAAGGTCATAACTATCATTACGGAGCCACTTGTTCTCTCGTTGCTTCTATTCAGTCGAAACCGACTCATCAAACTACCAAGTAGGGTGTTCCATTTTTCAGACCTATTCAGATGGAAGGCGCAAACCCATAGTATACTGGTCTCGCAGTTTATCATCTGCTGAAAAGAACTACTCGGTCATCGAGGAGGAATGTCTAGCAGTTGTCTGGGCCCTGGGAATATTACGCACTTATCTGCAAACTGAATGGCTTACCGTGCATTCAGACCAAGCTTCTCTACGCTGGTTAGTGGAAATCCGTGACCCTAGCGGCCCTCTCATGCGCTGGCCTCTCGGATTATCTGAATTAGACTTCAAGATTGTCTTCAAGAAAGGCAAGCTGAACGCTAAAGAGATATCTACCTTATCCACATTGGGGGAATTACCTCTCGAAATTGATGAAGAAATACGCAGTACACTCTCGGAATCTTCCGAACCTTCCAAAAAACCGAACTTTAAAGAAGACGTAGATTTACTGCATGAAAACTACGAATAATTCGATCTTCTTCTAATCGCGGAAGACCCGAAAGTTGATGAGGACATGTTGTGTGCTATACCACCCAAGGATCTACTCACAGCTCAGATTAATGATGCGTTATGCGGTAAAATCCGCGCACGTCTTAACAAGGGGGAGGTACTGCCATTCTATCTGGATGACATAGGTTATCTAGTCCGCCATATCGAGGCTGATTCTCTGAGTGTTTTGCCTGAAGCACTTCGTGCATACATGTTGCATTTAGCGCATCACGCCAAATTAGCCGGACATCCGGGTGGAAAACTTATGTATTACGGATTGCGTAGACATTTCTACTGGCCATCTATGGCACCTTACTGTTATAATGCAGTGACGTTCTGCGATTAATACGCCAAAGAACGCGTCAAAATGCGCAAGAACGCGCAAAGGATGCATTTATTACATGCTAACGCTCCTTTGGAGTTTGTCTCCATCAATATCCTGGGTGAAGTCATCAGAAAACGGCGTGGAAATAGTTATCTGCTTGTTATTACCGGCAGGTTTTCTAAGCTTTTAGGTATTGCACCTCTCAAACAGATCACCGCTGCTGCTTTTGCCAAAGCCTTTACTCGCCATTGGATGTTTGCCTACGCACCCCCGCTGCAGTTTTTATCCGACAACGGTAGTCAGTTAAACTCAAGGATGTTTCTGCATATTTGCCGTATTATGGGTATAGAAAATCTATTCACACCTACCTACCCCCCTTAAGCAAACGGTCAGGTGGAAAGTTTGAATAGGACTATCCTATCAGCACCACGTCACTATGTAACAAGGAGAGATACTCCAAGGATGTTACGCAGAATTCTGCTTTACAACGCAATTCGCCGACCACCGTCTTGATTCTGGACGCCATTGATAGCGCCCATCAATACAGAGGCCTCTCTCCTGGCGTTGGATCGGTGATCGATCTTACCGCATCGCGCCCTGCGAAAACTGTACAGACACCTGCTTTCCCTTCAATGCCGAACCCCAACTCCCTTTCAAGACTCCCCCCGATGATCCTTCACTGACCTCCTTTCCTTCTGTGACTGCGCCAACTCCCGGTTACATTACTGCTGACATCGATCTTCTATCCCTTCGGGAGAATTCTCCTACTATTGCTATTGAATACACACCTACTGTGCTTCTTCAGCTCCGCTTGAGCTCGACACCACAGCCGTTAACTAACAGCTCTCCTGAGCAGTTATCTGCTACCTTCGCTGACGGTGCAACCCAAATTCCTGTATCACAGTTGCCCCGAAATGTCGTAATCGACTTATCGGAAGTTGATATTTCACTGGCCTTTCAGCCAATTCCTGGCGCTGAAAAAACATCCTTGCCCCCTAGTCAACCTGGAACTGTACCTTGCAGTCAATCTAAACTTGCGCCCGAACTGAGGAGAACTCTCTATTTACGTGGAGATGTCTCCTCCGACTTTGTAAATTATGATGATGGACATCTCTACGGACAATCACCGTTCCTGCTAACGCAGCATTCTGCTTGAAATACACCCAAAATCCCTGTGCAAACATCGCAGGTCCCTGTTACAATTCTTCAAGATGTTCCTATATTATTTGGGAACTACTTTCTTTCTTTCAAATAACTCGATTCAGAGGTCTCCCTCTCATTCTCAAGTGTCGACACAGACGCCTGATGCTAGTGTTGAGATAATGCAGTTACCTGAAGCAAAACACCCCTCGTCTCTAGAATCGTCTCGATTGGAGATCCCTCCTGAGGAAACCCTGTAGAACTCTCCTTTTAAAGATACTGTATCTAGCGGAAATACCCTTATCGATTCGATTCGACCACCCCGTCGCTCACCCCGTCTACGGAAATCCGTACGCTTCGAGTCGACACCGACTGTCATTACAAGACAGGAAAAATAGAAGTCACCTGCTTGCAAGAGAGCCTCGCTTTCACCCACCTTGCAGGCTCCTGCACAATCGCGACGAGACACCGCACCCACTCGGCCAGTGCCGAGATCCGCAAGACTTGTCACTCCTTCCGCCATCACAGTGCAGAATCCGATTACGATGTCTAACACTGTGTCGAGACCGACTTCAGACCCGGGGACCAACACCACTCCCCCTTCCTCTATGGAGGAATCGCCAGTCAATAACCTGCTTACTTTATTAACTCGCAGTTATCTGCTACTCAGAACACTTTTGGAGATTCGCCTCCACTCAGGAATAAGAGGATTTACTCAGAGCTCCGAAGGCTCCCATTCGACACAGACCAACATCTACCGACCATTGCGGATGCTCTGCTCTTGACCCCTTCTCCGCAATAGATGGAAGAGGATACAGAAGACGATTTCGTCATTGAAAAAGTGGTTGACCACGCCTCAAAGGAGACTGAGAGCTCCTACGTGTACACTGGTACAATTTCTCGTCGTTTGTCGACACCTGGGAACAAGTGCGGCATATCCCGCGTTCTTACATTGTGCGATATTAGCGCTTACGACAACTACCGCTCCCACCAAATATTGGTGAGGCACAGGTAGGCTATTCAGGAAACCCTCTTTCTATCTATGTTACACTACTGGTTCTCATTTTCCACACCCCCATGGGCGATCTATGGAATGTGTTTAATGAACGCCCATCAGTGGATCTCCATGTCTGTGGGTTGCTAGCAAAGCAAGCCCAGGGGATCACCCTCTTTTAGGAGATTCCGAACTATCCGTATAACTTCTGTTCACCTACCTAAGCCGACGGCTCTTTCCGTTTCTATGTAGTTTGTGCCGCGTTCAGCTCTATCACCGATGCATACCCCTGCTCTTGACTCGCTGATGCTTGCGCTGCTCCTGCAGAGACATGCAAAGCTGAGGCTAAAATGGCCTTCACCTCCGCCTGTAGCTCGGAGAGGGACGCCGTCAACGCACTTTACGGAACTCCGCAGCTCTTCAGTGGGTCACTCAAGACCAGATGAGTCGCCGCATCGCTTGGCCTTGTGGAAACTCCACTCTCCTTAGCGGACGAACATGTACCCGACGTGTTACCGTCATTCGCCGACACTGGCTCGGGGACAATCTTGTCCTCCATCTTCTTAGTGCCGATGACCAGCTCTCCACCAACGCGGGGCTGATCCCAAAGGTCATGCGCTTTGGATGAGCGAAAGCTCAGCAGGTGCCCGCTTGGAATTGGAGGAATATTGTCACCCAGATGAGCTGCTTCCTCAAAGGTCTCTGTGACCTTTCCACTTGGGTCGAACCACACCCAGTCGCCACAGGACTGATAGCGACGACCTGGGGAATACTTTGTCGTGTTAAAATTGTATTTCTGGTTCTCCGGTGGAAACGTTCCTGGATCATCTCAGTCCAACTCCGCAGAAATCTGCAATAGCTCGCTACGTTCTTGCACAATCGTCTCTCCACCGAGAACCCGGCTCAAGTCAAGCTCGCCAACTAACTTACGCATATTGAGTGACAATCACAAGATCATGTATGTATCGTACACTTCCCACAGCCACATGGCGACGGTGATCGCCACAAACTGAGTATAGACCACCAGCCACAATCCGAACACCCCTGGCTCCTTCAGTACCGACATTTGGTAAGACAGGATCGGTAAAAAAGACACCGAGAATCCGGAGCATGTCTCAACTTCGGCCCGTTCCGGAGGAATCTCCAATTAGAGATCGCACAGTCCCTCCCGGCTAACCATGTCGATATCGACGTTCATGGAAGGAACAAAGATCCCAAGGCGATGACGGGCTTGTCGCGCCCAACTAATGAAGTCCAAGTAACCCAGATCGTCTTGCACCTTGCAACGGTAGCGGAACTCCACAATTAGGTGCTACCAAAGTTTCAAGGCGCTTTGACGAACTCGTATATCTTTCTGCCACTATCTCTGCCACTCACTCGGCCAATCAAGCTCATAGATGACCGAAGCATACGGGATCTCCCAATCATAGCGATACACGCCAACGTTTACACTCATATCTGACAGAATAACCGTACGTCCCAGAGTGCGGCTCATCCGCGCATAGACCAGTTGACATTAGCGGGTGAACCCGACAAACGCGTGGTTAGGCGCATGCGTCTCAACATATTCGCGGGGAACCGCTCCATGGTAACGCCATCCTTTGCCGAACACGGAACTTACGGGGAACCGACCTAGCAAATAGGAGCTTCTCTCCTCCACACACGCCTTAGTTAGGTCTCGATTACGGCAAGCCACATGATGAAATCAGGGGGATCTGGCAAATAACTCCCAATGTTCTGAGGGAAACCTCTCCATGTACTCCAAGCGGGAGGCAAAAATTAACGGCTGCACCGGCGCCGCCATGAAGGCGTCACCATAGAATGTCCCCTGTCCCGCTCCCGCCGGGTACTATGATGGATCTCTAATGTTCAAGGTTGCTGAAAATCAGCATTGAGGATACAGGATTCTCTATTTCGTTCCTACGAATATGTGCTGTACATCTTGTGCCACCCCTTTCTTGCCATACAAGGGGGAGACACTTCTTTGTATCGCCGACACCGGCTAAACCCCCGTGCAGTATATCTGCTCTATTTTTCAATGGGATACCCTGTGCTGAAACGCGTATAGCAGCAATCTGCCCTCTTGTTCGGCGAGATCGCCGGCTGAGGAGCACCGGATGGCACGGACTGTGTTAAGAGCGGTGGGAGAGGGCGATGTGCACGCGGCACACCAGGAATGTGCCTGGAGAGGGAGATGGTGATGGTAATTAGTAACCGATGCTGACCGCGGACAACCTGCTTATGAATAAGGAATACAATTTCCATTAATGCGTACTACTGCGCACCAGACACTTATAATAAGGCTGATTACTTTTGAAATCCTCATCTTGGCCCTATTTTCGGGCCCAAATTCGGAGATATCACTTTCCCATTGTGCGTATGCTATTTTTAATTTGCAATTTTGTGCAGCTCGCCTGCTTTCAAGATCATGGATCTGCCCGACAGCTGTCGCGCCCCATTCAACATTCCCGATCGCGTACCCTCAGCAGAAAAGTACCCTGCCAGAGATGGCCAGGTATGGCCTCACTTTTATTGAAGGGGGTATATAGTACAATTGTATACTGGTGGTGTGCTGGCATTGGATTGATCACTTTACTGTTGTTGTCTGTCTACTTTACTAGTGTGGTATGACCGGTTGTACGCGTAGAGTGTCCATTTTAAGTGTTTGTTGAGTGAAAAGTGTCCACAGAATACCTAGAGCTGCACTCCAACCTATTTTTGGATACGGGTTTGGGCACAGCCAATCAGAGGCCAGTGCCCGCTAGCCCTTCTAGTTTTATCCGTATATTAGCTTTTCCGTTACTAGCCTAGGAGTAGATCTACAACTTAGTCTACCCTTCCTAGCTAACCCTCCTGCTCGTAAACTAAGCAACCTCCGACCTGGCATGAAGGTTCCCTACAACCCTTTCCTCGTCCCTGCGCTCGAGACTGTGGTCATTGTAGCAGATGCCTGTCTTGTTGCGTTGTTCAAATCCTTTCATCCTGGGAAATTCCGCCTGCAAACGCAGACCATTTGACCTGAGCGTTTCTACCCTTACGTCTGTACGAACCTACCTCACTTTATTGCCCCTACACCCCTATTTGTGGTTTTCCTTTTTGCTCCGAGAAAGCGGTCTCGAACGCCGGGTAGCCACCCGAAGCGGGATAACTGCATAAGCGTATATCCGAGCTACGTTATTGTACTACATTTTGGTCTCCCGACCTAGAAACAGAGAGTATAACCCTCTTTGAAAACCATTTAGCGTCTCCATCCATCCCAAGACCGGTGGGAAAGGATATTTTCATATTACCAGCAATAAACTTAATCTTCTCCAGTGATGGTGGGATCTACCCCAACTGTTCTACAAGCTGAATGGAACTTTCAAATCCCAGTCGCATTGCATGTGACAGAAGAAGAATCGCAACGTAAGGACAAATATCCGACATTGTTATTTGTGAACGCTCCAGAAGTTCATGTATAATGTACTCACTCAGCCACTGAGCCAATTGTCGCACAAGACCATCCAAAAGACAAAACCACAACACCCGCCCTTGTCGGAGATATGCCTCTAAAAATGCTTTCAATCTCCAAGTTCTTAATAGAATTTGCTCAAAATGCTCTTACTCTATCTTATATGGCTCTGTTGATGGAAAAGTTCTCAATCTGAATAGTCTTGCACTGTGCATCTCCCATTGTCCATCTCTTGCATTGTTCCTCCTCCTTAATCAAACCACATGATGACCCTCTCCTTCTTCTTCCCATGACTCTTCCCCTGCCACTTTTCTTACCCTTCCTGTACCCACAGTAGTGCCGGAGATTCCTGATGCGACATTGGCGTTTCTTCAACCTTGCCCTCTTCTTCTGCCCCTGCCACGCGTTGCCTTTATTCCTTCACATCGCTGAGGCCTGGATGAAGGAGAAGTCTCTGGGGAACCGGTCACCCGTGCCCCAGAGGGGTTTTCTCGCGGAATTGTTTGCGTTGGACGGTGTAAAGGGGAGTCAGCGAGATTGTCTACAGAGGTGTGTGATTGAGATTGACTTAACTATGGCCTGTTGGCGCATCACGGGTCTGATGCTGCCATAGCGGAAAATATGGGATGGGCTATCGCACCGGAGAGAGTTGGAAGCGGTATCACAGCGGAGGGAGTTGGAGGTTCCGCTGCAGCTGGGTTAATTGGAGGCGCAGCTGCTGCGGTGATATTTGGAGGGGAGGTAGGGTCTTCCAACTGGTCAAATGTTTAGAAGTTCTCAATAGGTTGATGAGTTGGGGCGAACAAGTCTCCCATGCGAGGGGTGGTGATGCGTTCTACATCAGGAGAGTGATGCACGAGGGTGTTGTTGATTTGGAGGCTGTACGTTGTAGTACAATTGTGTACTGGTGGTGTGCTGGCATTGGATCGATCACTTTACTGTTGTTGTCTGTCTACTTTACTAGTGTGGTATGACCGGTTGTACGCGTAGAGTGTCCATTTTAAGTGTTTGTTGAGTGAAAAGTGTCCACAGAATACCTAGAGCTGCACTCCAACCTATTTTTGGATACGGGTTTGGGCACAGCCAATCAGAGGCCAGTGCCCGCTAGCCCTTCTAGTTTTATCCGTATATTAGCTTTTCCGTTACTAGCCTAGGAGTAGATCTACAACTTAGTCTACCCTTCCTAGCTAACCCTCCTGCTCGTAAACTAAGCAACCTCCGACCTGGCATGAAGGTTCCCTACAACCCTTTCCTCGTCCCTGCGCTCGAGACTGTGGTCATTGTAGCAGATGCCTGTCTTGTTGCGTTGTTCAAATCCTTTCATCCTGGGAAATTCCGCCTGCAAACGCAGACCATTTGACCTGAGCGTTTCTACCCTTACGTCTGTACGAACCTACCTCACTTTATTGCCCCTACACCCCTATTTGTGGTTTTCCTTTTTGCTCCGAGAAAGCGATCCCGAACGTCGGGTAGCAATCCGAAGTGGGATAACTGCATAAGCGTATATCCGCGCTACGGTATTGTACCACATACGGAGCACATCTCGCGAACCACCTAATGTATTTTGACGATTTGAAGTTTCGACGTACTCCAATTAAGCCTCTCTTCACAGTTAAAGAACTGGATCTATGATATAATCGTCCGTAAGTTTTAGGGATGGGATCAGAAATGGCCTACAAATCAGCTCATCTGATCGATATTTAGATCAAGGGGGTTGCAGCTTCAAATAAGCAAATTTTTATTCTGATCGAAATATCTATCAAGACAAAATTAGTTATATGTCCCGTCCCCCCGTCACCAACGGCCAGTAGTGTTTCTATGGCACTCGCTGGTGTGGCTGACCGTTCCAGAGCCACATGCCACGAGGCCGACAATAATTGAAAAGTAACCAAAATACTGTAGAAAATAATAAAAAAATATCTTTAGAGTACAGAAGTGCGCAAAGTAGAAAATTGGGAACAAAAATTATCATACAAGTACTGAAAAGGGCATATTTTTGGTGACCCGTCAACAGCCACCAACACATGTCATGCCTGCCATCCTACACCTTGTTCCACTCATCTCACTACAGGGAGGTTGTCGATTTAGTGCGCGATTTGATAGTGCTACCCTCGGTATAGTGCTACCCTCAGGGGCTTGGCACAAAATTGGAGCCTATGCGCAAGTTGTTGTTTTTCAGTTAAATTCAGAGGGGAGAGTGACGTATCGATTTAGTGCGCACTCCAATATGGTGCGCACTTCTAGCCCATGTATGGGGGTGGCACTAAATCGTAGGTATGACTGTATTAATAACTCACACGTGCCTCCACCACTCGCCAAAACGTCCTTCATTCCCACCCTCTCCTCGCCCAACCAACACAATAACTCATTCAACTATTTTTAGCCAAAACTGTTGCAAGATTTCAAAAGTTAGTTGCTACATACACTGGCAATCACCGCTACGTTCCACACCGTTACTGTTTGGAACCCGTTCCGTGTCAAGTTTCCCTACCATTGCTTTCCAATTTCACAATTTTTCACTAACCTCTAGTCACGGTAAGCGTCTTGACCATCCCTTACCCTCTTGGCCACACTCACATCGCAACACAACTGCCCCTCCCTCCTAGGTTGCAGCACTTGTTCTTTATCAAACATCGAGGCTTCGGCCCCCCATAATGAGACCCACATCATCTACATAAAGCTCTCAAACTGCTTCGCCATTCAAAGCTCTCCCGTCGACAACTTCAATCGCTTTACACCATCCGCACTACCTTCGTTACTTATTAGCAACTTAGTCGCTTAGCCCTTAGGGGCACCCCTAATGCTATGTCCAACGTCGGCCTCATGTTGTGGGTCCTTTCTTCAATAAGAAATCAACCAACCTCTAAAAGATGCCCACCAAACCGCGAGAGAAAAACTTATAGAGCCCCTCAGTTTTATATATTATTTGAATCGTATAGTAATTTAAAGCACAAAATTAGGCAAATGTATTGTTTTTCAATATTTATTCTAATACTACTCGAAGTATCAAAACTTAAAAATAATTCAGAAAAATTTCATAAAAAATTGATCAAAAAGTCTACCAAAAGAAATGAAATAATGTACTGTAGTTATACTATACAGTGCTTAACAGCAAATCGCCTTTATTACGATGCAAATACTTTAAAAATTTTATTTTGCGACCTGACTTTCATAAAATTCACAGGGTGTTTTGCAAACCTCAGAAAAGCGCATAAAGCTACTATCAATTCAAAATTTTGCAATTTTTAGTGACGGCATATTCAACTCCCTAATATTAGTGAAATTCCTAATATTAATAAATTGCCTTAATTTCAAGTAAGCAACACAAGATAATTCGCATAACATACTCTCAGAGTCTAGATCAGGGCTATTAGCAGACCATTTCATGAATTTAATGTTATAATCAGTAGAGCAGGTCCTGATCACAGAGAAAGGAAGCAACAGTGTTGTCCTGTTGGAAAATACATACGTTCGAATGTTTATCAATCACGAATAGTAACGGATATTTGTTTAAGTCTGTAGATACTTCACCGCATATTGTTAGCCTGATGCAGAAGACACCTCACACTGGCATTTCTTGCAAAACGCCCCCCACATCATCACTGAAGCTCCCCTCCTCTGTAGACTTTGAAAGGCCATCATCTTCTTTCTAAAGTTGTGCCAGTACGAAGAAGTAGAATACTGTCCCTCAAAGCCAATCTCTTCTTTTCATCTGAAAAGTTATGTTGGCTTTAGAAATCTATGGATTATGCTGACTTCTGGCGATCCCAGTTGGGTCGGGATTCAATTTGCGGAGTTGGGAGATTTTTGAGCTTTTTTATCTTATTGTACTAGAGGTTAGGCTAAAAAAAAGGGAATATACAGAGTTCTTAACTTAAATATGGGCAAAAGAACTACTTTATGATATTGTCCGCACATTTTCCGCTTTTCCAAGCAATTGGAATCAATCTCCACGCTTCTATTGGAGTAATTTCTGATAGAAGGCTTACGTTTTGTTTCTTTAGCTCGGTAGAGACATCACGAATGATTTGGTGACTTTTTGAGACTTTTTCAATCGTCGAGCAATATCAGATTGAAAATTGTTTTTTCGACCCACGCAAAGACTTGTTTCTGCTCGTTCTGAGTCAGTCTTTCTGTCAAAGGGCATTCTTGAATCCCTCACTTGGACAGACAGTGCCTGAAGCACTGATCGGATGGAATAAAAGAGAGTTGCATTTGAGTTTATGTCCTGATTTGCCCCTTGGCTCCACAAATATTGCACCCTCTTTAATAGCCTTTGTGATCAATTTTAAATACTTTTCATGTTGTTCTTCAAGTTTGCACCGCTGGCACCTCTGGCATGCTAGACTAATGGGTACTGTTTGTTTTGATTCAAATATTGGCAGTTTTGTAAACAAATGTGCACTACTTCCAACTCTCGGGTGCATTAGCGACCACTGCCTAGAACCTCGTTGATTTTTGCACTACTAAATTTGATTTTGGTAATATTTTTATCTCTCGGTGAGCTTCTGATATTGACTTCCGATTACTCGTTATTGTCTTTTTAATTGTACTATATTTCCTTAATAGTTCTGTCAACAAGCCACCTTGGTGCGATCGAAAGGATATTAATCTCCATCACAGGTTTATCTCCAATTTCATTTCGAATTTTAAGAATTATTGCTTGCTTATGTGCGTTCAACTCTTAGGATAACTTCGTCAGATAGAAGAGCGGGGCATTACCTACCTCTTTATCCGTTTAAAATTTTTAAATATTCTGATTTATGTCAACCTCGAAGTCCGAGAACTTAGCTTGATTGGAACTGTTCTTATTCACACGGAGAGACGACAACTGGGGGATGATTATCCAATTCTTCCAAATGGCATCGATAACAGTCGAGAACAACGACGAACAATTTTTTTCACTGATAGCTTGGCTCTGAGAATTTTCAGTCTATAGTATTTTTCTTAGCATTGGAGCAGACAGGAATGGACAGGAACAGAAATACTAACCATTGTGATTGAAATGGATCTGAATACCATGTACTTGATCTGAATTCCCGATACTTTCCAGCTCTTGCTAAGAGAATGAGGATTGATATAACCATATGTCCTCATTCGCGACATTACGCCGTTTATTGTTTCCATATTTTCTCTGAAAGACCTATAAGAAATTTTCTTTCGCATTTTGGATGTATCCTAAATTTCAGGCACCATTTTTTGCTTGCGTCTTAAAAAAATACACTGGAATTGCCTTTTCAGAAAATTTGAGTGTTGGGTGATAGAGACCCCAACCTCAATGATAGAAATCGGCGTGCATCTTGCTCATATTGCCCGTCAATTAACTCGAAATCCACCAACATCTATGGCTGATCGAGAATAGATGGTTCGTATACTCTTGCAAGTTCAAAGACAACTACAAGATTGTTTCCACGAAGAAGAGTCGTTGCATGCATCGCTGTTAAGACAGCGTGAACGATGTATCTTTTGTATCTTGTTTTTGCTCTGCATCTTTGAGAATACGCAGTGACATCTGACGTAAACTGAAGTTTGCAATTTTCATTGAACCAGGTTTGTATGCCCCCGCGCAGGAAGATGTCTCGGTTTAATATCATGTGCTTGCAATGTTTTTCAAAAATCACCATTGTCAAATTCTTGATCAAACGATATTGATCCAGGGGTTCCATTCACTGGGATCCATTGAGTTTCAATGAGCCTTCCTGATTCTGACATATCTCCGTTCGGCAGAATAAGCGCAGTTCAGAAGCGTGAAGACAAGTCTTTCAAATGGAGCATTTGATACTTCTCCAACTCAATCAAGTATCTGAAATCAATTTTCACGTCATCTGTAAAGGTTCGAAGTGGCAATTTTCATAATTAATTGAGCTCAAAGAGTGAACGCCCAGTCTTTCTCAGCTGGAAAAATATTCCACGACAGCCTCGGGGGCTTTACTTGAGACTAGAGAAAGAACTACGCCCTTTTTACAGAGATCCTTTATGTCCTTTAGGGTTATATGCATATAAAGGTGACATCTTGCAGCGAAATATATCGTCAACGTTCCCACGAAACGCAATTGTTTGTATTTTCTTTCATTAAATTCTCCTCTCGTTCCAGATACGCTGGGTATCGAGATAGCTTTTTAACTTGGATATTTGGCTTTTAACAAAAGCAGGATGAGTTCAAGGCTCTTTATCTTCAGTAATATACATCGTAAGCACGATTTTGGTATCTAATTCTTCGAATACTCTTGCTCGTATAATTAAAACCGGGAATGTTCACGAATCGAGCACATCCGATTTGCTCAAAACATAATTATAAAGTTGAAGGGTACCATCGCCTTTCGTGACGTAGAACAGAACAACGATTTTGGTTCCCTTCAACTATTTACGAGGTAGTCTCCACATATCTAAGATGCGCTCTGTACTGCTGCAACTGTAATAAATTCCACTGAAGACTGGCTCACAGTCCTATATCTACAACTTGAAAACGATACAATTTGCTGGGGACAGTACAACTGGTGAATTCAATCCTTGAACAAATTGGGGGCAACCACACATTAAAAATGGAGTTCTTGTCATTGTACATAGGCATCAGATCAGACTTTGAGGTGCTCACTATCACCAGGCTTATTTTCCCTTGCAACGCGTGGAGTTCGGACGAAAATAATGGTTGAAGTTTTCGGGTTCTTCGTTCTTTTCGGAATCTTTATAATGACCATCTTTGGCGGTTCGGATCTTCAAAGTCCCAAAGTTCGAACGTGGCCGCTTCAAGTCACCTCTTTCATGGTCTTTATTCATGAAATCTATGCAAACTTATTCGATGGTTTTCTCCACTGCCTTTAACTTCGTCCTCGTCGCATCTCAGTAGGATCTATGGTTCTCGTCATCGTTGCTATAAGTGTTTCGCTTCTTTACGTGGAGAGCACGATTATTTGAATTTTTTTGATCTTTGGTTTTCGTTGATCTTTCTCTTGACGTCCAAAGAAACTTGTAGGCCTATGGTCAACTTCGGACTCAGTTTGAGGCCCCACTACTCGAGCCTCAGTCGTGTTGGTGGTTCGCACAAGAAAGTGAATTGCATACGCTGCGTCATCAAGACTTAAGATACCACGACAACCATGGGAGAAATGGATTTGGCTATATTCTGGATAGAATTTAGCTTCTAGATACTGTCGAAGATTTACCTTACATCTCGAAAAATGTCACTGAACCGACAACTAACCCTACTGATCGAGAGCTCGTCAGTACAACTAGAACTATCCGAGGATCTTTCAATCGAATCAGCAAATGACATGGCACATATAAATATCCTCTGTACCTTTTCCAAATCAGCGTGAACTTTTTCATGGAACATATATCGTTTTCTTGCTTCGTTCCTATGCCATTCTAATATGTCGGAGCTTAGAATAGTTAAGCGAAACGTCAGAGGGAGAGACGATATTGAGCGAATTAATTGCAATCACTTCCCGCATTAAAGATTTACAGGTCGATTCTGATTTCAGCAGGCGTTCCGCGGCGATTCAGTGGAACCTTGACAAATAGAGATTCAAATCCTCACGGTTCTTCCCTTTCCAAGAATTCTCCTTATTGAAGTAATCATTGAGGGTAGTAACATCGGAGATGGAAGAATCTTGAGAGGTTGTGTCCACGATTTCCTGCTCAGCCTTAACTTGTTCGCCCCGATTATATTAGGTATTTAATTCGTCTTTTTTTGCTTACACGACTAAGCTGCGCCCGACAAATGCTTCGATCATACAAATGGCGTCCAAGAGTTTAGAATACCGTCTTATAGGTATTTTCTTCTCCCTTCTCAGCATTGGAACTTGACATACTGGAGGTTTGTGGGAATTATGCTTAGGCTGACTGTCTATATCGCTGTCGCCAGGATGACCTGAATAGGGAAAGTAAATGAGAGATAAAGAGTTGTTCAATGTATGCCAACAAGACATTGCTGGTAATATGCTTTCTGTAGCTTTCCATATGCCACACGGTCTGAAAAAGCGGGACCAGAAGGCAGCCACTTAACTGCGAATGCCAATGACTTTTCAGGCGTTTCCAGAACCCACCCACTCACGTTGAACTTTGGGGATGGCTCTGCCTCATCATTAAAACTAAGCTGCCCAAATTGTCTATCCCTCCTAACTGCGCGCAGCCCCAGCGGAGCCCAAGCCCAACCATATCCTGCTGATAGAGGTGTTCTTTGGAGCATATCAACTGCAATGCGACGGTATTGGACTGGCTCATGCATATTACTACCCCTAAACTGAGTTTTAACGGCGACACACGATTAGCGAGGCGACAGCAGCAGCATTCGTATGAGACTCTAGCGAGACATTTTTCCCAATCGACATCTTGCCCAGCTACCATCTTCTCTAATGCGTTTTCGATGGTACAAAACATCCTTTTGGCGCTGGCAATTGACATAGAATCATAGGCCTGTACTGAGCTCCGCTTGTTTCTGTTCTTACTAATAAGCTCAATTAGGTTGGTGGCGGTAAAGAATCAAGCATAGTCGGAAAGGATGGTCATGGGAGGCCCGAAAACAGAAATGAACTCCTTTTACAAGAAACCAATCACGGCCTCCACGGAACAGTTCGAGGTGGTGGCGGTAATAGGCCAGCCCGTTATATGCTCTTCGGCAAAAAGTAGGAACCAGGTTCCCGCCTTTTATTTCGGGAGTCCACCAATATCGATCGACGACAAATCCCTCTGTTTCCTCCTTGCTGCAGTGATAAATTCGTTTTGAACAGTCCTTCGTATCCTCAGACGGTCCTTGAAAGGCTGAATAGGGCGAAGCCCATACTTTGTATGCCTGTGCAAATCTCCTTCGCCCATCACAACTTATTTCGCGATACGTGCTATATTACGACGCTTAACTGTGTCATGTTCCATATTATGTAGGCCCTGAATGTAACAGGAGATATCAAGTAAAAATTGCTCAAGCGCAGGCCCTTCTCCGGTGGATATCGATTTCAATACGGAAATTAGGTCACTTTCATCAAACCAGAAAGCGGGTCGATTGTCTGACGGGACGGTCCGGAAGAAGTTTTAGGCTGAATTATTAATAACTTCCGGGTTTCATTCGATCTCTAGTTAATTCTATGCCGGGAGATCCATCCTACGCGAAAACCTCCCATGGATATCGTTCTTTTTGAAGGCGTACGATACCTCTTTGTGATCGATTATAACCTTGAATGGTTGTCAAATAGAATTTTAACTTAGAATTTCCTATAAGCGAAGATATCTGCGAGATCTTCTCTTTCACATGCGGAGTAATTTCGCTACGCTGGATTCATCTTCCGGCTTGCGTACTTCACGGGATGCACTTTTTCTTGCGAGGATGACTCCCAAGTTACGCTCAAAGCATCCATTTTGTCAATAAATTGGAGATCAAAGTCTGAGAAATCTAGGACAGGCGGAGAGAGTAGCTTCTTGAGTGCTTCGGATGCGATATTTAGCTCCATCGATCACTCAAAGCTCTTTTTTCCCGAAGCCTGAGCGTCCAGAGCAGAAGATTTCCCCTCCTCGAAACACTTATTGAACCGACGGTTATACCTGTTGAGACAAAGATAGCCCCGTAACGAGGTCGTGTTTCTATGGATTGGAGCTTGTTTGATGTTTACTGTTAGTGTAATTTCACTTCTTTGCCTTTATCTGACAGCTGACAAATCACAAAGAGGCTTACAGTTATTACTGTACTTTACCGTTCAACCTAGATCTTGACCGTTGTGTTTATGCACTGTACAGTGCTGAAAGCTTGAGCTGATTTACTTTAGATCAGCTCAAGCAAGTTTAGGGTTAGACACTCACCGTCGTCTATATGTCTTCTGGAAACTTCCTTAGATCAACAGAAAGCATCAGTCTACTCGCCTTGAAGTCTGTATAAGCCCCGGTCTCTCCCCATCTTCTACCGGAGTAAAGTTCCTTACCACCTTCTCCTCTCTCATCTCTCTATCTCGAACCCTCACTCTTACTACCCTTCTTTCTCTCTCTCTCCTGCTCTCCTGCTCTCCCGCTCTATCCCTCACTCCTGTCTGGCTCCCTCGCTCCCGCTCTCTCGTCCTGTCTATCAGATTATGGACCCAAGCCGCTAGCGCTGCACAAAGACTTATCTCTTTCGCGCTCACTGTCCGACGCGAACCACCTCGAGGCTACCCTACACTCCGTGTATGGAGGAAAACACAGGAGCTCCAAAAAAAGCATCTAAGGTTTGGTCTGACTCTTTTTCGTCTCTGTACTATCTACTGACCTTCTGTCTTGTGGCCTGTCTTGCGCCTGTCGTCTCTGCACTACCTACCTTGGTTGGTTTTGCGGCCCGTCGTCGTTCTTCATCCAAGCACTACAGCACAAAGTCCATTTTGCGGTCCGACTCCTCATTGCTACTCGCCTCGTCTCTATGTCACGTACCTTGGTTTTTTTCACAGCCCGTGTCCAGTTTCAACAGTAAGTCCAAATCTCCTCGAAACCTCTTGCTTCCTTATATATTTCACGCTTCTTCCTCAGCCTTCGCCTAATCTCGCAACGTCCTGCCTCCAGTAATCATCTGCCGGTCCGTCTTCCTTCGAGGAGTCAAGATCTCTCCAGGCGAATCTGTCGTCCGCCGTATCAATTTAACTTCCGACAACGATTCATTAGACCCTGTCCAAGCCCCTCCCAGATGCGAGAAGGCGCAGCTTCGCCCGAAGTGCCGTTTCATCGACGACTCAGCTATTGAGTTTGACGGTGAAGGCGGTGATATAACCTCCACTGCAACCACTCCGGACGTCGTTTCACTCCCTTCTCACTCTCTGAAGAAGATTATCTCTCCCGAGAAGAAGGATTTTCTTCAACACATCTTGGCATTGGGTATAAAAAGAAAGGCCCGCAATCGGAAACAACTCCAATAATCCAGTCAAGCTCCGCTCAAAGCCTCTATCCGTCTCTGCAAGCCGTGTGTCGAAACCAAAGGGTCAGAAGAAACCAGTTATAAACGTAGCTGCCCCAATTCAAGTTACTAACTTGATCTCTCTTACTCTAGCACCTTCGACACCTCCAGTTCCTGCTCCAGTCACTCTCACCCAGCCTCCTTTATCGCCTGCGGTGCCGCCTTTTTCTGCTGACCCTCCAGCGTTATGAATCCCGACTCCGCTCACTGTCGAGCCCCTCTCTCCGGCTCCACTTCCTTCGTCCACTGTTCCTTCTCCTCCACCTCCTTTGGCACCCATAATACCCTTTGTTTCGGAACCCAAGTCTTCTTTCCTCACCTGTGATCTCTGTCAGCTCAAAGTATCGGGTCGGAAGCAACTTGCTCAACACAGAGGTGGTAGGAAGTGCCGCAACAGATCTGAGCGGAAGTCGGCTATTACTACTTGTGCCTACCGTAGCCGCGTCTTCCAAACTAGAAACAACCGCAACAAACATATTGACCACAAACACAAAAATTAAATTTTAATTCACTTGGTCCCATTATACTCATTATGGACTCCTCTTCCGGACTTCGTATTGATAATCTCGACAAGCTCCGTGATGATAACTTTCACATTTTGAAGGCTCGAATTCAACTCATCCTATCTCTCAGGGAGGATGACAATCATCTTACACTTGATCCTCTGGAAGCATCTTCGTCAACTCACTCCGCGTGGCAAAAGGCAGATGCCAAGATAAGAGCCACCATTGGACTCACACTTTCAGATGCTCACCTTGAGCAGGTTCAACATGCCACCACGGCCAATAAAATGTGGAAACCCATTTGTGATATTTTCGAAAAGCATACTCTCCTAAACGAGCTCGCCGCAAGACGTCGCTTCTATACCGCGCAGATGCACCCAAATGAGAAAGTTCTACTATTTGCTGCCCGTATTAGCCAATTTCTGGCCACTCTAAAGTCCATGTCTGTGTATATCGCGGACAGCAAAATGGCCATGGCCTTCCTCAATGGCTTGCCCGATCTTTTTGACAGCCTCATATCAGCCCTTGATGCTTGCACTATCGAAGATGGCAAGCTTTCGTTCGAATTTGTATAGAGTAGATGTCTCCAAGAAGAGCAGCGCCATGCTCAGCGAGATCGAGACGAACACAAAGTCGCTGAGACAGCTGTACTCCTGGGGACCCAATCCAAATGTGCATACACTGCGGCAGGCATCCGACATACCATTACCGACAATATAACGGAGAAGATTTCTACAGTACGTCCATGTTGTCGATAGAGCAATGGCATCTATCAAGGAAGGTAACTTCAATTGGATTTATTAATGAATTCATAACGGCGTCGCCATTGCCATCGTTTAGTAGAAATGACGTGGCAAAGTCAGTACAAGTTTGGTAATATCCTCAAGTGATCGTCATTGCGGAACTGGTACTGAAATAAGACTTCGATAATCAGTACAGTAACAGATGACAGCACGGAAGATCATCGTTAATACCGTCATCCAGCTTTGCCATAACACAATCGAACGCTGTCAGAAGAAATAATCTGCAGGTCTCCGCAGAGAATCATACAGCACAAATCTAAATGACTCATCCCAATTCACATCCAAAGGGATGAGGCGTTGAGAATGGTAACTGTTTTTCGTATAATTTTCGTATATGAGGCACTGCATGTAAAAGGAGTGTTGTGTAGAGCTTTTTACTTTAAACACCTCAGAATTAAGCCATTGTTCTCTCTGCTATCGTTTCCCAGTGGCGTAGGCCAGTATGAATTCCAGAAATATCTCCCTTCCGACTCGCAAGGATATTGTAGTGTCGCTTATGGGGTTTTTTGGGAAAGAGAAAAAATTACTATCAACAGGGACACCGGTGAAGAAGCCCCAAAAGAATATGTCATGTACTAGTGTCCGAAACCGGAATGTTCTTCTCCAACCGTGTCATTCTTGGACAAAACAGGATTCAAAAACCTGTATAACCACCTGCGAAGTTGCTTTGGCAAAAAAAAAGACATAGAAACGCAAGATGAGATGCTGTTACATCTCTATGAGGAAGCGAAAAAGGCCATGAGAGAGAGAAGTGGGACCATCCGCTCTCACTTTGAGATCAAGACTCTGTCAGAGTATGAAAGTGCAATGTACGTTTATATTAAGCTTATTGTGGCGAAAAGTCTTCCCCTTTACTATGTTGGTGATCCAAATGTGCGCAAATTCTCGCGATATGATGTCAAGATTGGGAAGAAGAAATTGTTCCAGGTTCTATTTAAGCTTGTAAAGATGGTGGAGAAGCACATTGCAGTAGAAATGAAGGGAAAAAAAGGAGCACCGCTGTTCAATAGATGTTCATGCAACAATACGCATTACGTAGCAGCGATTTCTTCGTACTGCAACTCTATGCAGACAATGGACAATATTGCAGCTGCAAGGGATACTGTTCTTAGCCTATCAATTCTTGCTTTGTCCCCGATGGGACATGTTGCGGGAGAGTTTGATGAGAATAACTCTACAGATGAAACATCAACTTTCAATGCCAAAGCTCAAGTTCAGTTTTTTAGTGAAATATTTCCATTTTTCGGTCATCAGTTCTCTGAATGGTGTGTTTGTCTCATTGGAGATAGTTGAAGTACAAATATGAAGATAGCGTCGTTAACGAATAAGCAATATGTATATATAACAGCCACAAGCTAAATCTAGAAGTGAAAAACATGATTAACATGCACCTACACATCAACAAAACAGTTTAAAGTGTGAGCGAAACGATGAAAGAGGCGAGAAAACTGAAGAGTGCCGCTCTTCTCCGGAATCTTACAGAACTTCAGACAATCATGCACAATCTTACACGTTGGTCTGACAAATTTCATATGCTTAAAAGGTTTGTTCAGATACGAGATGAGTTGATCGAAGTCCGAAACGCACCAGAGGGAGACCTCACAATTGATACAAGTGCAAGATTGGCTTCCATGGGTACAGAAACTTAGAACATGTTGGCCAAAATTGATGTAGTAACAAAGTCACTGCAAACCTGTGGTCATATGTTAGCTGAATGCCGAGATAGACTCGACGTTTTGGTGGAGACTGTCATTGAGTATAGTGATCTTCCTAATTCCTCACTTTATCAATGCAAGCTTGATAAGAAATATGTTGCTCCGGACGCAAATATAGTCCTACACCCTGCATTTGAAACTCGGGTCGTGAAAATACAGAGAAGTTTGCACTAGGATCAATCTGAAGACGAGAAAGAGGCAATTATGTGCCTAAAGAAGGGCACGAATGCTACAGTTGAAAATGAGCCTCTCGAAAGTACTATCTTAAGCGCCCTAAGTATGTCACAGCGATTATCAAAGCGAAGGAAGAAGGATGATGCGGAGAGCGCGCATATTAATTGTGACTTTATGTTGTGGTTGGTTGCACAGATTGAACGTTTATGGAGCATTTCTAACTACGTGTTGACTGAAAATCGACGGTCCATGACTCTTCAGCTATTTGAAGCAATTTTATTCCTGAGGGTGAATGTAAGGTTCTGGGACGCGCAACTTGTCAGCCAAGCCATTAACGGAACGCGTTGTGATAGGGCCCTAGCAAGTATGGAAGCTCAAGAGGCTCATCAAGAGCTCAGCATCAACGCTAGTGCTTAAGATTTATCGCAGCTCTTACATTTGTTTGAATTGTAGTAAATATATCACCAGTAGTATTTCAATCTAAACGAGCATTGCAACAAGTATTGATACCCTGTGGCGTACTGCAATACTTATTGCTGCCTTGAGGTACATTGTAATACATATTGCATCCACGATTTGTATTGCAATACCTATTGGTTTTGTTCTGGAACGGAAATACGTATTGCATATTGCATATTTGGAAGCAATATATTGCAATAATATTCGACACAGCCCTGCGTGAGAGACTTTTCGCAAAGGGGAGATGGTAGCACCGTGTTCAACTGAACCCGTCCCACCCAGGCTCGAAGCCGGCGATTCTTGGACGACGCTGTCCCACTGGAGTGCATGGCCTGAATTCGGAGCTCCTGCTGGGCTAAAGGCCCGTGAAATGGTTAAAATACCAGAACTGGTACTGTTTCCCATCCCTGGGGGTGCTACAGTAATTGCGTTTAAGACCTTTAATGACATTAAAGCCTTTTGTTGCGAGCGAAGAAGACAAATAGCGTTCCGTGGTGCCCTCGGGGATGTCCATTTCGGGACTTCGTTGTAGTTGGCCTGACGTGCTACCCTCGGTTACATAGGTCGCACTCAAATCTGGTGGATTGAACTCCTCAGATTCATTGCTGTTTTCACCGCGCTGAGCTGCAAGCTCAGAGGTTCGTTCTAATATGGGACGAAAATTCCCTCTGTCTCTTGAAGTTACCACTACCCCGTTGTTAAGGATGTTTCTTCCCTTCACGGACTTCTGCTCAGTCATGGCGCGTAAACGCCGTGGTCTTGTGCGAGAGAATCGCTCGTTCAGGGTTACGGAACCCATTTCGAAGAGTATTTCCACGAACGATTTGGGATCGAATCCCTCGGAGTCCGTGTCTAGTGGTGCCGACACTGCGGGCCCAGTGCCCTTAGGATGGGTTTGGCATCGCTTGAATGGGCTCAGAGGCCCAGCTAACAGAGTTGCTTTGTTTGGAGCACTCGCGGTCTCGTTCGCGGACTGGGGGTTTTCCCTGTAGATGGAATCTAGCGCCAAAATATCGGAAGCAGGTGTAGCGCCCGCGCTTCGGTTATTGACGTTGGCGTTGTTTTCTAGGCTTGAAGCCCTCGCTTCAAGTGGGGTTTTGTCCTCCTGCTACCGGCCCGTTGCCCAAGACAATAATAGGAGGATATAAAACTTTTTAAGCAGGAATTGAGTGCCTTCAGCCGGTTCCTTAGAGACTACTGAAGAAATTTACCTGGGAGTGCTGTCGGGAAAATGGTAGTGAGCACTTCCCGAACACTCTGGCTCTCGACTCTCGTTGACTTGTTCTGCACATACTTGGCCCACTGTACCGTGCAGTAATGCAGTGAGGTATTAGTTCAATGTACCATGCGTGGCATTGCTTCTATTAACCTGTAGATTTGCATGTATCATCAGCGGCAAGTCATCTAGTCCCCTTGCTTCTGTCTCCGAAGGGAGGCGGGATACGGAAGTAAAAATACCTTCCTTGGGTATTTGTTGTCCCTCTATTGGCTGGTGGCCGCGTGCGCTGGTAGTCACTGTAGGACTACGGTTTGGAGGTCTCGACTCACTTGATGGCATTTGTTTGCCTGATGTTGGTAAGGGCTCCCCTCCTCGCCTCAGACCAGTTTGGTCTTCACGTACCAGCTTCGAATCGGCCAACTTACCTCTGCGATTGAGAGCTTTCTGCTCAACATTGCCAGTTGCCTTTCCGTATTGAGGGCATGGGATATCCTTTTATGCCTTTGACGTAGTCTCGCTGGCTGAATATCCGTAGTTTATGCGTGAATCCAGGAAAGATGCGTCCATGTTTGATCTGTAAGAGCACCAGGGAGTGATGCCCCGTTTAGTTCTCGACCCTCCGATTGCATGGAGCCCTCTTAGCCTATAGAGCGACCTCCTGTTGGGTCTGTAATACCCCTGATAGGGGTAAATCGTCGGGAGAAGAGATACTTAGAACCAACTACCCCAAGACGGAGGTGTTGCGAGCGACAAAAGTGCTACCGTGGTATAGTTGAACAAATAAAAAGGAGTGTATATGGGAGAGAGTTGAGAGGGCTACAAGCAAGTATAAAAGGGGCAGGGTCTACCACTGATGCTCTGCGACCAGCTTAGGAAAAAGTTTTCTAGGGTCTGAAGTTGACTCTCAACTTCCTACTACTCGGAGCTTGACCTGAAGTTGTCTGCCAACTTGCTTGACCTCCACTAAAGGAAGCAGTTTACTCGGCTTATATAGACCTTTGGCTACCCTAAAAGTCTTCAAACAAACAGACTAATAACCATAAAATGCATTCACGGGAATCGTGTGAACCAGAGAGACCATTAGAAGATATTTCCTCAAGGTAAATATCTAGGTGCCATACCCATGCCAGCCACCCATCGGCCAGGGGTGGGAATTGATGTGGCCATTATATAGACCTTTCAGAGTCACTCGTAGTATCACCCACAACCTAGAACTGTACTGACATCCACTATGACAGCGTGTCCTAAAATAAAAAATCAACCGATGAATTTGCCACACTCACCCAAATTAAAAATATCTTGCAAATTCAAAAACTGTAAAAATATCTTCCCAGTTCCAATACTGTATACAATTATGGTCCTCATCTAAATTTTTTCGTGTGCGAATTTGCGCACATCACGCCCTCCCGCTCAAGACGAACGTCCCGGCTCGTCACTGCTCTTGTTGTTCTTGTGGGAGTTCTATCCATTCATCAGGGAGAGTATAGGGTTCACTATAAGGATATGGTAGTAGCTCATTTCCAATATGATGAGAGAGTGTGTACCGTGCGATGACCGGCTCATCTCCTTGGTCAAGAGTTTCGTAGATTCGGCGTATGGTTTCATAGTGTTCTCTAATGAGCTCCTCCCGTTTCACTTCTCCAAACCTTCCAAATGTGAGGTAGTAAACGTAGTATGCAAACTTTTCTGGCAACGGGTCCAGAAACGGGTATCTGAAGGAGAAAAAAACTCGCAACATAAGGACTGAGTCCTCACGAGTAAGGTGCGCCCCGTGAATGGTCTGGAAGCACATGCAAATACTAATTGCAAAAAAGGAAATTACTTCTGCTTCTCGTGGGTCCTCTGTCATTTCGCGAAGCCAACGTCTAATTGGTAGCCGTCCAATAATTAAGGATGCATAGTTTCCCCTGGGAGACTAGGCGGTGTTTGAGGCGATCTTCTTGGCGATCTTCCTCGCTGCTCCCGACGCCTTGCCCTCTTCGATGATCCGCCCGATCACTTGATGGTCCAGCTCGTATCATCATCACGGCCTCGGGAGGATCCTGGTCTTCGGCTGAGGTTGTGTTTCTGAGCGGAGCAACGTAAGGTTCCCATAGAGGATATGGGACCAGTCGATATTCCATATCAGGGGGCAAGCTGTAACCTCTCAGTCGCACATCTTGGTTGTTCTTGAGAAATACGTAAACTGGACGGATAATATTCAGATATGTTTGCGACAAGTCTCCGATAGCTACCATTCCATACCTTCCTATAGAGTAATGATATATGACTTCCACAAACTCTGGACCTGCTTCCGTGAACCTTCCGTTTTGGAATGAGAATAGAACTCTGATTAATAGTCGGAAATCTTCTTCAGGTAGCAATGGTCCGTTCAACGTACGAAAACATAGGCATATATTAATGTAGAAATGGACGATTACGTGGAGTTCGTAGTAGTCACGCGTAATCGAGATGATCCATTCCCAGGCCCTTTTTCCTCTCATAGGAATCATTCTATAGTTAAAGATGAGTATGCCCCGTGGTTGCGCATAGTCCTGTGTGAGAAGGAATTCTTCAGGCCTCTGATGGTAAGGGACTAGACGACGTGCATGGATGGCCCTCCTTGATCTCTTCCCTGAGCTTGAACATAGCTTATAGTGCGGGTGTCTTTCCTCCGTGACGACGCAAGGATTCGAGTACTTTGTTTGGAAGGCCGGCCACTTCACAGCCTGCTGCATTGCTTTCCCATGTACTACAAGTACTTTAGAGCCGACTGGAAAGGTTTGGACTGGAGGCTCTTCATTCTTATTTCTTGTCTGTGTTAGCGCGCGGTGTGATCTCCAGCCTTCAGTGGCCAGTAGTTCGACTTCTCTACTCTCTTCATCGATAATATTTGTTTCCATGTCTCTCTGTAACATTCTAGGAGCCCTTCCGTACATTAGCTCGAATGGTGACCGTCCGCTTCTTCCTCTTCTTCGACGATAGCCGTATAACACTTTTGGTAAGGCATCTTCCCACTGGATTTCATTCTCCGACATAGTTTTCGATATTTCTCGTTTGATGGTTCCAACCATCCTCTCCGCTTTACCGTTTGACATAGGAGCGTATGCGAGAACTGTCTTCAGCTGAATCCCTTCTCTTCCAAGAAACGAAGCAGTGAAGTTGCAGTAAAACAAAGGGCGTTATCTGAGATGATCCTTTTTGGAAGACCAAACGGTTCAATTATTTCTTTTTCGATGAATCTCAGGACCACCTCAGCATTGGCCTCCTCAACTGCAACTGCTATTGGCCATCCAGTAAGATGTTCCACCCCTATAAGGAGGTATTTGTTTCCGGAAGAGGTTTCCTTGAATGGGCCGGCAAAGTCAATTGAGAAGGTTTCAAAGAGAGCGGAAACTGGGAAGCTTAGGGTTGTCTTATACTTTCGTATCGGAGTGAATTTTTGACAGTTGTCACAGCTTTTCACGAAATTATAGACGTCCTTATGGATACTGGGCCACCAGAATCTCTCCGTAATGAATTTTTTGGTTGTTTCGAGATCCCAATGCCCTAACTCATCATGAAAAGTCCTCAAGATCTTGATTCTTTCTTTCAAAGGGGCCACTAGTCGAGGACCGGCTTTTGTGTGTCGGAAGAGTTTCCCATTCCACAATGTAAAGGCCTTTTGGTTCCTGCGTACCCAATTTCTGTGTTCGAGATCAACCTTTCTCATTTCTAGTCCATCAAGGAATTTAATAAGTCCGTGAATATAAGCTTCGTACTCGTTATCGATCGGCACTTGAACTTCGGCAACTCCGACGATGTCTCGGAAGCTTTTTCATTTGGAATCAATGGATCCCTCAAGCGGGATAGGTAATCGGCAGGCTGATTATTGCGTCCGGGCCTATACACAATTTCAAACCGATATTCTGCGAAAATGTCGAGCCATCGGGCCAAGCGGTGATGTACATCTTTCTTTTGGAATGCTGTCTTAAGTGCCTGGTGATCAGTTATCAAGACAAATTTCTCGAGTGATAAAAGGTAAACACGAAACTTTTTCAGTGCGAAGACGACAGCTAGCGCTTCTTTCTCGCAGACTGAGTATCTCTTTTCCGCATCATTCAGAGTGCGACTTGCGAATTGAACAGGGTGTAGTCTTCCGTTTTCGTCTTTTTGGGACAAAATGGCACCCAAAGACCGTTCTGAGGCATCTGTCTCCACAACGAATGGTCTCTTGAAATCTGGTACATGAGCACTGGGGGGACACATAGCTTATCTTTAAGCTCCTCAAATGCAGTTGCATTTCCTTGTTCCAGTAAAATTTTCCGTTCTTCGTAGTGCTGGCATGTAACGGTGCTGCAGTCTTGGCGAAATCTTTGATAAATCTCCTGTAATATGAGGCCAGTCCTAAGAAGCTTCGAACCTCCGTCTTTGAAGCGGGCCTTGGTGCCAACTTGATTTTTTTCGTTTTCTCTGGATCCACTTTAATTCCCTCTTGATCGACGATATGACCGAGTAATTGGATAGACGTTTTCGCAAAGAAGCATTTGCTTAACTTAATTTTCAGGCTGTACGCAGCTATTTCTCCACCACAGTCTTGACATGCGATATGTGCTGATCCAAGGTTTTTGAGAATATCACTACATCATCGATATAAACTCTTGCAAATGGAAGTCCTTTCAAAACCTCGTTCATCATTCTTTGGAATGTAGCTGGGGCATTCATGAGACCAAAAGGCATCACTTCGAACCTGAATGTACCGGCTTTGCTGGTAAAAGTTGTTTTTCCTTGCATTTTTCATCCAATGGAATCTGCCAATAACCAGTGTAAAGATCAATTGAGGTGAAGTATCTCCCGTCCTTCAAGTCCTCGAGGATTTCTTCCATGTTTGGAATCGGAAATCGATCGGGTATCATTCTCTGGTTCAGTTGTCGGTAATCGACGCAAAAACGCAGCTTTCCATCCTTCTTTGGTGCGACCACAACTGGAAATGACCATGGGGATGAAACTGGCCGAATATATCATTTTCCAGCATACTTGTAACATTCTCTGAGATAAATTGGTCATATTTTGGCGGTTGACGTCTAGGCCTGTGGTAAATTGGTTGAGTATCGGTAAGTTCAAATGAGTGAGTGACCGGTACACTTGCTTGTCTTAAATCTGATACACTCCATGCAATTACTTCGGAAGATGCTAACATGTCGGATATTTTCAGTGAGGCGGCGGCGGGAAGGTGCTGCACTTTTCCTTGATTTCTGCCATTTGGCGCCCTTTTTCTTCTTGATTCTCAACCTCAATATTTTGAAGGACCTTTTCCGGCGTGCTCACATCTTCAGATATGGAATCCGATATATTCCTGTTTTCCTTGCAATTGTAATCTTCTTTCATGCTCCGAATTCCGTCCTTTGATTCGATATTATCGCAAAAAGAAACACATTCAGGTGTCACACCTACCCTAGAATTCCAGTCTTCATCTGTTTCAAACCCAGAATCATAATCATCCCATGCCATGTTCAGTATCCCCCGAGCGTACCCTTCTCCACTTCCGAAAGTGTTAGTTGGTTCGAATCTTCGCTGTCATAGCTAGAAGTGAAATCTTCACTGTCCGTTTCTTTCAAATCTACCGGATGTGTGCTTTTGTCGAAATCCAGGGGCATCTTCACGGTTCTGCCGTCAACATTAACTGAAACGATTTGGTTGCCCAAGTCAATGCAGGTCCCTAGTCTTTCCATGGTAGGGCAGCCAATGATTGCATCGAAAGGGAGATCAGGCATGACAAGAAAGTCTAATCAACTTTAGAGTCCCCAAAGAACACGGAAACCTTGTCAACAGTGCCCATGCATTTTGATACGGTTCCATCCGCCACAGTTATTCTTCGAGTAGTTGGAATAATTTCGAGACCTAATCTGTCACCAAAGTTTCTGAATAAGGTTTGGAACAGCGCCCGAATCGAAAAGAGCTTGGGTTTCATTCCCAATACTTTGACTGGTACTAGTTTAAGACGTCTTGGTGCTGTCGAGGCCGATTGAAGAAACAGTTTCTTACCCTTAGCGGACTTATTAGACCTGATAATTTTTTTGAGTTCTTTTCTCGCATCCTCTGCGTCGCCCCTCAAAAGTTGACCAAACGTTATCCCAGTTGGGGCCGATGCAAGCTCAGCCACCAAATTGTACTTCTTCACATATTCTAGTACGTCCTTCGGGATACTCTTAAATTTCTTACTCTTTCTCGTCTTCTTGGCCGAAGTGTTTCCCACCCTGGAACAACTTGATCAAGCCTCTTGGTTCGAGGAGGTACAGGTGCTGGGATATGCTCCAGCATTCCATAATCTAGCCTAGGTTTTTTCGACAAAACGTTCCCTTCCCCATCCCTTTTTGTCACATTAACTTGACTGATTTCTTCAGCGATGGATACATTACCGGCATCCGCCAACCTTTGATCCTTCTGTTTTGTAAGATTTTCATCTCTGGTCCTGACTCACTCCTCGCGTCCGATAAATTTGCTCTTCTGTTGTCTTTAGACCAGCAGTTACTTTCATGATGCCCGTAACGACCGCACTTTCCACAACGAGTGTTTCTATGTGGATTATCAGGACACCTATTTGCAAAGTGTCCAGGCTTGTGACAGTAGGAACAGACTTCTGCGGCCTTGGGGGCCCCAGACTGGTTCTTCTTAATGGTAAGAGTAAGGCTTTCCAACTGCGAGGTTATCATGTCAAGTCGATTATCGAATCGGGTTTCCAACCTTTCTTCCAAGTTTTTGACATCGCTCCTGACTGATTCCAATGCTGCTGCGCTAGTCGCTGGCCTTTGATAATTCTTTTCAGGATGCACGATCGGCATAGATGTACGGGTTTCCGTCATTTCACTTAGTGACTGAAACGTCTCCGAATTTTTGACAAATTCTACTATGGTACCCTTCAGTTCATTAAAAGTGTGAGGGCCCTTGATGAGGAGGAAATCGGAGAGCCGCTTATCCCCCATCGCCGCCTTACGCAGCATTCCGTACTTGGCTTGGGCGTTGAACCCAGCCTTTTCATAGAGATCACACAAGTATACCAATGAGCTTAACAAATCGTCGAAGTTGAGCCGGGCCTCTATGGCGGTACGAATCATCTCATCTGGTTCTACCTCCTTAGCATATTCTTTCACAAGCCACTCACATACCTCACCGAAGTTACGCCCATTCCCGTTAAGAGACCACCCGTTGATAAACTTGGCCTTATATTTGTGCTTTGCGTCACCATGAAGATAGGCGAAGATACTTTCGGCCTTCTCTTCATCGCTCTTCTCACGCATCACAACGTTGACATATGTATAGAGAAACTCCTCAACGTCTTCATTCTTGCCCCCTGTGAACGTTATACGAGCAGCGTTGAGATCCATGATTACAGAAAAGAAATCCCCTCAATGGTTCCCTAAGACTGCTCAACTCGAATACCTCGGGTGCAACCCCCTCCACAAGAGTACCAAATGATAGGGGTAAATCGTCGGAGAAGAGATACTTAGAACCAACTACCCCAAGACGGAGGTGTTGCGAGCGACAAAAGTGCTACCGTGGTATAGTTGAACAAATAAAAAGGAGTGTATATGGGAGAGAGTTGAGAGGGCTACAAGCAAGTATAAAAGGGGCAGGGTCTACCACTGATGCTCTGCGACCAGCTTAGGAAAAAGTTTTCTAGGGTCTGAAGTTGACTCTCAACTTCCTACTACTCGGAGCTTGACCTGAAGTTGTCTGCCAACTTGCTTGACCTCCACTAAAGGAAGCAGTTTACTCGCTTATATAGACCTTTGGCTACCCTAAAAGTCTTCAAACAAACAGACTAATAACCATAAAATGCATTCACGGGAATCGTGTGAACCAGAGAGACCATTAGAAGATATTTCCTCAAGGTAAATATCTAGGTGCCATACCCATGCCAGCCACCCATCGGCCAGGGGTGGGAATTGATGTGGCCATTATATAGACCTTTCAGAGTCACTCGTAGTATCACCCACAACCTAGAACTGTACTGACATCCACTATGACAGCGTGTCCTAAAATAAAAAATCAACCGATGAATTTGCCACACTCACCCAAATTAAAAATATCTTGCAAATTCAAAAACTGTAAAAATATCTTCCCAGTTCCAATACTGTATACAATTATGGTCCTCATCTAAATTTTTTCGTGTGCGAATTTGCGCACATCAACCCCCTCGCCGGTTGTTACTTCCAACTTGGTTCCTGGTTCTACTTCCCCTTCTTGCCCTAGCGGCTCATTCGTTGCGATGACAGCATTAATAAGTATTGACCATGCAGTTAATTTGGTATCGGGTCGGATACTTGATGGTGCCACGTCCAGCGTTGCGCGATGCGGTCCATCTTCCCCGATGACATTCATGCCTTTATTGGTTGCTGTAACCAAGCTGAGTCGCGGTTGAACCTCATGTTCACGATTACTTGGTAGGTCCGATCCCTTTTGTTGCTGGCTTTGAGCCTTGATGCGCGCGCTCCTTCTCGACCTCTACATGGGTTCACCCCAATCGTCGAGAATCTCGACATCATTGTAGCTTAATGACACACTGGACTGATCGCCCTTATGGGCGCCACCCCCGCGATAAAAGTAGGGTGCATCCTTACAATAGGGTTCTACACTTCTTCAGTAGTGGGTAAACTTACCTTTTGGTTAGCGTCTAACGCTTCAGTATTGGGATCTAGTCCCTCATTGGGCTGTGGTTGATCCTGGGTTGTCTCGGGAACAGTATCTCTCACCGTGGTGCAATTACTAACCTCTAGGATCGATCTTGGAATATCCAGTCCCATGTCAGAGGACACCAAAGGTTTGAATCATTGTGGGTTGTCACTCGCTGACGTGTTGGCTGGTTATTGCACTGGGCTTTGGGCCCACACTACATCACCACCTGAGATACGCTCATGATCGTCTCCGGTTTCACTCAAAAAAGTTTTATCCTTAACATCAATAAATTTGTAAGGTCCATCGGCAGCAGGTACCAACTTACGCTTCGCATTTTTCTTACTCCAGTACTCCTTACGAAGTAACACGTGGGATCCTTTCCCGATTGACCCTCGTAGTGGTCTGAGATGAAGGCCAAATTTTTTTCTGTAACGCTTTTGCCTCTTAGCCAGTTCATAGGTTGCTGTCCACATCAATGAAATAAACCATTTTTGCCACTTAAATGCATAATGTGCTCGAACAGGCACTTCCGCAACCTTAGGCTCAGCATCTACTGCGAACGCCGGGGGAGCTCTACTGAGAACCAGCTCAAATGCTGCAATCTTTGTAGAGGTATGTGGTTTCGTATTATCCCCATAAGTAAGGGATTCAGTGAACAGGTCCCAATTATGCCGGTGATCCGCAATGTAGTGGCGTTGTGGGAGTTTGCTCTCGATGCCTGCTGTAGGCCATATATACTTTTCTTTAGACTCCACGTCTTGCCCTGCAAAGACTTGTAATTAAACTGCTTCTGTATTTCAACTGGTAAAGTAGGCGGCTCCAGATATATCTCCTCCTCAAGTTCACCGTTTAGAAAGGCTGTTTTGATGTCTATTTGTTCAACCTCCACATCGTGTACTGCAGCAATCCACAATAAAAATCTTACAGTGGTGAACTTGGTTACTGGGGCGAACACTTCAAAATAGTGAGAACCATGAATCTGGGAAAAACCTTTCGCTACTAGCCGTGCCTTATGTCTTACAATAGAACCATTCTAGTCGGTTTTTAAAACGAAAATTCACTTACCTCGAATGGGTTTCTTATTTTTAGGGAGCTCGACCACTTGAAACACATCATATTCAATTAATGAGTCCATTTCCGTTTTAATTACATCAATCTAATCCTTTTTATATGGACCATCCACTGCTTCATGTAAAGTAGAAGGTGTCTTTTGCTCTCTATGCTTATTAATTTCTTCTGCAACCAAATAAGCGAGCATGCTATCGTATATCCATCTGTCTGGTCGCCTAGCTTCCCGTTTTTCACCGACTGGAATATGCGTTAACATATCCTCATTCTCTTGTATGACCTTTTCTATATCCAAATTTGAATCTGAATCATTACAGTCCTCGTCTTCAAGTTGACTGTGAATATCATCTTTACCGTCTGAGGTTTCTGAACCATCATTTCAACCAAAATTGACACCATTAACAAGCGGTGAGACCGTATTTTCGATGAAGACTACATCAATTGATACAATTACCTTCTATCATTAGGTATACATATTCTTTATACAGACTCAGCGGCATAACAGACATGGACCCCGTCCCATGTACGAGCATCAAACCTACAATGTATATACGGCTTAGGTTTCTTAACTTTCACTTTTGATCCAAAAATGCGTAGATCTGAGACGTCTGGTTTAGTGCCATATACAATCTCATGAGGTGTCATGTATCCAAATTTTTTATATGGTCGACTTCTTCAGAGTTAGTTTCCTGGCCTAGTTCATTGTAGATACGGATTCAGCCCATAAAAATTCAAAATCCTCTAGATTATCAATTGGTTTCAGTTTTTACAAATTAGTCCTGGTTCCTTCAACCAGTGTTCGATTAAGTCTCTCTGCTCTCCCGTTTGATTCGGGTGAGTATGGAGGAGTTGGTTCATGCACAATGACCTTTCTATTAAAAATGTTTTCCAGCTCCCTGGACATGTACTCCTTTGCACCATCAGTCCGGGAGTACTTAAACTTTTTCTTAGTTACGTTCTCTACAACATTAAATAAAGACTCCAAAGATTTGGGCCCCCCTAACCGATTTTATAAGAATCTTAGACAAGATGCACCACTAGCATCATCAAGGAACCCTAGAATGTATTTAGATCCACCAAGCGATTCCACTCTGGTGGGTCCCACGATATCAGAATGAATAAGTTCCAAGACTTCTTTTGGTCTTTTGTCACGACGGGGGTGTGGTACGGCAGACTGTTTCCCATCAAATAATTCAATACACACACTTGAATTACCATTTTTGACCTACTAAAGGTCTCTGCCACATTGTGACGTATCATTTGTTCTATAGTATTTGTATTTGTGTGACAAAATCTTCTGTGCATCAACTTCATGTCTTCATTTGACACTTCATTAAGCGTGACAACTTTAACCTTACTAGCAACAGCCCCTTTCAGCTCACAAATTCCATGTCCTTCCTTACTTCCGATCATGACAGTGTTAGTACCATGTCTAGCAATCATCTCAGTAGTACCTCCTAGATACTGAATGCTTACACCTGCCTTTTGTGCCAAGGGCTGTGACACCAGACTTGTTCTGATATCAGGCATGTAAGCGACTCGATTTAAACGAATGGTCTTCCATTTATCGTCTCTATACTTTTTTAAGTACACTGTACAATGACCCTTTACTTTAAGTTTCTCATCCTCGGATACTGTGCTTACAGTATACTCAGCATTTTCTTCTGGTTCATTTTCAAATAAAGCATCAAGTTGATTTGTCATGTGTTGAGTAGCGCAGCTGTCTAAAAAACCATGAAGTACTCATGTCTTCTAGTCCAGTACCAAAGGCAACACATGCTGTGCCAGTACTGCCGCCTCCAATACCAGCAGTATTCTCTCTCTCATCCTTAGCCTTTTCCCTCTCAGTTAGACTGCAAATTATTTCCTCAATTTCAGGAGTGGTTTTAAAATGAGGCCTAAAACTCTTTGACTCTGGATTAAGGTAGCACTTGCAAAACTGATAGCCTCGTTTGCCACAACCATGACACTTTCCATTAAATGGGTTCCGCTTGTTGTTGCCCTTTCCAGTGTAGAATGCGGTTGTTTTACCTTTGCTATTCTTTTCATTCATGTTCAGTTCTTCTTCTCTTATCTCTAACCTGGAGACAGTTTCCTCGAATGATAAATCCATACTATTCTGAAGTACCGCTTTTGTCACTTCAAAATCCTTCCCCAAGCCCTGTAAAAGAGCAAAAAATTTGTCGTTCGATTTTAGTTCATAGCCACTTAATGCTAGATCATTTTCAATTTCACGTATTTCTTCAATGTATGACATAATCGACTGTCCCTCCTTCATACGGAGTCTGAACAATTTTGTTCTCAGAGTATGCTGACTTGCTGCAGACTTGCTTCTTTTCAAGCTCTATAGAGCATCACATACCTCTTTAGGATCCCTAATCCTTGCTAATGAAGGCAAATATTTAGAGTAAACATTCAGTAAAATTTCGGCCGAGCACTGTTGCTGTAGCGTATGCTCTTTCTTTTTCCTTGAGGCAACATACACTGAATCACCCTTTTAAACCTCCGTTTCTAAATCAAGGCCTTTTTCAACAAAGCGCCGCAAATCACGAGATTCCAAAATAAGGCGTAACTGCAACGCCCACACGGGGTAGTTCTTCTCCGTATATTTTTCAATCGTATATCTTATGTTGTTCAGCATGGGTTCTGGGCCCATAACCTGTGGGAGTTTTGATGGGGTTTGATCGAGAGCTGGCGGTTAGTCCAGGTACGAAACTTAAGAAGAGCAAGGTGTTAGTCTTGGTCGTGTTGAACTAAGATGTCAAGTTTAGTAATTTGTACTCGTTACATTTTAGTTCAGTGACTTTGGATAGCTCAAACTACATATATATAATTCTAAATTGCTAGCTCTATATTATTGCTGAGGTAATCACCTTCACACAACAAATGTTGAGAGGGCGATGCATTTGGTATTGATAATGCCTCGCTGTGACCAAATCCACGTGCGTCCATGTCTAAATGACCACCTTGTATGTTTCATGCAATTGCATGTAAACCTAAAAGGCGTAAAGCTGCCAATATTGTTCTGTTAAACCTCCCCAATTTTCCATTGAACTACGGATGATAGGAAGATATAAAGACATTCCTGACACCAATCAACTTACCAACGCTTTGGAACAACTTGGTGACGAGTTGTGGCCAATTATCCCACCACGGATAGTTTTTGTGGTCCTAGGCAAGGACACAATAGCGAAAAAATGCCTTTGCGATATTCATGGACGTAGTGGTCTTATTGTTACAGTCTCTACTAACTTCGAGTAGCGGTCTACAATGACCAAGAAGTATTTGTTACAACGTTTTGAACGTATCAGCACACCTAGGATATCAATAGATACAAACTCGAAAGACTCCCTAGCCGGAAACGTATTCATAGTTGTAGACGAATGTCGTAAACGCACACGTTTCCGCGCGCAAGCAGCGCATTTCTTTGCTTTAGCATAGCAAATAACGGCCATGGCAGGCAAATAGAAGTATCGGCGGAGGGAGGTGTACAACCGTCCACCTTTTGGGTGTCCTGCCAATGGGGAGTAATGACTCGAGTATAGCACTCGAAGCTGCAATGTTACGAGAATAACGATTTGAGGATTAGATTCCACCAGTCACACAAAGAGTCCATGGGAGCTAACCGCAAATGACAACACCCCCCCCCGTTAAACCAGGAGCGTATATGGCGACAGAACATATCCCCGAGCTGGTACATGAGTAAAACTCCGACAATAATGCGCATAAGTATAACAAGAGGTGGTATATTTGGCTCTGGTACTAGGAGTTGGTCTTGGTCTTCGAACTCTGAGGACAAAATTACATGATTATCGCACGTGTAACATGTTTCTTCCTTATAGTAGTTCTCCTCGCGTGAGTCCATCGCTACTCTGTAGTGGTTACACTCGGAAGACTGGTTCCCCTGGAGGGATTTAAGCTTGCACAGTGATCTGCGCCGAGAAAATGAACATGCTTGTCCGTTTTCTGGGCTTCAAGCTACTGGTAAGCTTCCAACTCAAGATTGCAAATTGGACCGATATCTGTTGCGTAACATAAGGTTTCAAAATCCCCTTGTATTTTTGGCTCCCCTAGGGTTGGCAACCTGCTTATCGTATCCGTTTGGCAGTTCTTAATGCTTTTCTTGTATTTGACAACAAAGTTGAACTCGTACAAAAGCAACCGTCACCTCATCAAGCGTCCTGAAGGATCGTTGATCTTCATAAGCCATCTTAAATTATTTCGGTATGTACTGATGTTCAAATGTTCCAATTGAAGATATTCCCAAAGCGCAGTGAGGGCCCACACAACAGCCAAACACTATTTCTCGGCCGAAGAGTGGTGTACCTCGGACTCCAGGATCGAACGGATCCAGTAGCCGAGTGATTTTCGAGTACCATCTGGGTCTGTTCGGAACAAAGAACACCCAACCTGGTAGTCGCTACTGTCGGTGTCGACGCTATACGGCAAGCCAGCCTTCGGTAAGGCGAGCAGTTTTGGTATCGTCACCTTCTCAATCCGTGTGTTAAAAGAACTCATTTGTTCTTCATTGAACACAGAGAGCTTCAAGGCTTGGTCCCTATGGAGAAAATTGTTAAATGCGGCAGCGATGTGTGAGTACCAAGGTACTAAATTCCTGTACACATTGCACAAGCCAGGAAAGACCTCAGTTCCTTCCGGTCCCTTGGTGGCTTCGCATGCCGTAGTGCGGCAGAAACGCCCTTATCGGTTTCCAGCCTTCCATGCCTAGTAACGTGGCCAATATATTTCATTTCATCACGAAAGAGATCACGTTTATTCAAGCTCAGTGTAGCTCCTCCGTTTTGGAGTATACTAAGGATTTACTCAACATGAAGACAATGCGTCTCAATGACCTTGGAGTAGATTATCACCTCAACTAAGTAGACCAAGCATGATTTCCACTTGACCCTTGTGAGCAGAAAATCCAATCCTCGTTGGAAGGTCGCAGGGCATTAGTGAGCCCAAGTGGCATTCACTTGAACCCATATAAGCCAGCATGGCATGTGAAAGCCGTCTTATTGCGACTTTCTTTCGCAATGTGCACTGGCGAGTAACTACGGTTGCAATCCAGCGTTGTGAACATGGTTTCATTACCAAGTGAGCCATTCTAGTTATCCATCTTGGGTGTGGGGTAAGTATCTCGAACCTTTATAGCTTTGGGGCGGCGATATTCTACAAAAAACCTAAAACATCTGTCCTTCTCTCAGGCAAAAACAAGTGGTGAAGCTCAAAGAGAATACTTCGGTTCGATAACACCAATTCTGAGCATGTGCTCAACTTCGGATCGAATCACTTCGCGTTGCTATTTAACGGCCAGATAGGGTGGACAGACAAGCGGCCGTGACCCCGGTACTAGGTCAATATGGTGTTCCGTGGTGTTGATTCCACGATGATCCCCGTTCTACGTGGAATGTAACTTCATGATGAGTTCCCTCACTCGTGACTGATGTGTCTCCGGGAAATGATCGACGTTGATATCCTCCTCATCTGGCGCTTTGGCCTTACTGAACTCCAAGGACTCCTTCAACATTTCGTCTTGGACATTCTCGTCCATCAATAGGACTGGCTTTGGCTGGAACTCCGTGTACTTTAGTACTAACACATCCCCGACGGTTAAGGTACTGGGGAACGTCGTGGTGGGATGCGGTAGCGCCAAAAAAAACTGCTAAAATCTTCAGTTGCCTCTGAGGCTTTGGACTGAATTTGGCCCCGAGGATCTCAGACAATTCATCTTCGATCATTTCGGCTATTCCATTGGTGGCAATTACGCCTTTCTTCTCATACGAGAGCTGCCTTGGTTGTATTAATATGATTCCTATCCGCTTTTCGGTTACTGTAACCATCTCCTGAGACATTTCGGGGATCTAACCGGCGGTACTAACACGAATCGTCTATGTGGCTCGCTTATTTTGGTCGTTGTACTCAAAACTTTGACGCCAAAGGGTCCGCGTTTGGCGCTCTCGCCAATATTCTATATGCGATCGGCACATAAGAACCATCGCCCAATTCAACTGCGCGCATCCGAGGGAAGATATCATCAACCTATTGGTCGCAGAAGCCTCAACCCAATATCGCGGTTTGTGCAAGTCTTTCACAGACAAAAAAACTCAACATTGACTACCAAATGCCCTATTCTAACCACAAGGGGCGTTATCCCAGTCGAAAGTACTAGTTCACCATGAGCATAGGCAATGCTAGTCACTGGAACCATTTTCATTTGTTCAGGAAGAAAATTTGGCAAAAGTTCTTTACGAACAAAGTTGAGACCAGCCCCTCTGTCCAAGACCGTGAGCTGTCTAAATAATTGGCCAATGTCAGAATATACCTTGTAATTGCGACAGGTCATGAGATATATCGCATTTTGGCGCGTCTCATCTACAATGCGACGCCATTGGCAGCGAAGTTGTAAGATGTTGCGCTTCGTGAGATGTTTGAATGATCTTAAGTCCTTCTATATGAAATTTAATCCCTGTAGCGGTGGTTTTTCTTCCATTGTCCGCGAATGAACAAACTTGGGTTCCTTATCCTCAGCCTTACTTTCGGCTCCAGGGGTCTCCAAGGATGACTTACGAGTATCGAAATTGTGAACCCTGTCTATTTTTCCGTCAGCGATTGAGTTTCGGCGGGGCAATGCAGGACAAATGGGTGGCGTTCAGTTGCCATAGGAGTCGGTCGTGACGAAGTAGTCGACGACTCATCAACAGTGACATCTGCTTCCATAACAGCTAGTTACCTGATCTAGCTATGATTTGTAGCAATGAACTGTTCTTCTGGAGACACCTACCAAACATTGGACACGATTATCCCAAATTCGCTCATCTGTACTTTGCACTCTGGCGAGAGATGCCCCTTCGCATAGCAAAAGTGACATATGATCACAAGAAGTCTATTGAACTGACGGTCGTCCTTCCAACCTGTACGACTGCGTTCCACATGAGCGAAGTACCCCTGAAATGCGACACGGGGTGCTGTTATGATGCGAGGTCCCATAGATAACAGATGATCGTCTTCTGTCGCTGATGAAGACTGCACAGCAGTTATAGGGGGATCGGACGTCTGTATCAACGACCCTTCTTTGCCGAAATAGGCTTATCCTTCGCCTCGGTGAACTGAATGCCCGAACTGGGAAAAACTCTAACGGAGCCCTTTCGATATCCCTGCAATAAATGCCGCTTATGGCCTTTCAATTTTGGCCCTTAATAGTGGCATTGGCGTCTGACGGGGCTTTGAGACTACAAGTCGAGCACGGAACGTATTAACAGGACAAAGTTAGTACTTCGTCCTGTGCATAGTGAAAATTTTGTTGAAATCATAGCTTGCCCTTCGAGGCTTCCCTGTACCTGGAAACTAGTGCCCTTATATATGAGATGAGATCATCCACAAAATAGGTGGTCTTCTCCCATTCTGGGAATACATTCCCACATCGGCTATTAGCCTTGGATACATTCATTGCGAACAAGGATTCATCTTCCCCTGAATTCTGTTTCAACGAGCGTAACTGCTTTGTCGAGGCACGAATAGCATTTGGGGTTCCGCACGTACGAAGCATATACTGTACGGCCTCCGGCCAAATGGAGATGTCTCCGTTTGGGCGCGATAATACTGTCTTGATTCTTCGGAGCTGAGCGGCAGCCAGTTCCTTAAGAAAGTAAGGGAGGGCAATGAATACCTGTAGCTCGCTTATTACCAAGGTTTCGGCTTATCGACAAAACTGGAAAGAAATTCCAACAAAAAGGATCTGATCCCCGCCGGAAAAAGAAGGGTGCCTCATCACGAGGTCATGTCTCTTAATTTGTGTTGAGCAACTCTAACTTATTAAGAATCTTATGTGATCAAATTGATTCCATTAATCAAGACTGATTCATGATTTTTACATTTACGAATGACACGCGATTGTTTTAAAGCATTTTTATTGTAATCAAGTAATACACTCGCAAATTCAATCAATTGAAACGTTTTCGATTCTCTGCAAGGTGCATGGCACTTTTGCCTTCAAATTACCCTGCATTTATCCATCACAGAACAAAGCGGCATCTGAAGAACGTGCGCGTATTTCCTGATTACCTTGTTTAGTTGGCTTTTCGCAGTAGAGAGCCCAAGCGCGATGAAGATCCATGACAACTCCTCGACCCTTTTCAATGTTTACCACACTTGTAGTCAGTACCGACTCTAATCTCAATATCCTGTCATTATGAGCCTTGAGATCCGGCACGCATCATGTCCAGACTTGTAACTACACAAGCATATGCCTCTCTCAAGTTCTTTATGTCAACATCAAATGGAACATGACGACATACATTGCTGCAAGTGGCACTTCTTCTTTTCGTGCTTTGACACCCCCCGTAACCTATCCAATCTGGATATGCGTTAGACTCCTTTTCCTTTACAGGCTCGTATAATTGATCTCTACTAAATCGCCAGGAAAGGTTGGGATTGTCGCTATCATCGATTTAAACATCACCTTCATGTCTACACAATAGCCGACCACGTAGAATGTCCACCTCATGTAACTCAATCTCAGATCCTTGACTAGCGAGGTAAAGAATAACAGGATACGCAAGTACGCCATTTGAAGAGCACTCCTCAGTGTAAAGCACATCTGCAAGGCACCACACTTCTAGTTTGCCTATCAAGTCATCCAGTGTCCTGGGAAACTTTATGTGGTCACCACGGTTGGGGAGAACCATACTACTGACAACGGAAGGATAGCACTCTCTCACCAGGGTTAAGAGTGAGTCGCACATTGGAAACGGTGCGGAGTACATCTTCACTTTTGTAATTCATTGATATGAGCAATGTAGGATAACAAACTGATGTCACAGTGGTAGACGTTCACATGGGAGACGCACGGAGTCTTTTTGCCGGCAATCGGACCGAAACCGAAACAGCTGTACCTATGCCTTCTCATTATATCTTCCAGAGAATAACATGCTGTTGAATGCTGCGGAAGGGTTGTAATCTTCAATTTTGAATTAAAAAGATGAAGTTACACATGTTTCTAATAAGCACATCTAACCAAGTTTATCTTCAAGGTATAAAGCCTTTCTTCTTCCATTGAGAAACTGTCGTTAAAGAATGAGCAAAATCAAAACTTGTTCCCAATTGGAACTCTGGTACCACAGCCTTCATTGATTTATCCCCTCTATTGTCCTATGGAAGCCTGCTGAAGTGCGCAAGCATGCCAAGAAATCGAGAATAAAAGGACCTCCCAAGTCGAGTTGACGTATCACTATGCCAGCGTGTCGCTCTCGACGAGCCCGTAAAATGGTTCAAAGAATGGCTGATTACAAGGAATCAATTCATGAAAAGAAAATAAATAAAAGCAGCTAGAATCCTAAGCAAGCAAAGGAACTCCAGTACTGAGAGTTCGGACATTGAGAATGGAGCCAAAATTAGGGAAGAGGATGCTGTTGAATCACCAGTGTTTCGGTTGAATATTTTGGCAAAATCTGCTGCCGAATCACGGAGGGATATATCAATTGTTCCAGGTAAGATGCGAATTTGCACTGGTGGGTCCAAAGGAATCGCTAGAAGCGATTGCTCGGAAGGCACGCTTCCTTTAAAGAAGGTCATTCTCGTTAAAGCAGAAGTCGTTGGGTTACCTGACAGAATAACGAACAGTGCTGTTCTGAACCGATGTCTTAGCTCTGACTTATTTCATGGCACATCTCCCACGTCCACGGAAGGAGCCATAGTGGACAGAAGGGAAACAAATAATGAAACAAGGTCGCTGAACTATGACCACTCCCCGGCACCCCTCCAACGGGGATTGTTCAGAACAGAGCAAAGGGAAGTTGAAGGGTCACCAGATGGGAGGCTTCCGGAATCCATCGGTGCCGATGAAGAGAGAATAACGCCTGGATCGGCAGAGCGAGGTTTCAGATCACCCTTTGACATGAAAAAGAGCTCTGGTGCAATGAGAGCTTTGCTCAAATAGTTTCAGTATGAAGAAATCAAGAAACTTAGAAGAGAGTTTCAAGGTATGCAAAGCAAGATCCTGAGGCACAACAAAAAACATCGAATCAGATCAGAGATCAGGATGCCAAACTTGACAGTGTGATTGTTGTGACTATTAATGGAGGGGGGGAACTTTCTAAGTCGAAGTTCGACACGAGAAGAGCATACTTCTTAGAAAAGTACATCCTCTACGGAGAATTTGTTTTCAGCACAGAAGTACTGTCTTAACTATCTTGTTTCAACATCCACAGTTTGATCGAGGAAAAGCGTTCCAACAGAAGTACTTCTGGGCTGGCAAGAGCAGTTGGTGAAGTGATACGAGTGATTATCTTCAGCTTGCCAACGGAAAAGACGAAGAGGATGTACAATGAGGGATGAGGATTGACGCATCGCAAATTTCAGTGTGCAATGGTCAGTGGTGCCTTATTCAACGTGCAAAATAAACGATTTGACACTTTTATCGAGGAAGAAGCAGGAGCGTCACAACCTGGAAACTGTGAGGAGTCATTCCGTGGCAATTGTATTTGTGAAAATGATGACATTCCAAATATGCAACCGAAGGGATGCTTGGTTGGAGAAGGGATATGTTTTTACCGAACATATTCTTTGTGCCCGGAGCATAGTTGAGACGAAGCGAAAGGAGAATGAACAGACAAGCTTAGGAATGAGCCGTCGCAGCACGATATTGCTGCCCATGGAGCTCGATCATTGCATAGGCTGGTAGCCGCTCATCTCCACCAATCTAGAGAGAAAGCGAAAACAGCGTTCTTCTGCGACATAGGGTTCCTATTCGTCGAACAGTGCAAGTTCAACCCTGAACTTGATCAGAGAACTGCCAAGATATATTTCAAAGAAGAATACTCTTCCGACTGGCAGAATGGGGAGCTTACGCCACCTTTTCTGAGCATTTTGTGAGCTCAATTTCTTACTAATAATTACAACACTGTCAGCTTTTCCCAGACGTTTGGCAGTTGTGGTGGACAACGACGCTCATATATGGTCAGTTACACAAGCGTATTTCAGCAAGTTTTCTGCAACAACTGTCCTTTTCTGACGCGAAAGCAAGCCCAACTCGAGGAGACCTCTGCCTGGACTCGAGACTCCCCGCGCACCAACCATCACCCTCTAAAAACGCTGTTGTGACTCCGCCATGGCTGGAGTGCGAAATGAATCCTCTACCGCGCGCTGCCCTCATTCCGGTCAGGCACCTGATTCCCCATTTCCTCTTTTTGTTCTATCAAGTGCCCTATGAGCCCCCACCGAGGCTTTTCGTGTCAATAACCAGACCGTTGCGGTTGTAGAGGATCTTGACACGTCCGCTGCAACATCGTCACCGACTCAAGCACCCCAGGCCAGGCCAGTAAAGCATGGTAGGTATTTACCGCACGAAGACCTCATAATCGTGCGAGAAGTAGCGACAATTTGCGCCCATATCCGAAGCAGTGGAAACGTTAAGAGTACTTTCGTGCTGGTGGCACAAAAAGTCAACAAAACACCAAAATTCTCAACTATGTTAATTGAAAGGCATGAAGAGACCGTTACAAGCGTCTAGAGGGCTAAATTTTTGTGCAGGATGATCGAAATGCAGGGTTGTCGGGAGTAGCTGGTGGTGAGATGGGGGAGTTGTATCAGGTGTTGGCTCAAATGAGAGAGGAGAAGGATTTCTTTAATAGGGAGAAGGGTGCCATCATGAACGAGAAAGCTAGGAAGGAAGAGGAGAAAGAGTGCCTGAGACGACAAGTGGTAGAAATGGATTTGCTTCGAAAGTTTCAAAGGGAGGCTTCCGACTCGGGGGATAGTGCGGAAGATTCGGATCTCACTATCGATCTGGTTGATGGGGAATGAATTTCTAGTGCTCATAGCAAACTGCGCGCGGCCATCTATTTTATATCTCTGTTGTCTTTGTCTTGTTTGCGTATAGCTTGAATGAAGCTGATCTTGCTCGGGTAAGACTGGAGTCAGAGAGGCTAAAGTTTGAGAAGGAGAGGTAAGAGAAGGAGCTTCAGGAGCGTGAAAATGTGAGAGCGGAGCGACATAGTGAGCGCGAGGATGCATAGGACACTGAACTTGAGAAGTTCAAATTTTTTCTAGATGCGATTCGTGAGAGGAAATGAGAGCGTTTACTGTTACCGAGTTGCTCGAAAACGGGCGAAGATTCCCTGCGCCCGGGGCACTCGCTGCGGCTCGCGCTGGGAAAAAGCTTTGTGCTTTGCTCCTCAAGAAGCACCATAACCTCTATTGTTGATTTATTACTCCATGGTAAGAGATGCTACACCAAAGTAGCGCGAGATTTAGTTTTCATAGAAGCAACTGTGTGGGTTGATCATAAGCAGACTTCCAATGTTAAGCTGACCAACTGGTGACTCGCTCTGTTTCATCTTTATCTTCGCGTCGCACTCACAGAAGTACATCTTTACCTCCTTTAATATCCACTCCACCGCGATTCGCATACTTGACATGGAATTGTTGAAAGCCATTTGGTTTGAATTCATCTGGCTTCCTTGAAACGGTACCTCCATGAAAGAGCGACTGTTATAACCTGAGTCTCCTTATATGACGTACTGCACACTGTTGAATACTATCTGCGTCTCCAGAGCTGTGTCTAGTCCGCTCTATACATACATGAACTATTCATACTTGCGCCCTTCTACAGGTCCGTATGCATGTAAAATTATACCGTCTGGTGTGTTTACGGTCTGAAAGTTGATGGTTTGCTTCCTCCTATGCCCGTTATACACCACAAGCTGGCGCATATAGCCCTTGGTACGGGCAACATCGATCATGGTTTCATTTATAAAGCCAATAAAAAACTTGGCAACGCAGCACCTGTAACGTTGATCGCTTTGCTGAAGCGCTCAGCTCGGGTCTTAACAAAAGATTGTGCAATGATCCCCAGTATTAAGTGGCCTCTTGCGTCAACAAACTTGTCCATTGCCTCCCATAATCTCTCTGAGATCTGGGAGGGATGCTTCCCAAGTAGTGTGCATATATCCTCCCCGCGATCAGGCACAGACATTCGACGCAACACCAGACTAGTCGACAGAATAGTGTAAACAGCGTATCGGTTTCGTGTTGTGTGTGTTTTGCTCTGCAGCCTGCCAAGCACAGGCACCAGAATAACTATATCAATTTTGTAAACTTAAACAAAAGAAGCGCTTCTCTGTCGCTGAACCAATTAAAGTTAAAAGTAAATTCAGTAGCAGCTATGCGTGCGGATCTATCAGTAAGGAATGCTGTTTGCTGTACCCATGTGATGTACTCCGTCGCTATTGCGAGGAGGCTTGCAAAGCTGGTAAAAGGCGAGCTGTGCTGATGAAGTTGTAAATATCGCTTGCTTATAACAGCAAGTAAAGTATCGTAAACCGCTTTGCGGTATTCGCAAGCAAAAACTGCTTCTACGACATTGTAAGGGGTGCGAGCAGTGGAGTATGGAGCTGATGGGGGAGTAAGGGATCTAGGGATGTGTCACGTGGCTTGTGCTCTGTTGCATACTCAAAAGCCCTTTACTGTAGTCCTGTCACACCCATGAAAGCCATAAAGGGGTAAAAAAACTACTCATATTTCGTGATTAAGATACTTGCTTCGGTTGGTGCGACATGTGTGCCCCAACGTAGAAGCATTCTGACAGAGTTCCGCGGTTTCATAAGCTCCCTAATAAGAACATTATGAGACTTATACATCACCATACTGACGACGCTAGTGAAGGCAGTGCGGTCGGTGAAAATAAGGAAGCTGATTTGAAGGACAAGGCCATTCTGGAGGATTTGCTCAGGTTTTATGAATATTTCGTGTTACTCGCGGAGTGTGACGTCTTTTTGGTACCAAGTGACGCCAAATTACGAAGGATTAGCTCTGGGCATGTGCATAAGCTGCGAATATATATCAATGTTCTGGAGGTTTCGGTCAACTACATTGAAGAGTTTCCACAAGCACCGTCAATGGAAATATTACTTCGTCTGCATAAGGGTTCCTTCCGCTCAATTTATGCTTTAGCTGCATTGTTCCGTGTCTTAAGTAAAGAATTCATACGGTCCCCAAACATGTAGAACTGTGTCATTTCAGATACTGAAGATGTCACATGTAGTATGTGAACACTAGCCACATTCATGTCCGCGAAGCGCACTACCATCATCCAACTCAATACGAAGTGCTTGAGGGTATATGACAAGGGATATGACGTCATTCATCAACCAGACAATCACAGGAACGCAGAAATACGAACTGATGAAAATAATCGGGGTGAGAGGAATGTTAGAGTTACCACAATGCAGATCAATGCAGTACTGCTTTGATGTCAAGTACTTTGGACTGCCCTCAGCTTGGTTTACTGTAAGTTTCATTCAAAATACATCTGAAGTCGCGGCTTTTCACCCACTACAGGCGGAGCAGGGGTCCTTTTACAAGGGTCACTACAGATTCATCTACAGTTATTTGGATCCAGAGCTGTGTCTAGAACAAGTCATGAACTCATGACTTAACTCAGGAACGCAAGAATTTACGCATAGCAATGATCAAAACTAGAAATCCGATTCTACGTATTCGGTTCTACTAAAAATACTAAATAGAGTGTCACTGGTTGTAAGATTTCTTGTAGTTTGCACGATACTGATCAGTGTAGTTTGGACGGTACGGTTCCCTTGTGTTGATGTTAGTATCAGTATTTCCACGGTGATATTCTTGTTTTTCGTGAGTCAAATCTTTTGCTGTAGCGTTGTTTCCATAGTCATCACTTCGACGCGCATGCGGGTCACACTGATTCTGTCCCCTTCCCCCGTAGACTGATCCCCATGCTCTTATCCATGACTACCATGGTCATACCCGTACGACGCTCTGCCTCCAGAGGAGGAAGAGTCGTTCCTATATCGATTAATGCCATTAAAATAACAGCCATCTTGATTGTATGGGTCCCAAGAGCTATTGTTGCCACCGTACGATCTGCCATGATCATGGAGTGGTAACATTCCAAGAAATTGTGAAGTACATCACAGATGCATATCATTCCTTTTTTCTTCATATTTCAGAAGACAAGCCATTCCTGGTATTCTATTCATTGGCAAAAAGGCTTCACAAAACTCCTGAAGGGCGAAAATTTGGAAAACCGTACGGCTTTAACACACTTTATCGTGTCTGTGTTGCTGAAGCTCAATTAAGTGAGAAGAAATCAAGATCTTTCATCGTTGACAATAAAAGGACTTTTTGAAGTACTTCTTCAAGTCCATTCTTCTTTGCAACTTTGTTCTTACTGTAGCACAAAGAAATGCCATTGTTCGCAGTTACTGTGAAATTTGCATAGACACCAGTTAATGTGATCCAAATACCTGGAGGATTAATAAATCTAACCAGCTGTAGCTCCTGCAAATGTCGGACTGTTTCCGAAGAACTTGTTTATACCAGCCATGCGTTTTTATTAAGGAGGATACAAGTACTTTCATCGTGACCTCAAGCTAGAAATTAAGCACACATTGTTAGTGTAATTTCTTTTCTTTGCCATTTTTCTGACAGCTGACAACTCGCAAAGAGGCTTACAGTTATTACTCTACTCTACCGTTCAACCTAGAACTTGACCGTTATGTTTATGCACTGTACAGTGCTGAAAGCTTGAGCTGATTTACTTTAGATCAGCTCAAACAAGTTTAGGGTTAGACACTCACCGTCGTCTATATGTCTTCTGGAAACTTCCTTAGATCAACAGAAAGCATCAGTCTACTCGCCTTGAAGTCTGTATAAGCCCCGGTCTCTCCCCATCTTCTACCGGAGTAAAGTTCCTTACCACCTTCTCCTCTCTCATCTCTCTATCTCGAACCCTCACTCTTACTACCCTTCTTTCTCTCTCTCTCCTGCTCTCCTGCTCTCCTGCTCTCTCCCTCACTCCTGTCTGGCTCCCTCGCTCCCGCTCTCTCGTTCTGTCCATCAGATTATGGACCCAAGCCGCTAGCGCTGCACAAAGACTTATCTCTTTCGCGCTCACTGTCCGACGCGAACCACCTCGAGGCTACCCTACACTCCGTGTATGGAGGAAAACACAGGAGCTCCAAAAAAAGCATCTAAGGTTTGGTCTGACTCTTTTTCGTCTCTGTACTATCTACTGACCTTCTGTCTTGTGGCCTGTCTTGCGCCTGTCGTCTCTGCACTACCTACCTTGGTTGGTTTTGCGGCCCGTCGTCGTTCTTCATCCAAGCACTACAGCACAAAGTCCATTTTGCGGCCCGACTCCTCATTGCTACTCGCCTCGTCTCTATGTCACGAACCTTGGTTTTTTTCACAGCCCGTGTCCAGTTTCAACAGTAAGTCCAAATCTCCTCGAAACCTCTTGCTTCCTTATATATTTCACGCTTCTTTCTCAGACTTCGCCTAATCTCGCAACGTCCTGCCTCCAGTAATCATCTGCCGGTCCGTCTTCCTTCGAGGAGTCAAGATCTCTCCAGGCGAATCTGTCGTCCGCCGTATCAATTTCACTTCCGACAACGATTCATTAGACCCTGTCCTAGCCCCTCCCAGATGCGAGAAGGCGCAGCTTCGCCCGAAGTGCCGTTTCATCGACGACTCAGCTATTGAGTCTGACGGTAAAGGCGGTGATATAACCTCCATTGCAACCACTCCGGACGTCGTTTCACTCCCTTCTCACTCTCTGAAGAAGATTGTCTCTCCCGAGAAGAAGGATTTTCCTCAACACATCTTGGCATTGGGTATAAAAAGAAAGGCCCGCAATCGGAAACAACTCCAATAATCCAGTCAAGCTCCGCTCAAAGCCTCTATCCGTCTCTGCAAGCCGTGTGTCGAAACCAAAGGGTCAGAAGAAACCAGTTACAAACGTAGCTGCCCCAATTCAAGTTACTAACTTGATCTCTCTTACTCTAGCACCTTCGACACCTCCAGTTCCTGCTCCAGTCACTCTCACCCAGCCTCCTTTATCGCCTACGGTGCCGCCTTTTTCTGCTGACCCTCCAGCGTTATGAATCCCGACTCCGCTCACTGTCGAGCCCCTCTCTCCGGCTCCACTTCCTTCGTCCACTGTTCCTTCTCCTCCACCTCCTTTGGCACCCATAATACCATTTGTTTCGGAACCCAAGTCTTCTTTCCTCATTTGTGATCTCTGTCAGCTCAAAGTATCGGGTCGGAAGCAACTTGCTCAACACAGAGGTGGTAGGAAGTGCCGCAACAGATCTGAGCGGAAGTCGGCTATTACTACTTGTGCCCACTGTAGCCGCGTCTTCCAAACTAGAAACAACCGCAACAAACATATTGACCACAAACACAAAAATTAAATTTTAATTCACTTGGTCCCATTATACTCATCATGGACTCCTCTTCCGGACCTCGTATTGATAATCTCGACAAGCTCCGTGATGATAACTTTCACATTTTGAAGGCTCGAATTCAACTCATCCTATCTCTCAGGGAGGATGACAATCATCTTACACTTGATCCTCTGGAAGCATCTTCGTCAACTCACTCCGCGTGGCAAAAGGCAGATGCCAAGATAAGAGCCACCATTGGACTCACACTTTCAGATGCTCACCTTGAGCAGGTTCAACATGCCACCACGGCCAATAAAATGTGGAAACCCATTTGTGATATTTTCGAAAAGCATACTCTCCTAAACGAGCTCGCCGCAAGACGTCGCTTCTATACCGCGCAGATGCACCCAAATGAGAAAGTTCTACTATTTGCTGCCCGTATTCGCCAACTTGCGGCCACTCTAAAATCCATTTCTGTGTATTTCGACGACAGCTAAATGTCCATGGTCTTCCTCAATGGCTTGTCCGATCGCTTTGACAGCCCCATATCAGCCCTTGGTGCTTCCAATATCGAAGATGGAAAGCTTTCGTTCGAATCTGTACAGAGTAGATGTCTCTAAGAAGATAAGCGACATGATCAGCGAGATCGAGACGCACTCAAAGTCCCTGAGACGGCTATACTCCTGGGGACCCAGTCTTCAAAGCGTCGAACAGGAACTTCCGCAGAAATGTGCAGGCACTGCGGCAGGCATCGTGATAGTAACCGATGCTACATGAAGTTCCCCCATCTCGCTCCCAGAGGTCATCCAGCTAGAGCTCATCTTGATAAGGCGAGAGGAAGTGGAGGAAAATCCCTCAATGCCACTGTGGTTGCTGAAACTACCGAATACCCAGATGTCGTTTGTCTCTTTGCGTCGACTTCCCCTGCACAACAAATAGCACTTCAATTTACCGGAGGCCCTCCTCTCTCATCTATGCAATGGATCATCGATTCAGGATGTTCCTCACATGTCACTTACGACCACTCAGCTTTAAAAAGTTATACACTTCACGCGTCCTCTTCAACTATCGACCTTGGGACAAATTATAAGGCTATGATTATTGGCTCCGGTGACGTTGCTCTCACGTTACGACGGAAGGGAAACTGTCACTTGTGTATTGAAAAACGAATTACACGTTCCAGACATTCGTTACCGACTGCTCTCCGTATCTGTCATGGCAAAGCTTGGAATTGAGACGCGCTTTAATAACTATACAGTCACCCTTGTTCGTCATTAGGACTCTACTCTTAAGGCGACGGGTACGCTTACAAATGGCCTATACTCCTTGGATGTCAACAAGCCTGCACTAAAGCCACAGACGGGATCTCAAGTTTCTTTGATATGCCCAATTTCAATCTAGTATCAGAGATTTGCGCACATACATGCTCCTTGAATCAAGTCAATGATCAAAAGCGGTGTCGTGAAAGGTGTAAAACTTTCACTAGGAAACGAGGAAGATGATTTTTGCGTCGGCTGCATACTTGGCAAATCCCACCGTGTCCCAATCCCGAAGAAAAGACAAAGCCGTTCAGCAAAACTTCTAGAACTGGTTCATTCTGATACCTTGGGATCGGTTGAAACTTGTTCTCTAGGAGGGGCTAGGTATTTTGTATCAGTCATCGACGACTACTCCAAGTGGACGGTTGTGTATCCTATGAGCTACCAGTCAAAGGTGATAGATTGCTTTGAAAACCACAAAGCCTTTGCGGAGAAACATACTAGCCAGTCTCTGAAACATCTCCAAGTCCATGCGTTTCCTGAAATGAGAACTCCATTGGATGAAGATAAGCTTCTCATTAAGGCTTTACCGTCTGACAATGGCGGAGAGTACATCTCAAACGAGCTCAAGAACTTCCTAAAGGGGAACGGCACACAACATCAGCTAACTGTGGCTCACACACCCCAGCAAAACGGGACTGGAGAACGGATGAATCGAACCTTTCTCAATCTGGTCCGTTCGATGTTACACCAGAAGGGTCTTCCAAAGTATTTCTGGGCTGGAGCACTTTCCACGGCTGTCTATATTCAAAATCGCGTTTCTTCAAGCTCTTTGCCAGAGAGCACCACTCATTACCACTGCTGGAACGATATTTCTCCTGATATATCTCCACATGCGGGTATTTGGTGCACAATGCTGTTATGTCGTGCCAAAGAACAAAATCAAGAAATTGGATCCTAGATCTGGTGAAGCCCTTATCATGGGGTACTCCTCTCAGAGCAAGGGATATAAGCTGTGGGATATCGGCTCAGAAAGAATGGTAATATCTAGAGATGTAATTTTCAATGAAACCGGAACTTGTAGACAGCCTAAAGTCACCTGTGAGCTACCGAATGGAGAAAACGGCCAAAAAATTTCCTCCGATGAAGATAAATCTCCTTCTGAGGAGTTTTTCGAAGTACAGAATTCCGCTGACGAAAAAGAATATTCTGAAGAGTCCACTGCCGATGAATAAAATTTACGCTCATCTGAAGAAGCCCATTCAGTAGATCCTCGTCGTTCCTCTCGGATCCCAAAGAAGCCCATCCGATGGTGTCCTTCTAGCTCTTCTTCAAATGTGTCACTTTTCGCAGAAACTGCACTGCTCTCAACAGGTGTTCCTGCAACATACGAAGAAGCTCTTTCTACAGAAAACATTGATTTTTGGATGCCAGGGATCAAAAAGGAAGAAGACTCTGTCCGTGATCTCGTTCCAAGAAAGCCAGGAATGCACGTGATTCCATGTCTCTATGTTTTTCGTATCAAAACCGACGTCGGTCCTAAGTTTCGTATCGTCGCTAAAGGATTCAGACAAGTTTCCGGACTAGAGTACACAGACACGTATGCACCTGTCGTTTCTATTGCATTTGTACGAATGTTCCTCTGCTTGACAAATCTGTTAGATATGGAATGCGATCAGATGGACGTAGTAACCGCGTTTCTGAACGGTGACTTGGACGAAGAAATATTGATGGAAACTCCAGCTGGTTTTCGAATTCCAAACAAGCCCAACCTCGTCTGCCGACTTCTGAAGGCCCTGTATGGTTTGAAGCAGGCTCCTCGCCAATGGTATGCAAAAATAGATGCATTTCTGACTTTGAAATTCAACTTTGTGAGCAACCCGTACGAGCTGTCTTTATGTCTATCGGATGGAGACTATGTTCTGCATGATAATATTATATGTTTATGATCTCCTCATTTCAGGCAACAGTCGACATATGCTCAACAATGTAAAGGCAAAACTGAAGAGGATATTAAAGATGAAAGACTTAGGTCCTGTCCAGGAATTCCGTGGTATTCAAGTGCAGCGAAACCGCTCTGAGAGAACGCTGCATCTTTCGCAAACGATATACACAGAAAAGATCTTGGAAACGTTCCAAATGGCGGACTCAAAACCTGTCGATACTCCATTGGTCCAAAGCAATTCCAACAAGGACGGAACTAATTATCAAGAACTTCCTTCATCAGTACCATATCGCTCTGCAGTAGGAATTCTCATGTACTTGATGATATGCACTCGTCCAGACATTGGATTTGCTGTGGACAAGCTGTCGCAGTTCTGCGAAAAGCCGATGTTCACTCACTGGAGGGCTGTCCAGTGAGTGATATTGCGTGTGTTGGAGCACTTTGCCGACGTTCATTACTAAGTTATAATTCAACAGACTTTGGGAATAACCCTGTCAAACTGTACAGTCTTCTCAATGCACCTAACCAAAAAGGTGGAGATTGAAGTTTATAGGGTATCAACAAACAAAAGATAATAACGTCTGTTGCTATCGATATGCAAGTACTGTACAGTATTAGGTTTACAAACTGAGTTCATTCAAAGTGCTGGCGGTACAAAACAAAAGCATGGGCGAGCAGCCACGTCTGCAGTGCAATCTATTCCTATCGCAAATGCCTTGCATTACTGCACGCAGTGACTTCTCAGCATTCAAAATAAAATCAGAAAAGTTTGTTGCAAGTTTGCAAAGCCATTAAAAATGCATGCCAATTGACATTTTTTCTAAAACTTAACTTGTAGTGTGATCCACTTAGCGAGATAGCACAAAGCACTTGCTGACTAACCTTGCCTGGAAAGTATCTAGGAGTATGCCAGGTACCCATAATGGCGTCGTCTAATTGGCTCTCTACTTTTGACACGTTGTATCGGTGTCAGAGTACAATGCAATAGTTGCACTGATATCTCCTTACAGTGCAATTGTTGCACTGATACCTCCTTACGGTGCAGTAGCTGCACTGATGTCTCCTTACACTGCAATAGTTGCACTGATGTCCCCTTACAGTGATCATGCTGCACAGGTGCCTCTCTACAGTGCTCATGTCGTGTAAGGGCTACTGGTGGGATATTATGTACAAAAAAGATACTACTGGGCATATTCGTCACATCAATTCCCCCTTAGGAGAAAAATCGCCACAATTCTTGTAGCTCTTCAATATGTCTCGGCAGTTTTGAAGTTCTATTTCCGACAACCAGGAGCTGTCGTGATCTAATTACCCTTTCTATTTGATAAGATGTTTGTTTATTCCGTTTTGCTTCTTGTGTCCTAATATATACTTGAATTCGTACTCTATGTGTCCGTTCTGAGTTTTAACAGGTTATGGCGGTGGGAGTTCTCGGTTAATTTCATTTCGAAAGTAGGGCGTAAGGAGTCTTCCGTAGCAAGCGTTGTGAATTCCCTTATCAATCATTGTTTAGGAAAGAATTAAACGGTACGGGACTCCGTTAATATTCTTCTATATTTGAAAGGGCCACAGTACTTGGATTTCAGTTTACAAGATCCAGCGCAATCCTCCAGAGCTATATTTGTAGTTGAAAGCCAGACCCTATTACCATCTTTTTACGTCGAGGGCTTCTTACTTTCGTTACATAAGCTGCTACGGCATCTTTCACCCTCTTGATTTGTTCTTGGGCCCTTTTCATTGATTCTCGCATATCTTTAAGGAAATTTGCAGTGGCTTAGTTTTCTGTGCCTATTATGTTCAAAGGAACAGTTCTAGGGTGAGTTCCGTAATTGAGGAAGAATGAGGATAATGGTTTGGTCGCGTTAATCGAAGAGTTGGAAGCAACTTCAAATTCGACCAAGTATTTGTCCCAGTTGGACTTGTCGAAACTAACGAAGGAACGAATCATTTCCTCAATCTTTCTATTCATCACATCAGATTGTCCATCTTTCTGTGATTGGTATACAGAAGAAGGGTATATTTTGGTACCTAAGAGGTGGAATAGACTTTTCCAGAACTTGCTCATGAAAACCATATCTTTATCGCAAATGATATTTTCCGGGATACCATTGTTTCTGTATATGAGATCTTTAAAAAGGCTGGTAGTTGCCAGAGCATCTAGTTTTTGCTTTGTTGGGAAAATCCTTATCATTGTTGATAGTCAGTCAACGATAGCTAGCACTCCACCATTTCCTTTCCCTGATTTGGTAAGAGGTGTGATGAAATTCATGCTTATGTGCGTTCACTTTGTTTTCAAGGGATCAAGAGGTTAAAAAACACTGCAGGTTTCTGGTTGGCTTCTTTGTCTTTCTTGGAATAACAAGAGCGAAAGAACCGAAGTTCATCAGCCCGTAAGTTTTTCAAGTAAAACTTGGGTGATATTCTATTGATTGTTTTTAATATTCCCGAGTCCAGTATTTGGGGTTTAAAGGTAATAATGCAATAAACTGACTTCAAACGTCCCTTTTAGTGTGCATAATTTTCCGTGTCTTAACAAAAGCAATCCATTTCTTTCGAAAGGTGCTTCCCGATCTTTGTATTCGTCTTTGAGGATTTCATCTTGGTGGAAGTCTTTCACAAAAACTCTTCGGGCTCGGAGGATTCAAAAACTGTTATTCAAATATTGTTTGATTCCGAAGATATATTCATTATTACTTCCTGGAGTAGTCTATTGTTTCGATGGTGGGCTGAAGGTATATTCTGGGGTTATCTTGAGAGGGAATCGGCAACTATATTTGACTTCCCGGAGATTTGTATAATCTTGAAATCAAAGTCAACTAATCTTTCCAACCAGATAATCTGTCTCTGTGATAGACTGTCTCGTCTCTGTAACAGATTGTCTGCGTCTAGAGGTATCTGTACGGGTATTGTTCAGAATGAAAAGTGCAGAAATTCCTATACAACTATGCTCTCCACCACTTTAGGCAGTTGATAATGGCCAACAGCTCCCTTTCGTGGGCTGCATAATTCTTTTCAGCTTCATTTATAGTTCTGGATGCGAAAGGGACTTGTACTTTGTTCTTCGCGGTTACTTGTTCAAATACAGCACCAATTGCTTACTGGGAAGCATCTGTAGTGACAGAGGTTTATAAACTTGAATCGAAATCTAGAAGGACTGGAGCGTTGGAAAATATTTTCTTCAAGGTTTGAAATGATTTGTCATGAGTTTCTGTCCAATGAAAAAAGTTCTTCGTAAACTCGGTAAGTGGTTTTGAAATCAAGGAAAAAATTTTAATGAAGCTTTTTAATAGTTTTAAACACGCAAGAATGACTGAAGATGCTGTCTGCTCCGAGGAGGCGACCATTCTATAATGGATTTAATATTTGTGGGGTCCACAGCTATTACTTCCTGGTATATGATGTGTCAAGGATAGTCGACTTCTTTAACACCAAAAACGCATTTTGAAAATTTTGCGAATAACTTCTTCCTACTAAGAATCTCTTATAGTTCTGCGATGTTTTTCATATTTTCTTTAAATGTCTTACTAAATATAAGAGTACAATGCAGATATACGATAACAAAAACGTCAAGTATGTCTTTGAAAATGTCGTTCATAAGACACGTGAAATTCACTAGGGCATTTGTAAATCAAAATAGCAATACCAGAAAATCGAAATCTCCATATCGAGTTATAAATACTGTGAGGGGCATTGAAGACTCATCCAGTCTGATCTGATGATACCCTGACCTCAGGTCTATTTTAGAGAATTACTTTGATCGTTTGAGCTGAACAAAAATATCTTCTATGTTTGGCAGTGGAAAAATTTTTTTTCCAGTAAGCCGATTGATTGCTCTTTAGTCCAAGCGCATCCGCAATTAGCTGTACCTCTTAATGACGATGAGAATTGGAGCTCTCCATGGGCTCTTGCTCGATCTAATTAAATCAATCTCCAGCAGCTTATCTAGCTGTGCCGAAGCTCCCCCATTTCTTTGTACGAAAAACGATTGAGGCCCTTTTTCTGGGGCTTTGATTCTTTCTCTGATTCAATTTTGAAATCAAACGTTTGCTTCGGAGGGAGGCATTTTGGAAGTCTGTTCGTGAATACGTCCTCATACTTGGTAAGTATGTCTTGAATCTCTTTGGAATAGGTCTATGTAGAGTAAGACTTTGAAATTAGTCGTTTCACAGGTATTACATATGTCCCATAATTTTTTTCTGAGGCAGTGAGTATTGATTCTGTGGAGACGAAAGAATTAAATATTTTTTCGTTGTTAGCGATAAAGTTAGTTTCATCCTTTTATTTGAAATTAAACTCGATTTTCAGCGATGTTGATAATCGCTTTATGGGCTCTACACCATTCCTTCCCCATAATTTCATCATACCTCTTTAGGGGAATGATGAGGAAATGGCGAAGTACAGTGGTTCAGTGTATTTCTTTATTTGTAAAATAAAATAACGCAGTGTTTCCATTAATTTTTAATCAACACCATTCGCCATTTCGGCGAATTCTTTTGATTCTTCGGATTTAATCTTATGGTGATCGCAAAATGATTTGCTGAGGAACTTTACCTCACCGCCGAAGCCGATGAGAATTTTAGCTGGTCCGTTGGAAATGACTCCTTAAACGATAAAAAGTCGCCATCTGGTGGCGTTGGAAGGCTAGGGTACGTGTGGCCCTAACTAGCTCTTTGTATCTTACTATTGAAAGAATGAGATTTATTTGATCTGGAACTGAATGAGGGTCGTTAATCAGTTCTTCCAAGATTTTGGGAAATTCTTCGCCATGTGCCATTTCTGTCTGCATATTAAGCATAGTCCTTTGCACGTGCATATTTTGCGCTTTACCTGACCAGGCTTCCGTGGATTCACATTTGATGACTCAACACCAGACTTCACTTGCATGTTTCCAAATTCTGTCGGTACAGGACCACTTTTTTCGGTAGATGAACTTCAATTCAGCAATTTTTCACCGGACTTGGTATTTCTCAGAGGCCCTTAAAGCCTGTACGCCGCTTCCACTGTTTCCGCATCACCCATAAGATCTGAAACCTTAGTTTATCCTTTCTTACATAAGGTTTTCCAAATGTATGGTTTCAGGCGGCGTTAATATCGGTCTATTTGATCTTTTACTCTAATTTCTGGGATTTCCAATACGATTTTGTTAAAATCATCATTACGTGTTGGAACGTCCTTGACTTGTTTCCAGCGAGCCAGCTTTTCTCAAGCGATTTTCGTTTTTTTATCGTCTCAAAGCGATTGAAGAGAACAGCCTTTAGTTCCTTCCATGTGTAAATTTCCTTCCCCCCCGCAATCTTGGAATAGACCATCCACCACTCATGTATATTTCCCGAGAGATAGCTTAATGCAATGTCCATGTTAGCTCGCCCATCTGCTTCGCTAAGATAGTTCTCCATCTGCACACACCAGCTTCCGACGGACCCTTTTCCGCCGAATGATCCCGATTTATTCTCCTAATGGGTGTACTTGTCTTAATTCTGACTACTGGAGGTACCAGTATTGATCCTAACGAGAGACAGCTCATTTTCGAAGGCTCTCATTCTCTCAACAGTATAATTGAGCTGATTTTGCTGTGCCGAGATATGATTATGGGCCACCGACAGCTGACGTTGAAGTTCGTTTACATCTTGTGCGAAAGCCTCTACCGTAATTGCCGGAATTTCCATGGTCTTTTCTTATTGGTCGATTGAGTCAAAGAAGAAAAAGAAGTTTAATGCATTAAGAGGAAGTAGTCTAGTGATAGAAGAAACTTTACTTCATTGAGTATCTATCGTGTACACTGCAGGACTGACTATACGGCTAAGAACTAACCGGATGTTCCACGTCAGGCACGTGCAGTGGGGCTCGCGATAGAATCGCCATTGTAACAGAAGACCACAGTGTGCAACTAATGCGCTGATAAATACGTCTGCGGATCACTGCTGTGGTTTTGTTGAGCTTCTCTGCGATGCGCGGGATGAAGTCTTCGAGGAACAGAATGGAGGCGGGGGATGGGGCACCCAGGGAGTCGAACTCCAGGGGATGAAACTTGAAGTTCGGTTCCTGGAGGGTGTTGTGCGAAGGGGGTGGGATGCGGCGTACCAGTTTGCGCTCCAGGTCTTTGACTTTTGTCTCGGTGGGCAATGTCGGCGGTGCCGCCCGCCATTTGTGTGGCCCTTGTGCGCACGCCTTGTTTGAACGGCGAGACAACGGTTAGATCGCAGGCTATGGGGCGGACCTGTTGGCCTGTGGGCAGGGGGGGGGTTGTATGAGAATGTCCGCAGGGCGGATATTCGTTCCCGGGACAAGCAGCGGGACTTCGTACTGGCAGTCCAGGCCCGCAGCGCGAGCAACGTGGTAGGCGAAAACGTTGCGTAGCGAGTTGTGGCGGTGCGGGCGGCCGAAGCCGGCAGGGCAAAGGTCCACCCCGTGGTCTCCAAGCGCGTCCATAGTTTGGTTGCAGTGGGCGCAGGTGAGCGGGTGGGAGTCGTCATATACGGGGAGGCCGAGGTGCCGGCGGATCATGGTCTGCCAGTGGGCCGAGGACACCACCGTAGCGGTTGTGGGGTAAGCGATGAGAAAAGCGGCGGCGGGGCTGTTCCGGAACGCCAGGCCACGAATCCGATGTCGAACTTCTTGAGTGCTGTGCTGAGCCGGGTTGGGGTGTGTCACCCATGAGTCATCACGCCAGTGGACCCTTGCCTGTGCCTCCTGCTGCACACCATTTAAGAAGGTTTGGAGGTTGGATGGTTTGGCAGCAAGCAGGCTTGGGTCAAATAGGCCAATGTCGACGGAGTACGGGCGCCCAGGGATACATTGCAGGAAGTCACGGATTCGCGGCAAGGCTTGTCGGACCAGGAACGCCCTGTCACCCCGGTATCGGTGACCAGAGACGGCGGCAGAACGTTGCGTAGTGTACGATGCCGACCTCTCACGTGCCGGAACCGCGTCGATGATACTAGCTGCGACCGAGCCGTGTGGAAACGGGGAGATGAGGGTGAAACCCTGACCTCCGTGTCGAATCGGTAGCGTGACTTGGTCCCATGCAGCGTCTGTGAGGGCGATCCCGTGTAGCTCCGAGTAAGACGACCTCTGCAAGGCGTCAAAGGCTTGTGCAGCGGGGGCCGAGTGTTGTGGGTCGGCGAGCCGGAACGCGTGGGTGACGAGGCATGCCGACGCGCACAGCCGGTGCATGTGGAAACGGGCGCGGGGGTCACGAACGTGAGTCAGCAGTCGGAGGGTGCGGAGGCACCCCTCGACCTTGCCCCGTAGGTATGCATCGGTGAAGGCCCGGTTGCCCATCGGCGCTCCTAGGAGCTCGAAGCCGTCGCGCGAGCACTCGGACAGAGGAAATTCGCGGAGGAATTCCGTGCGGTCCGGCAGGAGCGTGTTTGGCCAGTGAATGGGCTTCTTCCTCGGGTTGACGTAGAGGCCGACAGCCGGACCCTCAGCCTTCAGGAGGCGGAGAGCACGGTGCAGACCCTGGAGCGTCCCTATGAGGGTCCCGTCGTCTGCGTACCATTGATTCAGCACGATGTTGCTGTCCTCGGCGATTTTCCGGATTAGTGGTTGAATCGTGAGGGAAAACAGCAACATACTGGCCGGGTCGCCCTGCTGGGTGCCCTGAGCACTCGAGATGACCGTGTTCTGGCCGTTCGGTATAAGCAACGGTGGCTGAGTACGACCATATATCATATTCACGAAGCGGGCCAGAGAAGGAGCGAGTGCTGGAAGTTGGGACAGCATTGACTGGCGATCAACGCGGTTGAAAGCGTTGTGCGCGTCAATGAGGACCGTGGCAACATGCGGAGCACCAGTGAAACGGCGAGGCAGGGTGCGGGTGTCATGGATGACCGCGTCCATCCCGGCCTTGATACCGTTGGCCGTTTGGAATGGCGGGAGGAAGTCTCGAAAGTCATCAATGGCGCTCGGCAGCAGCGTCTTGGTGACGATGCGGCGGAGGACCGATCCCACAGCGATGGGACGGATTTTGTCCGGTTTCGGCCGTAGCGGGAGTAATGTTGCGGCAGCGAGCAGGGGCAGGACCGAGTCCGGCAGTTCCCCACGCGCGATCCGCGTCACCAACCTCGTCAGCACACTTTTCCCTGTCACCCCGGCGGCCGGGCTGACCGATGTTTTGACTAGCAAGTGGAACCAGCGTGCCAGCGTGCGGTCCGGTCCCGCGGTCGTACCACGAGAAATACCTTGTACAGCCTGCTCTACGGCTTCTGCCGTGATTGATGGTGGAGGAGGAAGGCCTTCTGCAGGGATGGGCGTGATCGGGCGCGGGGGCGCGGGGTGAAGATCACGCAGCGCTTGGATGGTGTGCGGGTCATTCACATCGGCTGGGGAAACGTTTGGGTGTTTTACTGTTGGAAGATATTTCCGACCTATCCCATGGTTTTCCAGACAACCGCAATCGACTCAAAAAGGGTATACCTACAGCGTAATGGGGAAGGAACTACGCTTCCTAAAATGCTACCTTCAGGCCAGCCATCAAGCAGGCCGCATTGGACATGACGGCTGCTGCAGGCTGGTGGAGCGTTGTGCAGGGACCGCATGGCCTTGCCGTAGCGGGCGTCTGCACAGAGTGCTTCAGCGCGACGGGCGCGCCGTGCGTCGCTGGAGCCTGAGCCGTAAACGGGGCGGTGCTGCTGGATCCACTCAGAGCGTGCTTCATGGGCGCGCAGGGCTTCAAACCACAGCGCGTTCCACTCAGCTCCAGTATGGGCGCGCCGGATTCGGGCGCCGAGGGCGGCCCGTTGACCTTTGTTATGCTGCCAGCCGTCCTCCCCGCGCAAGCTGCGGCGGAGGACAGCAGTTGGCAGCATGTGGAGGTGCAGGAAAGCACGGTAGGTGGCCTCGTCCCCCCTTGCGTTGGCGGCGGCTTGTACCAGCTTGATAAAAAGGAGAGTGAAGGGCTTGAGACATGGGAATGGGATATCCTGGAAGATGTCCCTTTCCCGGTATGGGGTGCGGAGGATGTCTTCGGGGCTTGGTAAGGGAGAGGCAGCGGAGGAGGGAGGAGGGGGTGGGGTGGAGATTTCCATGAAAAGGGTGGTTAGGCGGAGGAGCCGTCACCCGACCGCACTCCTTCCATTGCGGACGCTACGACAGGGGGAGGGAGGGGGCAGCGGAGGTCTTGTGCGGGTCCCTGGGCCGGAGGTGGGACTTGTTGCATGCCTGCGGACGACAGCAGCATGGCAGCGGGTGTGGCGGACTCCCGACCCTGTGGCGCCGAGGCGGCGACAGTGGGGGGAAGATCAGCCAGGGGCGTCGGGGTTGCGGTGGGCACCATAAGGAACTCCGCCGCGGGGGCCTCTTCGGTTGCCGCGCAGCGGCGTTTGGTTGCCGAGGGGGAAGAGCCCGGGGATTGCAGGGTGAGGTCGGGGGATTGTTGAGGGGCGGGCCCGGGGGCCGGAGGGGCGGAGGAGGAGGCCGGAAGCGCGTTGGGGCGCTTGTTGCGGGCAGAGGCGGGAGAGGTCGGGGCGGTGGGGTGAGCGGGGCTCATAACAGGTGGGCGGGCGGGATTTGCGGGGGTCTTGGGTGGGACGGGGGTCTTGGGTTGGGCGGGTGAGGGGCGGGCTAGGGCGACACGACGGGTGTCAATCACGTCGCGGGCGTGGTGACGCAGGGTCGTGGCGAGGGCCGTGCGAACGTAGGGGAGGACCCAGGAGCGAAGGGTTGGGTCAAGCAGGCGGGTGGCCTCTCGGCCTAGGCGGATCACGACTCCTTGGGAAGCGGAGTCGTCCAGGGCTGCGGCGGTGGCCGCGATGGTCGAAGTGTTTGTTTGCAGGTCCGGAAACAGGCACTGCAGGTGGGCCAAGATGGGGAACATCTCCTTGCGGGCGGCATCGGGGAAGTAAATGAACGTCCATTTTCCCACGTGAGGGATGAGGACGTGCGGGGGCAGCGAGGTGTTGGCGAGGGTGGCAGCCTCCCCAAGGAACTTTTGGGCGGCCTGGTAGGAGGCGAAGGAGCGTTCCGAGGTAGTTGCGATCCCTAAGTGGGCGAGTTGCGGGGCGGGAGGGGGCGTGGGATCAAGATCCCCCGTGCGCGGATTGAGACGACCGGGGGCGGCGGCGCCGAGAGCAACGAGCTCCCGAGCACGGGCGAGGGCCTGAGGGGATGCGTTGGCCGGTTGGCCAATGAGCGCTTGAGCCTGCGGGAGGCTCATGACACGTGCGCCAATAGCAGGGTCAACGCGTGGAAGCTTGACCTTGGTGATGGGCACTAGGGTGGGGGCGGTTTGTGGGCGGCGGGGCGGGCGTGAAGCCACGGCGGCATAGGATGTACTCATCCATGCCGAGCGCGGCGGGGCGCCGGGCGGGCGCGCGGGAGGCGCCGCGGGGGAAGGGGGCATGAGGATGGTGACGTTGGTGGTTGGAAAATTATTTGTTTTGATAGAGAGAGAAGTTTGATAGAAAGAAAAGAGAAAGAAAGAAAGAAGAAAGAAGTTTAATGCGTTTAGTATCTACTGGGGACTGCGCACGTCCTAACTATACGGTTAAGATCTAGCCAGGTGTACTTCGTCGTCCATGCGCATCGGGGCTCGCGACAGGATAGCTTCAGCGATGGATGACCAGAGGGTGCAACTCAGTCGCTGGTAGATACGGCGATGGACCAGTTGAGGGAGCGGGGAGGCGTCGAGCGATGTTGCGTTCCAGGGTTGTGACCTTGTCGCGGGCCGCCAGTTCAGCAGCGCCTCCGGCAACCTGGGTCGCCTTGGTGCGAACTGTGGCCTATAGGAGGAGTAACTTTATGGCATCAGTAAAACGGGTGTCCGCTGCAGGATCCGACTATATTGCTAGCTAGGTGCTAACCGGCTATAAGTGTAGTTTTGTTTTTTTTTACCTTTTAATAGAATTATTTTCCAGTTTTCCCAGCAAGTGTCGGTCTGAAATGTGGCCGAGCTGGCCAGACCAGCAAAACACCGGTGAGAGGTCTCGAGTTCGAATCCCAGTCGATGTCTTGGGAGAGTTGATTTTCTCTGACCTAAGGGTTTGACATCAGTCACGTCGGGTGTGCTACAGCAGCCCTCCTTCCGATGCTTTACAAAGCGGTCTTTTTTGTCCAGAACCTGGCGTGGATACGGAATTTCAAGTCCTACTGCAACGAACTGGGGAAAGCGAGTTTGTAAGATAGCCACAGCTGGAAGGTGAAAACAGCAAAAACGGAGTCGGTTGAGATAGAAACTTTTGGATTTTTTCCGTATTCGACAAGGATAAATTTATTCAAATATAATTTACTGAGACCTAAGAAAAGTCTAACGATGACGCTGGCCGAGACGGTGGCGCTCAAGTTCTACCTTGCTAAGAACTTCTATCTTGCAAATATTGCAGATGTGCCTTTTATTGTCAGCGCGGTGCTGATGCTTGCGGGAACGGAGGTGCTCGAAGTAATTTACACGGCCTGTGCAGGTGATTTGACGGAGACGGCAGTGGAAGGGAGACGGTCGAGGGTTCTTGGTCATTCGAGGCCTCCTGATTTAGTTGCAGATACGGTGGTCGAATGTCCTTTGAATAACGATGGAGGAGGCGTCGGGAAGAATAGGTAGGCCCTTTTTGGAAATCGTAGGCCTGGAGGTCCGTTTGTCCATCCTTGACTTGACGGGCTTTGAGTGGGAAATCTGAGGAAGCGTCGGTATCGTTCTAACGGCCGACAGAAGTGCGAAAGCGGGATGCGGCGGGGTTCTCGGTTCCTTGATTTCAATCCCCGTCGGTGTCCTTGGTTCTTGACCGTAAAAGAAAGTACTCAATTTCCGACAAATTTCCCCGAAAAAGTCCTGTACGTCCTTCCGATATATTTGTCAGGCGACGAGAGTAGGCCCGTTAAAGTCATGTTTTTCGGCACTGGGCGTTATTTCGAAGGATCAGAGTAAATAAGTGTGAGTCTCCGCTTTCAATAGGGCAGATAGACAAATCAAATAGAGATTTTAACTTCCTGTGGGATTGCAAGAACTCGTAGTACTGACAAACTTTTGGCGATGCTACCAGATCTGGGGTTTTTGGGGCACAAGAGGAAATCGATGGTTGAACTAATTGTTGAAGCTTCCTTTGAGCAGACCGGAGCTTGTGACCATGGCTTATATGGAGAAGTATTCTGACCATGGCTGATATATAGAAGCACTCAACGAAAGTGACAATGAATGGTAAGCAAAAAATACTAAACTCAGAGGTATTGTAGAAGAACAATCCAAGGGACGTAATACTGCAATGCTCTGCGAGTTCACCTGGCATACTACGGTGAGACTGACAGTACTTTCCATTATACCAGGTTTCCATTGATCCACTTGGCGAGATAGCAGAAGTCACTTGCTGATTGGCCTTTCCTGGAAAGTATCTAGGAGTATGCTAGGTATCCATAATGGCTTCGTCTTATTGGCCCTGTGCTTCTGACAAGTTGCATCAGTGTGCGATTACAGTGCAAAAGTTTCAGTGATGTCTCCTTACACTGTTCATGCTGCACTGGTGTCTCTCTACCGTGCTCATGGTTTTTGAGGGTTCCTGATGGGATGTTTTGTACAAAGAGGATACTACTGGGCATATTAGTCACATATATATTACTTATCGATACAAAGTCGATGATGGAAGTTCTCTGGAAGTTCTCTTTCTTCTGTTTCATCATTGCCCTTGTCCATGAGAACCACAGGAGTGACTAAAGGCATTGAATAGGTCATGATGAATCTCTCAAGGATCTTCTTGGAGTACGATGCTCGGGACAGGTGCAAGCTTCTTTCTGTACGAAGACGAACAACTCGGATCCCCAGACAGTCCTTTTCTGGACCGGGATCCTTCATCCTGAACCGGTATTTCACCTATGTTTTGACATTTTCTAGATCAACTCGGTATTTTTCCTGCAATCAAGAGGTCTTCCACATGCAAGATAATAACGGAAACTCAAAGGCCATTTATTGAGACGTAAAGACAAGCTTCATGTGGGTTGCTATTATACTGTAGCTCCACTGCTAGCAACTCATGAATATTTGAATTACATTGGCGTGGGACCTGTTAAGCCAATATGAGGCCTTCTGAAGCCTAAATAAGAGGTCAGGTTTTCTTGAGTCGAGAAATCCGGATGTAACTTCCATTAGTATTTCTCATGCCATTTTTTTATTCAGAAAGGCGGTGACAACGTTTATTTAGTCACAATTATTTTTGAAAAAATTTTTCAATCAGAGCAACAAACGTAGGGCAGAAAGAGACGCGAGAGGAACATCAGTTTCATTGTACTTAAGACCAGGAACTTGTCAACATCCTTTTGCGACTATACGTACTTTGGGACCGATGTCTTTTTTCACACGGAAGAAGTATAGGCAAGGAATGAAATGCATTACTAGCTTCCTAGGAACAAGCTCGAATGTCCCATTTTCTCTTATCGAGCCTGCTTCCTTCTTAGTTTTAGGCATCCAAAAATTATATTTCCAGAAGAAGAAGCTTCCTCGTAGGATGCAGGAATTCAATTAAGAACTGCTTTAGAGCCGTCCCTACAATGAGCGATACGCCATCCTTGCTTCTAGGGAGCCACCAGCGGCCGTTCGTCATTGAAATTTGAGAAGATCGACGAGGGGTGATTTCAGTAGCGCCCTCATTAGGCAGAACTGGGCTGTCGTCTTCACATGTAGCAGGTGACTCCGCGTTTTGAAGAATAGCTGAAGGTAAATGTGTCGATTGCTCTTTTGAGTTCTGACAGCCGTTAGTAGAGGAGACATTCCTTTTCGAAGGTTCTTTGAGAAAAACTGACCAGGCATGGTAGGAGGAATGATATGAAGATCCATCGAAAGAAACGTCACGCAACACAGTCATTCTCACTTTTGCGGTGTCTCTAGATCGCTTAAATACCTATTTTTGAGAAGAATAACTGATCGTTAGGGCTTCAAGAGATCGAGGGGTCAGTTTCTTGAGAACCCTCCTAGGAACCACGTACTAACATTTAGTTCCAAACACTCGCAAGTGGGAGATGATTGGAGGTGTTCCATTCCATAGTTGATAAGGCGTAGCAATTTTCCGGAGAAAAACTGGAATTAGCTCGGTTAAGTACGTACACGGCAGTAGAAACAGATTCAGTCCAAAAATAGTTCGGAAGTGACTTCGGATGCAGCATATATCGGACAAGATTGAGCAGGATACGGTTCAGTCGGTCCACTACTTCATTTTGCTGAGAACAATGGGGGCATTGAGCTGATTTTGAGAAATCATTCCTTTGTAAAGCTCTTAAATGCTGTATAAGGGTATTTTACACCATTGTCTGACCGCTATGCCTTTAGTGAAATCTCAATTTTCTAATCAGGAACTTCAGTGTCAAGAAATCGTGAACGAGAAGAGCTTCAAGGGACTTGCTAGTGATTTTTTTGGCAAAAAAAACTCGTATTCCTTAAAACACTCGAGAACTTTTGATTTTTGAGTGATGGGGTAAACTAATGTCCATTTGGAGTAGTCATCGACAAATGAAGCGAAATACCGCGCTCCACCGAGTGAAGGATTTTCAGCAGGCTTTTGAACGTATTTGTGAACCAACTGAAGGAGCTTCGTAGAGCGTCCTTCCCTAAACTTCGGGATTGGTGCATGATGAGATTTCCCGAGGTTGCATCCAATTCATGCGTCTAGAATCTCTGAATTGTCCAAATTAACACCTGCTATAGCTACGTGAGAAACCATAGACTTGATCTCAGCTGTAGTGATGTGAGTCAATCTGTCATGCTAAGTTTGAAGATAAGTAAGCAAGAAAATTTCCGGAGCAACAACTTTATATATGGTCTTTAGCAGGTCTATTATGTATACACACCTTTCTCAAGAGTCCCAGTAGCAACTGAGGCGCCAATCTTTTGCTTGGTGAGAAGGACTCCGTCATGGTTAAAAGAACAGTAAATAACACGATTAGCCAAAGCTGATACCGAAATCAGCTGATATCAAAGCGTAGGAACGTGAAGAACCCCCTTTAACGGACCTTCGAAAGTATTCTTGTTACGGCGGATAGTTAAGGTTACATCACCAGAGCTTTCGATTGGAGCTGTAGAATCTGCTTCAGGATATATAATTGAATTGGACGATAAGGTATTATATGTGACGAAGGCGGTTCGACCATGTGTTACATGAGAGTTACAGCTCGAGTCGTTCACCCAGTCAGTAGCCAGGGATATGGGAGTCCCAGTTTTTTGTACCGCAATACTGTTCTGTATACAGATTTTGAGATGCAACGGTTGGGTCTTTTCATCTTCGGCCTGATTGGTGATGATACTAAAGGTCATCAAATCCATTTCGGAGTCCCGAGTATTTTCTTCGCATCAATGATCGGATATACTTACCAAGTATACAATTTCTCTATCTTCTTCTTTCTCAGAATAAGCTTCAGAAGCGATAAGACAATTCCCACCATTCCAGCCCTTGTCTAAGTGATCCCTCGCTGTGTGGTCAATTGGAGCGAGGTTTGGGTACATTTTTAAGCAGCGACTACTATCGTGGTGCTTTCCAAGGTCAATACATATATCTGATGAAGAGACTCGCTTGAATTTAGGATGCTGTTTTTAAAGAGTAGTCGCGGACTCTGAAGCTCTCAACGCGTCCTGATCTCTTTTGGTGTGGCGCTGTTCTTCCGGAAGAGTCTTCTTTAGACGAATTCAAAAAAAAATTTGTCGCCACAACCGTGGGAAGCGTCGAGTGGCGAGATCAGACTTATAAAGCCATCAACTAGAGCATTAAGTAGGGCCATGTCCATTTCACTTTTCCGATGTGTACTGACGTCGACTTGAGAGTGGCGGAAAGCTGGCGAATCCGGGCAGCGAACGAAAGTATTTTCTCATTAGGTTTCAGCATCGCGGTAAAGAATCGACGCCTTGCAGCGAGTTTGTTGAGTAGGGTATTTTTCTCAACGATATAATAGATGGACAACCGCATTATCTGAGAGTTGTTGGCATTTTGGACTTGTTTGAAATGAGTATCCGAGAGAGTCACCCCGATTATAGACCTAGCCTTACAGTTTGCCCTCTTCCAAGAAGCTTATATTGGTGAGAAATGTTCCGGAGGTTCTTCAGTGAGATGGTCGTCAACTTCCACCAGAGAAACAAAGAGCTGCATTCGCGACTTGCAGATGTGGAAGTTTTCATCGCGGAAATTATAGAAGCTGTCAATACGAAGTACAGAGGAATACACAAAGCAATATAGCAAATTGAAAGAGAACGGTGGCCAGCGAAATGTTACGGGAAGTAAGTCGAGGTAGGTTTTACATATTTTTACGACTGACGTGCTTTTCTCGATCGTGCCTTGTCCGGAACAATCGATTAGAGCAAGGACAAGGAGTAATGGTTGCTCTGATTTTGATGGGATTTCGGCATTTCTTACCACCTCAATTTTGCTCGAGCTGCTTTGGACCAGATACTTTGACCTGGAAGAGATCAAAAGTAAAAAAGGAAGGCGTTGACTCGGAGATAGGTATAGAGACAGGAACTGGAGTTTGAAAGACAGAGATAGGAGTAAGATGAGCCGGAGAGAGCAGTTCATCTGGGAGAGGAGTCGGAACCGTTATACATACAGGAACAGGTGCAGAAGAAGGAACAGCGGGTGATAAAAAAAGACTGTGTAGGGTCAGCCAAAAGTGAAGGAAATGAGATCGAGGAAACAACTTGAAAAGGTGATATAGGTTTAATAATTTGTTGATTTTGTCCTTTCAGTTTTCTGACGGGGCTGGGAGAGCCAGTAATGGGCTTTGAGCGAGCTTTGATAGGCTTCTTCGACGACTTTCTGTATGCAGATTTCTTCTTTCCAATCAAAAGGATATGCTGGAGTAATTCCTTTTTTTTCCGAGGAGAAAGATGGATAGCAATTACCTCTAGAATGGTAGCGGTAGAAGTGATGTCACCGTCCTCGCCGTCCGACTCTATGACTGAGTAGTCGATGAAGCGACACTTGAGGCGAAAGTATTCTTGCGAGTCAAAGTAGGGCTTTCGGACGAGGAGATAGTCTGCGGCGATCTCAATTCAGCGACAAAACGGAACGAAAAATAACCACTGAAGTCAGGTAGTGCGAGGCTAGGCGGAATTTGAGGCAATAGAGTCGGCAAATACAGAAATCAGAAGTGCGAGATGGTTTACATTTATTCGATCGGCAAGATACACTGCAGTTCTGTTTTGCAGGGATTACGAACGAGGTTGGGCACCAAAACAAACCGAAGTAGGTAGTGCAGAGACTACAATCGTTAGAAAGGCCACAAGACAGAAGTTATTATATAATGCAGAGACGACGTACAGGCTAAGCCCAGACCAGTAGCAGCTTTTTAGTCCTTATCCTGCGCGAATTGTGTTCCTTTCTCCTTACACGAAGTGTAGTGTAGTACCAAGGTTTTTGTCAACGAAGAGAGTGAAGCCGAAGATGTAGCTCGTTTGGCATCCTTAGCGGCCTGGGCCCATAACCTGATAAAGGGAAGGAGAAGAGAGAGCGAAGGAGGGAAAGAAAAACAGCGCTAGGGAAAGAGAAAGACCAAGAGAAAGATCGAGAAAGTGACAGAGAGAAGCAGGGAGGGACCCAGAAAGAGAGCTGAGAGGAGAGAAGGTGGTAAAGGACCTTAATCGGACAGAAAATGGAGGGAGACCATAGCTTATGGAGACCTCAAGGCGAGGCGAATGATGCTTCCGGAAGATCGAAGGAAGTTTCCAGGAGCTATTTAGGCGATTATAAAAGGACAAACCTAAGACTGCTTTAGCTTATTTAAAAAAGATAAGCACAAGTTTACAGAACTGCACAGTGCATAAACGTAACCGTCAATTTCTATTTTGGACAGTAACGGAAATAGTTTCTGTGGGCCTCTTTGCCAACTATCAGCTCACAACGGAGAAAGGAGAAGGTAATTACATTAATATCAACATTTTATTCACCTCTACGGAACTAAGAAACATGCACTGACAATTCTACCATCCGCATACTGGTAAACCATACGTGAAACTGTATCTCCAGAGTTTATGCCTGACATTGAAAGTATCTATGCCAACCTGTGAAAGATTTTTCGGTTCGAGGTACATACATCGCACCGATTCTGAGTTTCGCTGCCCCATGGGCCTGCGTCTTCAACCAAACTGTGTCCCGGTAATGGTTTAAATTAGAGAACCTATCCATGCAGCATGTTTTAGACAAGGATAAGAAGCTCATGGTTTCGAAGATCATCTCATTTTCAGATATAGTCGCCATTGACCAAGGTCCACAGTTCCACGCACCAGATTGGAACAATTTGCTTCACGCCACTGAATTACATGAGAAAACCACTGTTATTAAAAACCGCAGTGTGCAAGGCGTACGCTAACGTTATCAATCATACCTCCGTTGAGTTTATAACAAATTATTTGCCGATGACCCCGGCTCCAAGCGCAGTTTCGCTTTCTAGCTAGCAGCAAAGGGGAAAAACGGTACTCCTATGTCTTCGGAGCTTGTAAAAACTCTTTTATTACTTGGATACTCTCCCGAATTACTCTATTGCTAAAGGATTTCCCTGATTACAGAGAGAAAATCACGGAAATGTTTGACACACGTAAAGAGATGACAAATATCTCTGATAATAACAGACTTTGCACTGCATTGCGCTGCAACGTACCCACTGCGGCCGATTCTGCTTAATACGTAGGTGAAGAAGTTCTCATTTACTTGGAAAAGCTATTTGGAAAGTGGGTCAGTCCATGTTCTATTCGAAACTTGAAAGAATAAATCATGGCTTTGGCTACAGGTGATCGATAAGTTCGGGCATCAGTAGATAAAGTTGATTTTTAGAAAGAGAGATCGCGAAGCAGCATCACCGATCAAGAAAATATGCAGCCTGCCCCTGCTGTGGAACATTCTGAGATGTCCGTTGATAAATAGCCGATGAACGGCGACTCTGAAAACCTCTTGGAAAACGCAAATACGCTACTACTGACATGCAAGACCAAAATAGTGGAGAGAGTGAACATGTCAATGATAAATACCTCGATATTCTAGCGGGCATCCAGTAGGCAGGAAGGGATCCCAGGCGGATATCAGACGCTCTCTACAACACACGATTCGATATTGCTTACATCGCTGTCCTCATCACCGAAGTGCTGAAACTGAATGATAGAGGAGAGGGAGCGCCAAGTGAAAAGTGGCGAAACTACAAGATATCAAACTGTTAAAAAACTGCAAGGTGTGGTAATTCATTTTGAACTTCGAAGTCCCGAGAAAAGCCAACACACTCGTTAGTTGTTTCGTTCTAATTATCTAAGCCATAGGGTACAAAGAGGAAAAGGAAAAATCGCGCTACATTGCACAAGAAAATAACGACAATTATAAGCCTTAAATAGTTCATTAAATTGCGAACTTCATGTCATTTTCCATTCCGCTCATCTTTTCTGTAGCATCGATCAAAATATTTTGCTTATTCTCCCATTACGTTAAACAAGTGTATCCGCAGAGCAAAGACAGCATGAGCAGTCGAATATGTATCCGCCTCAAGCGCGAGAGCCTTGAAATCATGGACATATCAGAGAATGAAATTTTAGAACTGTCACGGCCGTTTGATGGAACATCCGACGTTGGTGACTATTGGGGTGTGATCATATACTTTGAATTTGAGGAAGACCTTGGCATGAAGCCAAGAGTAGGTGATGCTGGACGGCATCTCAATGGAAAAAAGAAGCCATGAAAATCTATGTTGATGATAACTTGGATGCTACAAACCGCAAGATTGAGGACATAGCCTCCCAAAGTCCCAAAAGATTTGACTCCGAGCGGCGCTTTTACGACAAGTTAGACATATTTGGAACTTTTATGAAAACACCTAACCCAGGTGAGCGAACCATGACACAAGAACGACATGCGCGTCTTCTTTCTTAAGCAGCGGAAATCTGCACTTTCGTGAGATTCTGAAAGTTGAAAGTGATTCTTTCTTGGCTTGAGAACACGCACCACGAAGTGTCCTGTCACACAAATAGGGCTGTACAGGCGACGATAGAAACTTTTTCGAAAGGGATGGCAGAAGAATTTAGCAGGGCGGTGAAAATAGCGATTGAAAATGATATGTTACGCTTAACCTATTTAACCTCGCAGTCATCCTCTTTACGCTCGAAGATGCATACAGACGCCGCATTAGTTTCGAATGATGACCTGTTGTCTCAACTTGTATATATCATTCTGCTTGCTGCGGAAGATGGGAAATCTCATATCCTCTACTTGTCAAGCAAGGCGTCAAAACAGATTGTCCAATTGATCACGGGCGGAAACGTGTAATAATTTGCTGATGGATTTGATAGGTCTTTCATCATGAAGGAAGATGTTTAGAGGCAACTAAATATAGCGATCCTACTCTACAGCCTTACTCATTCTAAAAAGCTTTTGAACTCTGTCTCCAAAGTTCAGCAAACGACTGGAAAGAGATTGATTATCGACATCCCTGATGGTCGTGAGTCATTCAAGAGCAAAGAAATCGCTCAGGTAGGATCAATCAGTTCTGCTAACAACCTATCTGATTGTATGTCTACGAGTAACGACAACGGATCGCTACTATAGCTGATGGAATCAGATGAGGACAGATAACAAGTAAAGCAATGGAATATTTGGCCGGAATAAGCTCCCACCTCTAAAAATGTGGGACTGTGAAGCTATAGTTGTCAGCTGTGGTTAGCTTCTTCAAGAATTATAGTACTTTGTAGCTAGATGCTGAGGTTAGTTTTACTGGTGTTGTTTTGACTGTTGTTATTTTTTAATGTACGGGGCTGTCAGAATGAAAAGTGTATTGGTTCCGGTGGGGTTCCCAGGCTCCACCGGTTAGCTTCTCTTTTGGTTTGGTATACCGAACTTTTCCGCCGGCCCTTTCCGCTTAAGGAACGACCGGCGACGCGAGAGGCCAGGTCAGTTGAAGGACTGGACGGCATTGCGTTCCAACTATTGTACCAGAGTGGTACCATGTGCACATTGAGTGAGCTACTGGCAGTAAACTGCGCATATCGGGTCGGGTCAATTTTCACAGTGGCTCCGATATCACTGCCAAGTCACGAGTTTTGCTCCTGGCACGCAATACCCAAGAGCAAATTGTCCTTACACGGTGGACGCCTATGGTACCCTCCTCGTCTACTGCCTATACAGTCCCCACAAGAGAATTCGTCGCGACCAACAAGTGATACTTTTGTCTAAGGACCTGCTCAAAGCCGATCATCATTCCGTTGTAGAGCCACGAGATGGCCTCCACCACACGAGACCGGATATTCGGGCAATGGGAAGCCGCGGAGGGACTGACTTCCTATATATTACTTTTTTCAATCCTCTCGCGCCATTGAACAGGATAGTCAACACGTTCAACCCGTTGATCTACCTTAGAGCGGTCCGAGTTGCGAAGGACAGAAAGTATAACCATTCATTGCCACTTACTCTTGAGGAAGACTCGTCATTGTGCACATATCAACTCTCCGCAGTTGGCATGTAGAGGCTTAAGCCATCATAACTGAAGTGGAAAGAAGCGTTATAGTCAGGGCCATGGAATCATGGGGAAAGGTTCGCGGTATATTCATGCAAAGGCACGCTGCGGCCGCTGCCACATCTAACGCTGCCTGCCTGCTGGCTGGCCTCAAGTCAGTCTTCTAGCGACTTCGAACCGGAATAATTCTGTTTCTTGGTTCCCACATGCCGACCAATTGTACGTCCCAACTATTTGATGCGCTTCAAAACATAGACTAACCTATTTTTCAATCATTTAAACACCGCAATTTTCCCCCCTAATGTACGCCGTTTTGAAATTATTACTGTCCAATGCGAAAGTACAAATCATGTTCTGGGTCACGTTATTATCCTGGGTTATGTTAGGAATACAAATTAAGACAAAGAATAAAAATTGAGATATCAATTTTGAAAAAAAGCAGCCCACTTTCGGGCAGTTGCTTAGTCTTTGGCGGGAGAACCGAAACTGCCGAGTCATCCCATGAACGAACCGGACGTCCGGTGACCGCCAAATTAGATGAGGAGGGAGGGGTGGAGTAACAGTACCATTTTCTCGCCAGCTTTAAACTAATTGAGGACTTAGTCCCGACAAAATCCATGGACAACCTAAGGCACTCATGTCTGACACGGAACTTAGTGCAGACTTCAATGATCTGTGAACCTAGGAACGACTTCAGAAAGCCATTTTCCATAGCATCAACAAGGGGGGGTTCTTTTCGCTGGCTTGGGCAAGTATACTCCCTCGATCGCTGTAAGCTTCATCGCGCGTTTTTGCAATGGGCTGCCGAGGGAGGACGTGAACCAGAATGTCCTGAAGACATCCATATTTTTATCAGGGAACGTGGTCGCCCAACAATGCTTCAAGAAAACGAGGAGAAATTAATTTTTCCGGCTGCGAAATACTACGTAGATGTTTGCTGCCTCTGACCAGAAGTGACCTTGCTGGCCCTGTCTGCTCCGTTGTGGAAGAACTACCAAACGAGCGGAGAAATCACGTACAATTTCGGGGGGGGGCAAAACTTCTAAGCAGTGTGTTTTTTCGTTTATATCAAGGCACCAAAGTTGGCGAAACAGGGCGATGAGAGCAATTGAGGATAAGAGAACTAAGGTCGTTACAAACGCAATTGCTGGAGAGCATTTTGCACGTGTGAAAGCTGCAGTTGATCGTTATGGAATTACCGACCCTCGTTATATATTCAAAATGGTTGGAATAAGTGTCTGTTTCCGAAGCATGGCCGGTCGTAGCGCAATGAAGGGAATTAAGTATCGGGATAGGAATCTTGTGACAACACTTGTTGGAAAGAAAGGGTCGCTAGACCGAGTGACAATGATGCTCGCGTGCAATGCCACGGGAAAATCATACAAGCCGGTTGTAGTCTATACTGGAAAGCATCCCAGTTTCAGGAGGGTTACGGAAAGTGTGCAGACCGTCATGGACTATCTACCAGACTCATATTTTTATCAACGTGATCCGGCAGGTGTAGACTTTGCAATATTTTTGTATTGGGCAAGAAATTTTATTGACGAAACAACTGATCTCAGAGCAGATGGCCAGCATTTGTTGCTGGTCATGGATGGATATGCATTTCATGTGCAGCTTGAGGTTCTCAGTTTTTTACATCGGAATAGAATTATGGTGATAGGGTTGCCTCCTCAGACGTTGCATTTATTGCAACCGCTTGATGTGTCAGTGTTTTCGTCTTTTAAGACGCATTTGCAGCAATAATTTCACAGAATGGCCAGCGAGGAGCGGGTTCTAGATGCATTCGATGTTGCGGGTCTACTATCGGCTGTATTCAGTTCGTCTAGTACTTATTCCAATGTAAGAAGTGGTTTTAGGCGTACTGGAATATGGGATTACGCAATGACATACCCCTCCATGGAGCCTCTTCAGTTGCTTTTGATTTACTGTGCCGATTCGAGTAAAGATCTGAATCCAGAGGGTGTTTTTCTCTCCTTTGAGAAACGTTTCACATCGTTATTACAGGCGTTTGAGGTGGACGACAAGGGCACTATCAGGGTTGGCACCAAGTACGGTCAGCATCTTTCGCCATTTTCTGTTTTGTCCGATCTAGAAGAGCGGAGCCGCGGCTTTTTGGAGATGCCACAAGGAACTGCAGGAAAAGCAGTGTCTTATAGATTATCTAGAATCTTTAGCAGAGCAATACTGGTTGACTGTGTTGCATCCTCGTCGTTTAATTTTCCGTAGGCGTCTCAACAAGACGCGCTGGGATCGCAGGCGAGCGGCAACATCTCTAATTTTGCTGATTCATTCCCATCGGTTTTCATTGTGACCGGCTACTGTGTCGGGGAAGAGTTCAGACTCAGTTATTCATTTTATTGGGAGATCCTCAACTTTCCTTCTGTTTGCACTCTGGTACTATGCTTTTTTGGCAGTGACATAATCTCGTACATGACTTGATTAAATAGATTTTTGTTTAAAATTTTTTAGAAATGGAGTATGAGCACCTCATACTCCCTTTGTTGTGATAAGTTGTCTCAGTTTATATCCTTATCGCACCACGGCACTGTTCTTGAGGTTGCCATAGAAGCTAAACTCAAGCACCTATGAAGTACCGTTTCCCAGCCAGCTTTGCAAAATAATTGGGATAGGTAGATCCAAATAATAATAAATAGTTCCAACTTGAATAAATAAATAAATTCCACAATCGGACATAGAATGAATAATGAATAGAAAACCAAATTTAATAATATCTGATCGAGGGGAATATTTCGATAGCCCGAGGATGTAAAAATATTTCTAACAACCTAGACTACTTATACTCTACGCCAGGGTGAACCTGCTACAAAAATCAGGTGAGCCGTTCAATAATTTTGGTAGACATAATTTAGGCTCAGCAATAATTATTGCAGTATTTTCCAGGTAAGCAATCATCCAGATAATAATTTGTTGGTAGCATAAATGTAGTAATTATAGCCTGTATAATATAAAAACCCAACTGTAGGACATAAAAATTATTTCACACTGAATTCAGCATAAAATAGTGCCAGTGTAAAATAGATAAAATTATTCCTTGATGATTCATAATAAATATAAATTGTGGGCCTCAATAAAAATATTGCTCCACAATTCAGCATCACTGTAGGACACCGGGATAGAGATTAAAATATTTGGTCAATTTTCACACTACTTCCCCTTTGAAATATTGAATTAAATTTATCCTGTTGACTGAGATGAATCCCGAGATAAAATATTACTCATATCCATAGGTATAGATCCATCAAATAAAAGGAGCTTGAGGATGTCAGATACAGGGCTGTCCTTTTTTGTGAGCGGGTCGGAAGGATTAATTGAACCAGGTATCCATATCATTTTCTTGATTTTCTTCGTTTCGAAATTATATCGAATTAATTGAACATCCGCTCTAATAGATTTATCTTCAGGCACACGAAAAGTAGATAGAGAGCTGAATAGATCTTTTGAATCAACAGCAACATGAAGAGGAATATTGATATTTAGAAGTGTACTGTATGCTGCTGCAATAATTTTTCCTTCCTCGATAGCTTCACCAGCAGCCAATATTTCACCAGATGCAATAGATTTAACAGGACGCCGAGATAGATGTGAATGCCAATAAATTGTATGAAATATTGAATTACAATTTAAGGAGCCAATTAGCAACCCACCAATACATCCAAGTTGAGCATTTGTCGATCCGGCTGGTTTTCCTGCATCAGAAAAAACAACAACTGATAAATTGAAATTTCTAGAAACTTCCGGGCGCCGATACGTGCTTGTAGAACCAAAAGATTTTAAATTCCGAAGCATAGAAGATTGGATAGATAAATCACGAACCAACGGATTTGACCTTTTCTGTTGTAAATAACTTGCTGTAAAGGCAGACACTGGAGATGCAACCATACCCAAATAGACAATTGATCCGTTTAACGAATTAAAAGCAAAGTTTTCAAATGAGTTCATTTCTTTCCTCAAGGTAGCTTCTAAAATTATCATTGTCAAACGCCTGATCTCCCATTAAATAGTTAGGGTCCCAAAATGGTGTTAACCAGAGAGTCTCAATACAATCAACGCAATTTTCCATCCTTAAAGAGGGCACTATTGAACCAGTTGAATACCTGGTAACTGAGTCCATAATGTGAAAAATATCCAAGTTTTCCACAAAAAAATGATCCACACAAACCAATTCATTAAATCCGCGAGATATAGAGCTTAAAGATACTGCACGAGGATGAGATGGTTTTTTTGTGACATCACAAAATTTGCAGGAGTCAATTATGCTTGATAAATATTTTTTGCATTCATCGTCCCATATAAAATTTCTTTGTAACAATAGTTTTATATCATCATAATTTGAGTGACCACATACATGTTTGTGAACCTTATTAATTATTTTCTTCTTTTCAGCCCAAGATATATTTTTTGATGTATTGATATTGTTGGAACAAATTGCTGATAGAAATGAGTTTTCAATAGGTTCGGATGATTGTATAAATATATTTCCAGGTACATAACAATGATGACCATGATCCACCAATGTTATAGAATCGATTGAATTATTTGCGGACTCGAACTCGATGCGATTGTCCGTCATATGAATAATAATTGATTTTCTTGTGATATTTCTTCCAATAACCCATTGAGATGATCCACTGATTATTAGATGCCTTATTTTAACCTGATTTCCATTGTCTGAAATAGCTGATAAAATATTGAACCGATCATTTTTCTTTTTTCGCTTGAGTGGTCGCCATTTCCGTATTGCCAGAAGGGCGTGTCCTTGATACATTCAGGAAGTTCATCAAGAATTCCATTCCATTTCGGTAAAATAAATTTCGAAAGTGCTCGTAATTCAACAATACCCATTCCACTATACGGTGCTCCATCATCAAGTAACGGACCTGGGTATAACGTATTTGAAGGAGAATCAAGCACCGTTTTTACCATATGAAATGTTACGGAACCAGAATCATTTTTGTCTTTGATATTTTCTGCATTTCCCATTCTAGATGATGAACCTTTATGATAATTTTTAGCACTCTTGCATTTATCTTTTTCATAGGCCCAATGGCCAATTTCTCCACATCGGTCACAAGTTGATTTTGCCTTGAGCGCAGCAAAGTCTTCAGGAGATAATCTTTGCTTATTATTTTTTTGAAATTTTTCTTTTCTCCGTATGAAATATTTGATTGATTTGAAGAGATATATTTTTGAGCATTTCCATATATTTGATTTGTATTTTTTGGTTTATCACATGCACGAATAATAGATGATATTTCTGAATATTTGATTAATTCTAGGATTTTTCCTTTTTCCAAATCGGCTTCTTCATGCTTCGGAGAAGCAGCAGCCAAAATAGATACTCGCTGGTTTGAATCAATTTTGGAATTAGCCAGGAGCAAAAATGATACCAGTGCTTCAGGTAATTTCGAAGTACCAGTAGATGAATGAAATCGGGCAATTTGAGCATCAAACCGTGATTCAAAATTTTTGAAAGACTCACTATCACCACGAGTAGTGTGCAATAGATCTAAGAATTTTTGAAATGTATCTGATATAGATGATAGAGGATCCACCTTATGAATAGCGTTAGCAATCGCTAATGCACCATTTTCAGACTGAATTTCTGTGTCTGGAATTTTCTTACAAATATCAAGAGCTCGTCCAAATAATTGTGATTGTAAGACAAGACCTTGTACTGCCTTAGGAACCTTATTAGAATTTGATGCTGGTAATAAATCATGAACAGATTTCCATTTTTGAACAGCATCAAAATATTTTTCTTGAGGTCCTTTACCATCCGTCCAAGGAGCCGTGCGAAGATCCCATGAAAATTTCGGCCTTGAAGGAATTTCGGGGCGATCTGGGCCCATAACTGCAAAATAATTGGGATAGGTAGATCCAAATAATAATAAATAGTTCCAACTTGAATAAATAAATAAATGCCACAATCGGACTTAGAATGAATAATGAATAGAAAACCAAATTTAATAATATCTGATCGAGGGGAATATTTCGATAGCCCGAGGATGTAAAAATATTTCTAACAACCTAGACTACTTATACTCTACGCCAGGGTGAACCTGCTACAAAAATCAGGTGAGCCGTTCAATAATTTTGGTAGACATAATTTAGGCTCAGCAATAATTATTGCAGTATTTTCCAGGTAAGCAATCATCCAGATAATAATTTGTTGGTAGCATAAATGTAGTAATTATAGCCTGTATAATATAAAAACCCAACTGTAGGACATAAAAATTATTTCACACTGAATTCAGCATAAAATAGTGCCAGTGTAAAATAGATAAAATTATTCCTTGATGATTCATAATAAATATAAATTGTGGGCCTCAATAAAAATATTGCTCCACAATTCAGCATCACTGTAGGACACCGGGATAGAGATTAAAATATTTGGTCAGTTTTCACAAGCTTTGTGAACTGAACCCCAGTTGAGTCCTGTTTATGTTGGACTTAGTTTGAGTGACAATGGGTAACTTCTTCATATTTTCCATGTTAAATTTTAGGCATGAGGCGGTTTTTCCTCACTTTATAGGAGGGGAAATTTGGGGTGTTTTTTATGCATGAAAAATATGGTCAGCTGTTCCCTAAGGGATGTCGTGATGGTAAAGGCTTACAATATAAAGGGTTGGCGGGAAGTTGTCAAAACGCTAGAAAACTGACGAGAGGCCGGCCAACAGGCACGCTGCATTGGACATTACTGCTGCTGCGGCATGACGCTGTGTTAATATTTCTTTGACCTTTGCGTAGGTCTCCCTTGCCCTCGTAGCGACGTTGCGTGCGACGTCGGTTAGCAACGCGTGGGCGCTTTATATGTCTAACGGTTACAGTCAATCATCAGGATACTGTATTTGGGTCTACACGGAATTATCGAGAGTCAACATGCATTTCTCTATCTCGTTATGTCCAAGGCGGCCTGCTTGATGGCTGGGCTGAAGGTAGCATTTTAGGGAGCGTAGTTCTTTCCCCATTACTGTGTCGGTATACCCTTTTTGAGTTGATTGCGGTTGTCTGGAAAACCATGGGATAGATCGGATATATCTTCCAAGAGTAAAACACCTAAACCTTTCCCCTTTCTCTCTGGTAGACTACAGTATCCTAGTACTTTACAATTCCGTAGGGCTGCTATATAGGACACTCGAGTCCCCATCTGCGGGACTCGAGTGAACAACAATTTGCCATCTTCTCAAAATCCCTCATTGTACTGTGACGTGTTACTGCATTTCTGCTGACAATACACCCGTACACACCGTTCACCAATTAAACCCAAGCAGTACTGTACGTCATGTACAGGAATGTACTGTACACTACTGTCCGGTCTGCTCCTGCCACTCGGCCGACATCGCACCCGTCTTAGATCCAAGTGCTCAACACGCGTTGACCTGCAAATACGAAGACGGAATGACTCGTCGTCATCATATCCTCCGCAACGTTCTTGCCCGCTACTGCAAGGAAGTTGGGATCGTCGCCCTCGTCGAGCATCCGCTCCTCTACCAGGTTCCCAACTCATCTGGGCATTCGGAGTCCCCCGCGCTACGAATGGACATTTGCATACCCGCTGCATACGGGCTTCACAGTACCGATATCGCCGTCGACGTTACTGTTGCCCACCCCTTCGCACGCCGCCGCATTTTGCCAAGTACGGTTACCGCAGGCGCTGCCGCAACACTCGCAGAGCGCGAGAAACAACGTCATTACGGCACTTACTGCAACCAAAACGGTATCTCCTCTCCCCCGTCGGGATTGATATTTATGGCGCCTTGGGCGAAGACGGCAAGGGTTTTTTCCGCCGCCTTGCTTCCTTCACTGCTTCCCGTCGCAGTTCCTCCCCTCAACAGGAGCTCCGCGACCTCGTTACCCGTTTTGCGTTTAGTCTCCAAATAATGCAGGCGCGACAGGTTTCTACCCGCCGCCCGCATCCGTTGTTGATTTATGAATACCCTCCGCACGCTTCTGTGCAACATTGTACAGCCCATAAAGATTTACCACCACACTACTGTACTGCACGCTGCTGTCGGCTACCCTCGAGTGGTGTCGGCACTGTCGGTTTATTGGATCAATAGCATAGCGTAAGAACACAAACAACACACAAGTCTCGTGTTTAAAACAGAGGACGTTGACACGGGATTCACTGGGGACGGTCCGATGTCTCTACCCTCATACCATTGGCTCGTCTTTGAGGAAAAGGCCGCCTGACGTTTCCATCATTCGTCATTCAACTACCTGTCATTGATTCCAACTCCCCCCCCAGCGTGCCTGCATTTGTCCACAGTATCTGATAGGGGTAAATCGTCGGGAGAAGAGATACTTAGAACCAACTACCCCAAGACGGAGGTGTTGCGAGCGACAAAAGTGCTACCGTGGTATAGTTGAACAAATAAAAAGGAGTGTATATGGGAGAGAGTTGAGAGGGCTACAAGCAAGTATAAAAGGGGCAGGGTCTACCACTGATGCTCTGCGACCAGCTTAGGAAAAAGTTTTCTAGGGTCTGAAGTTGACTCTCAACTTCCTACTACTCGGAGCTTGACCTGAAGTTGTCTGCCAACTTGCTTGACCTCTCAAGGAGGAAGCACTTTACTCAGCTTATATAGACCTTTCGGCTAATCCTAAAGTCTCAATCAAACATACTAAATACCATAAAACGCATTCACGGGAATCGTGTGAACCAGAGAGACCATTAGAAGATATTTCCTCAAGGTAAATATCTAGGTGCCATACCCATGCCAGCCACCCATCGGCCAGGGGTGGGAATTGATGTGGCCATTATATAGACCTTTCAGAGTCACTCGTAGTATCACCCACAACCTAGAACTGTACTGACATCCACTATGACAGCGTGTCCTAAAATAAAAATCAACCGATGAATTTGCCACACTCACCCAAATTAAAAATATCTTGCAAATTCAAAAACTGTAAAAAATACTTCCCAGTTCCAATACTGTATACAATTATGGTCCTCATCTAAATTTTTTCGTGTGCGAATTTGCGCACATCACGCCCTCCCGCTCAAGACGAACGTCCCGGCTCGTCACTGCTCTTGTTGTTCTTGTGGGAGTTCTATCCATTCATCAGGGAGAGTATAGGGTTCACTATAAGGATATGGTAGTAGCTCATTTCCAATATGATGAGAGAGTGTGTACCGTGCGATGACCGGCTCATCTCCTTGGTCAAGAGTTTCGTAGATTCGGCGTATGGTTTCATAGTGTTCTCTAATGAGCTCCTCCCGTTTCACTTCTCCAAACCTTCCAAATGTGAGGTAGTAAACGTAGTATGCAAACTTTTCTGGCAACGGGTCCAGAAACGGGTATCTGAAGGAGAAAAAAACTCGCAACATAAGGACTGAGTCCTCACGAGTAAGGTGCGCCCCGTGAATGGTCTGGAAGCACATGCAAATACTAATGGCAAAAAAGGAAATTACTTCTGCTTCTCGAGGGTCCTCTGTCATTTCGCGAAGCCAACGTCTAATTGGTAGCCGTCCAATAATTAAGGATGCATAGTTTCCCCCTGGGAGACTAGGCGGTGTTTGAGGCGATCTTCTTGGCGATCTTCCTCGCTGCTCCCGACGCCTTGCCCTCTTCGATGATCCGCCCCGATCACTTGATGGTCCAGCCGTATCATCATCACGGCCTCGGGAGGATCCTGGTCTTCGGCTGAGGTTGTGTTTCTGAGCGGAGCAACGTAAGGTTCCCATAGAGGATATGGGACCAGTCGATATTCCATATCAGGGGGCAAGCTGTAACCTCTCAGTCGCACATCTTGGTTGTTCTTGAGAAATACGTAAACTGGACGGATAATGTTCAGATATGTTTGCGACAAGTCTCCGATAGCTACCATTCCATACCTCCTATAGAGTAATGATATATGACTTCCACAAACTCTGGACCTGCTTCCGTGAACCTTCCGTTTTGGAATGAGAATAGAACTCTGATCAATAGTCGGAAATCTTCTTGAGGTAGCAATGGTCCGTTCAACGTACGAAAACATAGGCATATATTAATGTAGAAATGGATGATTACGTGGAGTTCGTAGTAGTCACGCGTAATCGAGATGATCCATTCCCAGGCCCTTTTTCCTCCCATAGGAATCATTCTATAGTTAAAGATGAGTATGCCCGTGGTTGCGCATAGTCCTGTGTGAGAAGGAATTCTTCAGGCCTCTGATGGTAAGGGACCAGACGACGTGCATGGATTGCCCTCCTTGATCTCTTCCCTGAGCTTGAACAGAGCTTATAATGCGGGTGTCTTTCCTCCGTGACGATGCAAGGGTTCGAGTACTTTGTTTGGAAAGCCGGCCACTTCACAGCCTGTTGCATTGCTTTTCCGTGTACAAGTACTTTAGAGCCGACTGAGAAAGTTTGGACTGGAGGCTCTTCATCCTTATTTCTTGTCTGTGTTAGCGCGCGGTGTGATCTCCAGCTTTCGGTGGCCAGTAGTTCGACCTCTCTACTCTCTTCATCGATAACATTTGTTTCCATATCTCTCTGTAACATTCTAGGAGCTCTTCCGTACATTAGCTCAAACGGTGACCGTCCACTTCTTCCTCTTCTTCGCCGATAGCCGTATAACACTTTTGGTAAGGCATCTTCCCACTGGATTTCATTCTCGACATAGTTTTCGATATTGATCGTTTGATGGTTCCAACCATCCTCTCCGCTTTCCGTTTGACATAGGAGCATATGCGAGAACTGTCTTTAGCTGAATACCTTTTTCCAAGAAACGAAGCAGTGAAGTTGCAGTAAAACAAAGTGCGTTATCCGAGATGATCCTTTTTGGAAGACCAAACGGTTCAATTATTTCTTTTTCGATGAATCTCAGGACCACTTCAGCATTGGCCTCCTCAACTGCAACTGCTATTGGCCATCCAGTAAGATGTTCCACCCCTATAAGGAGATATTTGTTTCCGGAAGAGGTTTCCTTGAATGGGCCGGCAAAGTCAATTGAAAAGGTTTCAAAGAGACCGGAAACTGGAAAGCCTAGAGTTGTCTTATACTTTCGTATTGGCGTGAATTTTTGACAGTTGTCGCAGCTTTTCACGAAGTTATAGACGTCCTTATGGATACTGGGCCACCAGAATCTCTCAGTAACGAATTTTTGGTTGTTTCGAGATCCCAATGCCCTAACTCATCATGAAAAGTCCTCAAGATCTTCATTCTTTCTTTCAAAGGGGCCACTAGTCGAGGACCGGCTTTCGTGTGTCGGAAGAGTTTCCCATTCCATAGTGTAAAAGCCTTTTGATTCCTGCGTACCCAATTTCTGTGTTCAATCAACCTTTCTCATTTCTAGTCCATCCAGGAATTTAATTAGTCCGTCAATATTAGCTTCGTACTCGTTATCGATCGGCACTTGCACCTCGGCAACTCCGACGATGTTCTCGGAAGCTTTTTCATTTGGAATCAGTGGATCCCTCAAGCGGGATAGGTAGTCGGCAGGCTGATTATTGCGTCCGGGCCTATACACAATTTCAAACCGATATTCTGCGAAAATGTCGAGCCATCGGGCCAAGCGGTGATGTACATCTTTCTTTTGGAATGCTGTCTTAAGTGCCTGGTGATCAGTTATCAAGACAAATTTCTCGAGTGATAAAAGGTATACGCGAAACTTTTTCAGTGCGAAGACAACAGCGAGCGCTTCTTTTTCGCAGACTGAGTATCTCCTTTCCGCATCATTCAGAGTGCGACTTGCGAATTGAACCGGGTGTAGTCTTCCGTTTTCATCTTTTTGGGACAAAACGGCACCCAAAGACCGTTCTGAGGCATCTGTCTCCACAACAAATGGTCTCTTGAAATCTGGATACATGAGCACTGGGGGGACACATAGCTTATCTTTAAGCTCTTCAAATGCGGTTTGCATTTCCTTGTTCCATAAAAATTTTCCGTTCTTTGTTGTGCTGGCATGTAACGGTGCTGCAGTCTTGGCGAAATCTTTGATAAATCTCCTGTAATATGAGGCCAGTCCTAAGAAGCTTCGAACCTCCGTCTTTGAAGCGGGCCTTGGTGCCAACTTGATTTTTTTCGTTTTCTCTGGATCCACTTTAATTCCCTCTTGATCGACGATATGACCGAGTAATTGGATAGACGTTTTCGCAAAGAAGCATTTGCTTAACTTAATTTTCAGGCTGTACGCAGCTATTCTCCACCACAGTCTTGACATGCGATATGTGCTGATCCAAGGTTTTTGAGAATATCACTACATCATCGATATAAACTCTTGCAAATGGAAGTCCTTTCAAAACCTCGTTCATCATTCTTTGGAATGTAGCTGGGGCATTCATGAGACCAAAAGGCATCACTTCGAACCTGAATGTACCGGCTTTGCTGGTAAAAGTTGTTTTTTCCTTGCATTTTTCATCCAATGGAATCTGCCAATAACCAGTGTAAAGATCAATTGAGGTGAAGTATCTCCCGTCCTTCAAGTCCTCGAGGATTTCCTCCATATTCGGAATCGGAAATCGATCGGGTATCATTCTCTGGTTCAGTTGTCGGTAATCGACGCAAAAACGCAGCTTTCCATCCTTCTTTGGTGCGACCACAACTGGAAATGACCATGGGGATGAAACTGGCCGAATGATATCATTTTCCAGCATACTTGTAACATTCTCTGAGATAAATTGGTCATATTTTGGCGGTTGACGTCTAGGCCTGTGGTAAATTGGTTGAGTATCGGTAAGTTCAAATGAGTGAGTGACCGGTACACTTGCTTGTCTTAAATCGAACTCCATGCAATTACTTCGGAAGATGTTAACATGTCGGATATTTCATTGAGGCGGGGCTGGAAGGTGCTGTACTTTTTCTTGAATTTCTCCAATTTGGCGCTGGTCCTTTTCTTGATCCTCACCCTCCAAATTTTGAAGGACCTCTTCCGGCGTGCTCACATCTTCAGATATGGAATTCGATATATTCTTGTTTTCCGTGCAATTGTAATCTTCTTTCATGCCCGAATTCCGTCCTTTGATTCGATATTATCGCAAAAAGAAACACATTCAGGTGTCAAACCTACCCTAGAATTCCATTCTTCATCTGTTTCAAACCCAGAATCATAATCGTCCCATGTCATGTTCATTGTCCCCCGAGCGTACCCTTTCTCACTTCCGAAAGTGTTAGTTGGTTCGGAATCTTCGCTGTCATAGCTAGAAGTGAAATCTTCACTGTCCGTCTCTCTTAGATCTTCCGGATGTGTGCTTTTGTCGAAATCCAGGGGCATCTTCACGTTTCTGCCGTCAACATTAACTGAAACGATTTGGTTGCCCAAGTCAATGCAGGTCCCTAGTCTTTCCATGGTAGGACAGCCAATGATTGCATCGAAAGGGAGCTCCGGCATGACGAGAAAGTCTACATCAACTTTAGAGTCCCCAAAGAACACGGAAACCTTGTTAACAGTGCCCATGCATTTTGAGACGGTTCCATCCGCCACAGTTATTCTTCGAGTAGTTGGAATAATTTCAGACCTAATCTGTCACCAAAGTTTCTGAATAAGGTTTGGAACAGCGCCCGAATCGAAAAGAGCTTGGGTTTTCATTCCCAATACTTTGACTGGTACTAGTTTAAGACGTCTTGGTGCTGTCGAGGCCGATTGAAGAAACAGTTTCTTACCCTTAGCGGACTTATTAGACCTGATAATTTTTTTGAGTTCTTTTCTCGCATCCTCTGCGTCGCCCCTCAAAAGTTGACCAAACGTTATCCCAGTTGGGGCCGATGCAAGCTCAGCCACCAAATTGTACTTCTTCACATATTCTAGTACGTCCTTCGGGATACTCTTAAATTTCTTACTCTTTTCGTCTTCTTGGCCGAAGTGTCCCACCCTGGAACAACTTGATCAGCCTCTTGGTTCGAGGAGGTACAGGTGCTGGGATATGCTCCAGCATTCCATAATCTAGCCTAGGTTTTTTCGACAAAAATGTTCCCTTCCCCATCCCTTTTTGTCACATTAACTTGACTGATTTCTTCAGCGATGGATACATTACCGGCATCCGCAACCTTGATCCTTCTGTTTTGTAAGATTTTCATCTCTGGTCCTGACTCACTCCTCGCGTCCGATAAATTTGCTCTTCTGTTGTCTTTAGACCAGCAGTTACTTTCATGATGCCCGTAACGACCGCACTTTCCACAACGAGTGTTTCTATGTGGATTATCAGGACACCTATTTGCAAAGTGTCCAGGCTTGTGACAGTAGGAACAGACTTCTGCGGCCTTGGGGGCCCCAGACTGGTTCTTCTTAATGGTAAGAGTAAGGCTTTCCAACTGCGAGGTTATCATGTCAAGTCGATTATCGAATCGGGTTTCCAACCTTTCTTCCAAGTTTTTGACATCGCTCCTGACTGATTCCAATGCTGCTGCGCTAGTCGCTGGCCTTTGATAATTCTTTTCAGGATGTACGATAGACACCGATGTGCGGGTTTCCCTCGGTACCTCACTCAGTGACTGAAACGTCTCCGAATTTTTGAAAATTCTACTATGGTACCCTTCAGTTCATTAAAAGTGTGAGGGCCCTTGATGAGGAGGAAATCGGAGAGCCGCTTATCCCCCATCGCCGCCTTACGCAGCATTCCGTACTTGGCTTGGGCGTTGAACCCAGCCTTTTCATAGAGATCACACAAGTATACCAATGAGCTTAACAAATCGTCGAAGTTGAGCCGGGCCTCTATGGCGGTACGAATCATCTCATCTGGTTCTACCTCTTAGCATATTCTTTCACAAGCCACTCACATACCTCACCGAAGTTACGCCCATTCCCGTTAAGAGACCACCCGTTGATAAACTTGGCCTTATATTTGTGCTTTGCGTCACCATGAAGATAGGCGAAGATACTTTCGGCCTTCTCTTCATCGCTCTTCTCACGCATCACAACGTTGACATATGTATAGAGAAACTCCTCAACGTCTTCATTCTTGCCCCCTGTGAACGTTATACGAGCAGCGTTGAGATCCATGATTACAGAAAAGAAATCCCCTCGAATGGTTCCCTAAGACTGCTCAACTCGAATACCTCGGGTGCAACCCCCTCCACAAGAGTACCAAATGATAGGGGTAAATCGTCGGGAGAAGAGATACTTAGAACCAACTACCCCAAGACGGAGGTGTTGCGAGCGACAAAAGTGCTACCGTGGTATAGTTGAACAAATAAAAAGGAGTGTATATGGGAGAGAGTTGAGAGGGCTACAAGCAAGTATAAAAGGGGCAGGGTCTACCACTGATGCTCTGCGACCAGCTTAGGAAAAAGTTTTCTAGGGTCTGAAGTTGACTCTCAACTTCCTACTACTCGGAGCTTGACCTGAAGTTGTCTGCCAACTTGCTTGACCTCTCAAGGAGGAAGCACTTTACTCAGCTTATATAGACTTTCGGCTAATCCTAAAGTCTCAATCAAACATACTAAATACCATAAAACGCATTCACGGGAATCGTGTGAACCAGAGAGACCATTAGAAGATATTTCCTCAAGGTAAATATCTAGGTGCCATACCCATGCCAGCCACCCATCGGCCAGGGGTGGGAATTGATGTGGCCATTATATAGACCTTTCAGAGTCACTCGTAGTATCACCCACAACCTAGAACTGTACTGACATCCACTATGACAGCGTGTCCTAAAATAAAAAATCAACCGATGAATTTGCCACACTCACCCAAATTAAAAATATCTTGCAAATTCAAAAACTGTAAAAATATCTTCCCAGTTCCAATACTGTATACAATTATGGTCCTCATCTAAATTTTTTCGTGTGCGAATTTGCGCACATCAGTTACCTTCGTGAATCCCCTCGCTCTCTCCAACAGGAGAGTGAGGGCCTTGAACCCGATGTCCTCTCTGAATGCGGCGCGACATGCAAAGCAGAGAAAATATCAAATCTTTATCGCGACCTCCACCAAAGGTAGGCTTGTGCCTGTGCCAATCTCCACTCTTGGAGGGTGGCACCCGGATGCATGTGCAGTGCTAAATGACGTGGCAAGGAACGTGGCCGTGAGGGCACTGGAGACGTACGGAAAGGGTCGGGTGGTTTTGATGCAAAGGCACGCCGCAGCAGCCGTCATGTCCAATGCGGCCTGCTTGATGGCTGGCCTGAAGGTATCATTTTAGGGAGTGTAGTTCCTTCCCCATTACTGTGTCGGTATACCCTTTTTGAGTTGATTGCGGTTGTCTGGAAAACCATGGGATAGACCGGATATATCTTCCAAGAGTAAAACACCCAAACCTTTTTCCCCCGCAGCTGTCTTCGTCGCTTACAGCAACGGCTCTTTTCGAGTTGTTCATCGCCGGTCCCCGGCGAAAGGTTCCAGTCTGCGATCACAACTGAACTCATGCTATCAAAGTCCGGCAGGTTGTTCTTGTCCGCGGCAGCACACGACCGAGCACATCCTCCGCCTCCTCTGTTTCTCTTCGCTTCTCACCCCACCGCGGTATGTACATGTCCTCTCTGCGTGGAATGTCGCTCTGGCTCTCCGTCTCGGTATCACGCTATTCCCTGGATCTATTCGCTGTGCGGTCTGCTCCCGGCGCTCGGCCGACATCGCACCCGTCTTAGATCCAAGCGGTCAACCCGTGTTGACCTGCAAATACGACGACGGAATGACTCGTCGACATCACGTCCTCCGCAACGTTCTTGCCCGCTACTGTAAAAAGAAACTTTACTTCATTGAGTAGGTTGGGATCGTCGCCCTCGTCGAGCATCAGCTCCTCTACCAGGTTCCCAACTCGTCTAGGCATTCGGAGTCCCCCCCGCGTTACGAGTGGACATTTACATACCCGCTGCATACGGGCTTCACAGTACCGATATCGCCGTCGATGTTACTGTTTCCCCACCCCTCCGCACGCCGCCACATCTCGCCAAGTACGATTACCGCAGGCGCTGCCACGACACTCGCAGAGCGCGAGAAATATCGTCATTATGGCACTTACTGCAACCAAAACGATATCCTCCTCTCCCCCTTCGGGATTGATATCTTTGGCGCCTTGGGCGACGACGGCAAGGGTGTTTTCCGCCGCCTTGCTTCCTTCGCTGCTTCCCGTCGCGGTTTCTCCCCTCAACAAGAGCTCCGCGACTTCGTTATCCGTTTTGCGTTTAGTCTCCTAGTGATGCAGGCGCGACAGGTTTCCACCGTGGTTAATTTACGAATATACTCCGCACGCTTATGTGCAACATTGTACGACCCATAAAGAATTACCTCCACTACCTGGAATGAGGGATGCATAGTCGACTCCAAGAGCTGGCATCCGGGACAGAAGGGCCTGGGCCGTTGAGGATCAGACGGTGTCGCTGAGCTGCTGATCACAAGCAGCAGCGGCAACCGGGCATCGTTAAAATGATGGTACAAAAGAAACCATAAGTTATGGTATAAGTTTTGTCTTGTCTTGTACCAGCCATAAGTTATGGTATAAGTTATGCCTTGTCTTGTACCAGCAATTCAAATGTGGGTAAATTTTACGCTTGAAGCGGTCTGACAAGTTAAGACATTCTACTACCTTCCAGAAAGGCTAATTTTCGGACACATAGTGAAGAAATAAAAATAAAAATAGGAAGGCCAGGCCAACGTTTGAAACAAACGTCAACACGTGATTGGGCATCAGATTTTACATCACAGAGGGTCATAGGAATAGTTGTAGAGTTGAAATGAGCTCAAAAAATTCTGGACAGCATCTAGTCTGCCCAAGGGGGTGCCCAACGCATGAGAGGGTTTAATTTCGGACAGAAAATCAAGGTGCTGCCAAGGAACAAACGAGGTCGTTCACTATCTCCGCCGCTACTTTGAACGACCTAACTCGCGGAAAACGCTGCGTACGCCTTTGTGAGAGCCACTATTGTTGCCATCATGGCTACCAGACATATATGTCTTGTAACCTCCATCGAGACCTTGGCCAAGCTCTCAATCTCACAACGTCTTCTCGCACGATCCTCCTTCATCTGCTCTACTCTTCGTCGCTTTGCCTCTCTCTCGGCGGACTTTTGTTCCTTTCTCATTGCGTCCTCCATGCATTTACGACGCTTCCGTGCCTGTCGCTCCAATCTACGGCTAATCTGTGCTTGTTGCTTCCGTTTCTCCTCCTCCTCTCGCAGTGTCGATCTTCTAGCTCTTCTACTTGCCGTGCTGCTGCCTCTTGCGTTCCGCTTCTATTCGGGCAAGCCGAGCTTGTTGCTTTTTAAGCTTGGCCTGCTCTTCTCTGTGTTGTTGTTGAAGTTCTCGCCTCCTTTTGTCTACGTCGAGCCAACATGTCACCCATCGTCACACATTCCGCCGCCGCTCCGCTTTCTAAGACAGTTTTACCGGTTCGGGTCCTGTTTCCCTCGTCAGGGCCTTTGTTTTAGAAACCTTCCGCTTCTGTAAGAATGTCGTTGACTGTTTCAGCATTTCTTATCAGCAAAGTCAGCTTCTGAATTGCTTGCGATGGTCCATGGGTTGCGTTCAAAATTTTCACAGCCTCATTATACTTTCTTTGTCACTGTGTCGAAGACGTACCGTTTCGTAAACGAGATGATACAGTTGCCTCACCAAGTCGCTCCGTTCTTTCTCCACTAATGTTTGCGGTATGGATTTCAGAGGCCGGAACCGCGACGGGAAAGATGGGTCGAAGGGAAATAATCCTGTCTTGCGAAACGATGTACGAATGTCAGAAATGGTGATGTTCAGAAAGCATACACACCACAGGCAAGATTAACGCCAACTTGTCGAAGGTCAATATTGACCTCTTCTGCAGTTCGTCACGAAAACGTTTCAATGACTTTTTGAACCGCGGTTAACATTCTGGTCGCATGGTTATAGAAATGGGAGGTGTTAGCGGGCTAACGACAGCTTCACAATTATTTTTTTGACATTGCTCAATACACTCGGTTCCGTTTCTCGAACTGTGACCGTCAATGATCAAAACGTAGGCCATGTCTTCTGGAACGAACTTACGAACCTCGTTGTTTAATGGGTCATAAGCGCTGGAAGCACTGACATTCCATAGATCCATTCTCCGTCATCTTGATAACTGCGTCCTCCGGAAACCATCCATCTCTAAAGTACTCGTCACAAATAGAACTGCTCGCTTCTTTCCCTTTACTTGTGTCCACAAACGCTTCAACCCAGTCAGTCATTACTTTTTGACCGGACAATGAAAATGGAGCCGTCTTTCTACCTGATGCTGAAACAAACATCTGCTGTTATATGCTTATTGGGGCCGCTGACGGATGATGTTGACTTATATGGCCCGTGATGTCCAGAGGAGGAGCAATATGCCTTCTTGAAAGTTGAAATCTGTAGCATCTACAGCTGTCTCATCCATGTTCCAAACACGGTCAGGGTCGCCTAAAACACCAGGATGTTTATCCTCTATGCTCTGAAGAACCGTGAAGAAGGACTGCACATGCTCTCTATTCTCTGCTCGCAGTTTTGCAGATTCCTTGTTTTCCACTTTCCTGTAAGTTATTTCACGATGCTGTGATCGAAAAGACGAACAGCCTCATCGCTAGGAATACCACTAGCCCAGCCTTTCGTCCATCGCCTGCAATCTTGCCATAATGCGTTTTAAATCTTCGTTAGTCATCGCAAACCCTCTTGATGCTGCAAAACGTATACGTGTTACAATCAATCCCTCTTCCTCTCCGTGAGTACAGTACGTTTCCCAACTCGACTGCATTGCACCAAACGTTCAATGTTGACCCTGATCATTCCTGCGACATAACTCTTTCAATTCTCCAACAGTGATTTCGGAACACAGTGCAGCTGATATTTTTCGCAGCGTCAATTGAGTTGTCCTAAGCAGTTCAACTGCCATGCGGCGCACTTCGCTACGTTTAGTTAGTATGTCGTTGGTTCTTTTTCGGTTGTTTGCTAGACGTCGCATTGACGGAGGCATTTTGTCGAAAGTGACAAGAATTAAACGAATTTTATTGCCGCCATCAGTCCTGGCCGTTGTTTATTCTGGTTTTGTCTCCTGTTTCGGTGTGTTTTGGCGCCATCACGCATCAAACCGGTATTGTACAACCCACCAGTTGTGAGTATACGATTTTCGCTATACTAATGGCTACTCAGAGGAACCCATTGGGCATCATACGATGGTCTTAACGGCCATTGAAGAAGGAAGAACACTTAGTCAAGTTTGTCCGAAAAAAGACCCATGTCCAAAAATTAGCCTTTCTGGAAGGTACTGCCGGCAGTACACTCCCCGAAGTATTATTAGGACCGACACAATTTCATACTGTAGTCCAAGTAGCGTACAGTACAGTATATACAGAAAAGCCCCCTCGCATGCATAAAGAAGTGCATGCAAGTAATATGATATTCAATTAAATTAAATTGTCCTGTACAACGGGAGTAAAGGATCGAAAATCAATTAGGACCGTGATTTCGGACGAACTAAAAATAGGACCAAGAAAAAAACATGCGTGTTTTATTTAAATCCTTTCAGTAATGAGTTCAATTCCCCTTTTTTTCAAGTACCTCTATGCAGCGACGCGGCATAGACTGAAAAATATTTTTTAAAGTGCGCTGGTTAATTCTTGACCATGCGTCATTAATACACTCTTCCAAATTCTCCAAGGTATGAAACTGGCGGTTATTTTTGTAGACTGCCCTCGCGAGAATACCCTAGACGTTCTCAATGGGGTTTAAATGGGGCGATTTTGCTGGCCAAGGTAGTGTGTAAACATCATTACTGTCCAACCAGGATCTCGTGTTATCACTTTTATGAGTAGCGACGTTGTCGTGCTGAAGAATAAAGGTGTCTCCTACTTCACTCTCTGCAAATGGCAGTAAAGCAGCGTCCAAAACATCACATTACAGCTTTGAATCCTTTTTTCAAATATAATTGTAATCTGCGAGACACTCTTGTATGAAATAGCCCCCCAAACCATTTCTGATTTCCCCCCTTGTTGTCGACTATAGAATACCTCTGGTTCCTTCCTCAAATAATGCTAATAGTAGGCAAATCCATCTGGCCCGTCCAGATTAAACTTCTTCTCATCTGTAAATATTACATCCTTCCAATCAGAGAGAGACCAAGTGACGTGATTCTTTGCCCATTCAACACGTGCCTTTTTATGATCAACCGTCATCGCGGGGACAGGTTTCTTTTTCTTGTAGATCATATGACCACTTCCCGATAGTATCTGCTGTACCCTTCGTACTGAAATTGACAGATCCAGATTTGTTTTCAGTTCGCGAGCAGTGTAATTACCGGTTGAAGCATGCCCAAAAAGAGCCCGCAGTTGCGTACTTGATGATTTTTTTCGAGGGCTTCCTTTTTTTTCTTTTTCGGCATTGTTTGAGACACAATAAAGTTATGCATAGCCGTTTTGGAGCGCTTGATGATCTCAGCAATTTTCCTCTCGGGTGTCATTTGATGAAAAAAGCGAGAATCGTCCTTTTGTTGTTCTGTCAATGGTTTTCCTCAGCCCATTGTGGGCTGTCTTTGCTGATTTTTTTGGTTATATTTTGCTCCCTAAGGTATTTAGGAAAGAAGCAAGTCCTTTTTATATTGAATGGTAATGTGGTCTGGGCGCTGAAGTTGATTTTCAGAGTTGTTCCTAAAAATGTTTCGTCCGAAATAGTAACAGGACCAAGAAAAGGGGGTTATCATGTAGCATAGATGCAAGACAAGTGTTTAATTTAGGTGTTCTTCTAGTTTCTACTGGCAGCTCAATTGTTCACGAATAACATCCTCGCCCAGTAGCGTTCCGTTCGCACTGGGGCCCACATTCACGGCTTGGTCCTAACATTATTTCGGGGAGTGTACTGGCACCCACACTGTGGGTTTGCAACCTATGATAACCAAATAGACCTTTCAAAAACAGAGGAGTGCCAATCTACAAGAATTCTTAACGCACCCGCCGAGTCGTTCGTAAATTCGGTTTTCATTGACAATGCTATCAGGTCGTAACATTTATTCACAGAAATTTTGAAGAATTTGATATTGAATTTACCATCGAAATATTGCAAATAATGCACTATTTCTCATTGCTTATGCAACCAAGTCGAAAGCTTGTCAACCTGGTTACGTGAGCAGAATGATTCTGTTTTATTTGCCACATTTGACGCGCCTTGTTAGCATCCTTATCTCGAGGCAACAAAATACCACTCTCGGTCTCAATCATAGGCTACCCCTGCTGTCGTTTCTGGCTGTTTTGTCCCCTATCTGAAAAATTCTGAACTCAACCATCGTTTGTGTTTAA